>VONZ01000319.1:0-600000 GCA_012976165.1 Labeo catla
CCACTTAGAACACCATAACAACTGCATAGCAACACCTTGTCAACCCACACCACCAAAGCTCCATGCCGGTGAACTTTGGATAGACTCTTCACTTAGCAATCACCCAGAACATCCTAGCAAGATCCTAACTCCACTTAGAACACCATAACAACTGCATAGCAACACCTTGGCAACCCACAACACCAAAACATCATGCTGGTGAACTTTGGATACACTCCTCACTTAGCAATGACCCAGAACATCTTAGCGACATTCTAGCGACCACTTAGAACCGCCGCAACTGCACAGCAACACCTTGGCAACCCACAACACCAAAGGGCCAACCCACAACACCTTGGCCAAAGCGTCATGCTGATGAACTCTGGATAGACTCTTCACGTAGCAACCACCCAGAATACCCTAACGACATCCTAGCAGCCACTTAGAACACCATAACAACATAACAACTGCAAATCAATTGGTTTTGATCGGTCCACAATTGTTCAGTACACTTTGGATACACTCTTCACCTAGCAACCACCCAGAACAGCCTAGCAACTGTGTCATAACATGCTTTACCTCCTATTATTCCTTTTTTTTTTTTTTTGTTATTTTCAAGCACTTTGGATTTGAACAGTAGTCTCTTGTTTGTTTGCTTGCTTGTTTTCACATCTTCAGCTGTCCTCTTGTTTATCCTTTTAACTCATCAATAATGGACTGTAATTGATAGTCTGGAGTGTCACAGCAACTCATAATAGTAGTTTACGTTGAGCACATAACCCACACTCAACAGCAGAAGTCATCCTGAGGTGTGCTCGTGTGGACTTGCCCTAATGTTATGGTCACATCAGCTGCTCGTCAGCCAGCTAAAGCATGCTATAATGACTCTTTGTCCTCATGTCTGTGGTTTGCAAATCCATGCTGCTTTTAGCTGACAGGCTGGCCACCAGTGTTGTTTTACAAACATGCATGCATTATGGGTAGTGTTTTTGGTAAATAGCATTTGATTTAGAATATAGATCATCCATTTAGTTGCTATGTTATAGCTTGAATTGTTAAGATCTCTTGCTTAGCTCTAATGTTTATAATATTAAGATTTTAAAATGTATACAGATTTATAAGAGAAAGTTTAGGGTCAGTAAGATTTATTTATTAATAATTTTGAAACTAATATGGTATTTAATATTTTTATTTTATCCTTTTGAATAGTGTATACTTTATGTATTGTAACTGGCTGGTCACTATTTCTTTTTCACCATAATAAATCGCATATTTCATGTCAGATATTTAATATAGTCTCTATTTTACAAACATTTCCCTCAAAAATTTCAATGCTCTTCATTCTTTAAAAAAATCTCCTTTTGAAACATTATTATAATATTTTAATTAAAAATAAAAACGATTATTAGTAATGTTTTTTCTTTTTTTTTTTTGGCATCTGTGGAAAAGGAGCCTGTTCAGGAGTGGGGAGAGGAGCATGAAGAAGGGGCTGTGTTTGGGATCACCCTGCGCAGAGAGCCGGTCCAGCAGTCGGCCGATCCCACGGAGGCTTTTGTTCAGTACCGAACATGTAAAGTACGCAGGTTAAAAGCGGCCACACTGGACAAGCTGGTCGATCATCTTCTGGACCCCTGCTGTCAGGAGCAAGACTATGGCAGGATACTGCTGTCCACATATCGCACCTTCACAAGCTCTAACATACTCATCGAGATGCTCTTCCAGAGGTCAGTGTTTAGATGTGTGCACATTAGTGCATATGCAAATGACCAGCTGCATTTGGTTATCTGTTGTTTTTTTTCACATCATTAGTTCACAAGATACATCACCACTGACCACTTCCTTGAACTCAGTTTCCACTTGTCATCTCTGAGGGTTCATGGGTTTATATACTTAAAAGATTCGTTCACTTCCAAAATAGAAATTTCCTGATAATTTACTTACCCCCATGTCATCCAAGATGTTCATTTTTCCTTCTTTCTTCAGTCGAAAAGAAATTCAGTTTTCCGAGGAAAACATTCCAGGATTTTTTTCTCTGCCTTACCTTTTTTAACCGAAGTACACAGACAATGGTGGAATGTTTTCCACAAAAACCTTAATTTCTTTGCGACTGAAGACAGAAACACACCACCATCTTGGAGCACATGGGGGTGAGTATCAGGAAATTTGTATTCAGGAAGTGAACTCCTTTAACAAGTTTGTTTATGAGTTTTTTTCAAGAAGAAAGTCTGCATATATCAATTAGGCAGCGTTTAATGATATATTTTATATATTTGATGTAACTCTGCTTGTGAAAGCCTGTTTTGTCTATTCCAGCCAGACACATTACAGAATATGACAGAGTAGTCTGAAAACACGGCTCATGCCTTGGGTATTGGTTGCATCTCGCAAATTAAATGCATCAAGATATTAGACTAATGCAATGTCCATATATTCTCTAATAAATTAATCTCTTATTAATAATGTTTAGATATTTTTACTGGAAAACAGTACTGTTACTAATAAGGAAAGCTTTTGAGCAGTCAGTCTTTCAGTTGTTCTTAAACATGGAAAGGTGTGTCTTGTTTGATTTATAGCTAGTGTCTTTTATTACACTGTTTTGTCAATAAGGTTTTACGACAAGAAGTCTTAAAATAATGAAGCACCATACAGTACTGGTCATGTTTATATATAAATAGTATTTGTAAAGACCTGTACTTTCTCATTTTTTTGTCTAATAGGGACAAGCTTGTTTCTGCACTTGACAGCACCAATTACCCTAACAGGTAAAAATATATGCTGACAATGGGGTGTTTGACACACCTTATGTATACAGTAGACTTAAATTATTAAATTGATTGAATTGATTGAACATTGATTAAATTATCAATGTTGATTTACATTAAAGCTGATATGTGTTATACACACATCATATATACACACTGTGGCTCTAAAGAACTATCAATTTGCAATACAATTTTGAAAATATACCTTCAATATTTGTTTTTTTTACCTCGTAGCTCTTTGTGGACTGTGCTCCAGATGTGGTTGGAGGAGTACAGTGATGATTTCAGGGACGCTCCCATGCACTCGTCACTGCGTCTTATGTGCTTACAGTTGAGAGGACATCCCGCTCTCTTCACCCTGGCCAAGCACTATGAAATGCTCCTTAAAAAATTCCAGGCAGAAGGTCATTGTTGGATAATAAATTGTGAATAGGCTTAAAATATTAAAGGAGAAGTTCACTTCCAGAACAAAAAGTTAATGTACAAATAATGTACTCACCCCCTTGTCATCCAAGATGTTCATGTCTTACTTTCTTCAGTCATAAAGAAATATGTTTTTTGAGGAAAACATTTTAGGATTTCTCTCCATATAGTGGACATCTATGGTGCCCCCGAGTTTGAACTTCCAAAGTGTAGTTTAAATGGAGATTTAAAGGGCTCTAAATGATCCTAGCTGAGAAAGAAGGATCTTATCTAATGAAACGATCAATTATTTTAAAAAAAGACTATTTTTATACATTTTTCCACATGTATGTCGAAAAACTCCCATCTCATTTTCTTCTCCAACTTCAAAATCATTCTACATCACTGCAGAAGTACTGACCCAGTGTTTGCAAAGTGAACATGCAAAGAAGATCCTTTACAAAAAAAGGTAAAACAGTGATGTAGGACGATTTTGAAGTTGGAGAAGAAAATGAGATGGGAGTTTTTCGACATACCCTAACTGTACCCTTCACACAGAGCTAGACGAGACGAGCGTTTGAGGTTTAAAAAGTATATAAATTGTAAATTGTAACCAATCGTTTTGCTAGATAAGACTCTTCTTTCTCGGCTGGGATCATTTAGAGCCCTTTGAAGCTGCATTTAAACTAAATTTTGGAAGTTCAAACCCGGGGCACCATAGATGTCCACTATATGGAGAGAAATCTTGAAATGTTTTTCTGAAAAAACATAAGTTCTTCATGACTGAAGAAAGAAAGACGTGACCATCTTGGATGACAAGGGGGTGAGTAAATTATTTGTGAATTGTTGTTCTGGAAGTGGATTCTCCTTTAATAGATCAACATTTATGCTGTTCTTTTAAACTTTCTATTTACCAAACAATCCTGCAAAAAAAAGTATCACAGTTTCCACAAAAATATTAAGCAGTATGACTGTTGTCTACATCATAGGAAATGTTTCTTGAGCAGCAAATCGGCATATCGATTTCTGAAGATGACACTGAATTTTGTTATTAATTGGAGTAATGATGCTGAAAATTCAGCTTTGATCACAGGAATAAATTACATTTTAAAACATATTACAATAGAAAAGAGATATTTAAAATTGTAATAATATTTCACAGTTTCACTTTTTTTTGTATTTGTTTATAAATGCACAAATACTGTGTATAGTCTCTGAGTTACATAAATAGATAATTGCTGAATTATGTATTGATATTTTTTTGATGTGCATACGCTTTTATTTAATGCTATTGGCTGAAAAATGTGTGTAGATCAACATTTAGACTTTTGAATTGTTGTACCCATGATTTGTCTATCTTTCGCACATCCAGATGTTGTAACTGGTGTTCCAGTTGAACAAGAAGAATCAGCTATGAATAAGGAGGCGAGTGACTTTGAGTCAGATAACCTGATGGATTTCATGAGTTTCTCCGTTTCGGATGTTGCCGAACAGCTCACCCGAATGGACGCTGTGAGTGGAAGTGTTTCATAGCTTGCTTCTGTTTGACTCCTTATGGTGATATTGATTTGTAATGTTTGCATTCTTGATATTGTAGGACTTGTTCATGGAGGTAGTCCCTTTCCAGTGTCTGGGGTGTGTGTGGTCTCAACGGGTCAAGAAAGAGAACCTCTCACCCACTATTTGGGCCACCATCACCCAATTCAATGCAGTCACTAACCGGGTGATCACATCTCTGCTTCGATCCCCTTCGTCTGCCACACAAAGAGCCAGAGTCATTGAAAAATGGGTTCGGATTGCACAGGTTCGCTCTTTTTAGAGACAGGTGGAGGCTTAAATGATCTTTAGTGTTTCAAAGTCATTCTCATGACGTCCTTTTTAAAGACACATATGAAAAAATTGCACTGTAAAAACAAAAAAAACAAAAAACTATTTGTTGAGCCAACTATAAAATAATTTGTTATCCTGCTTCCCTTAAATTTTTTCATTCAGTGAACTCAATTAAGTTTAGTCAACTAGAAATGTTAAGTTGCAATAAATCACAACTTAGATTTGAGTTAAAAGCTGGGCTTGTTACCCAGCTGCCTTAGAATTTTAAGTAGAATTTTAAGTTGAATCAACTTAAACAACTTAAACTTTTTTGAGTTGACTGAACTTAAAATTTTAAAGACAGTCAGGTAACAAATTATTTTAAGTTGACTCAACAAATTGTTTTGTTACAGTGTGTGTTAAAGAATGAATATTTCTTTTCATGCAGGGCTGCAAAGAGCTGAAGAACTTCTCTTCTCTTAAGGCCATTTTATCTGCCCTTCAATCCAACCCCATCTACAGACTAAGGAAGACATGGGCTGCTGTTAGCAGGTACAGATACACTGCATAAATGTTATGAGCTTTTATGGTCACTATAGTCTCATATAGCTGATTTTATTCTCTATATAGTTTTTTCCCCAGCACTTTAGCAGAAAACCAAGAACCATTGGTGGAAAGCATTATGATTAAGCAATATTTCATTGGAAATGTCTGATTTTGTATCTCCAGGGAGGCCCTGTCTGTCTTCGAGAACCTGTGTGAAATGTTCCCAGATGAGAACTGTGTTTTGACCAGCCGAGAAATCTTTGTGGATGTAAGCCATGAACACAACAGTGTTATTTTAGTATGATTTATATACTGTTACAGTATTTATGAATATTTTGAATGAATATTTTGGATTTTTTAAAATGCTTTCATTCTTATATTCTCTGTTTTAATTTTAATTTTAAATTATGTTTTAGTAATTTTGTTATATTTTTAAATATGTGTTTTCTATATAGCCTTATTTTTTCATTTTAATAATTTTAGTATATCAAATTAAACTTTTTCATTTCAGTTACTTCCCAAGGTAACATTTCCAATTTCTGTTTAACATTTATTTAAGCTATTACAGAAACTAATAGTTTTAGGTAACAACTGGGACACTGTAGTGGGACCCTGGGACATTGTGCTACCTGATAAAATGATTGTTAGCATTGGGCATTTCCCTTAAAACCGTATAATCACGACAATTATTCAGCATGCCACGAATACACTCTGAATTTTTGAAGTCACTTCTAGCAACATGTGAATTTAATTTAGTGTTCTTTTGCGATTTCAGTTGGAACACATTTGATCTCATATTTGGAGTTCTTTTCTCTCTTAATCCACTTATGATATTATGGATATTACAGACACTGACACTGCTGTTTGTCTAAAATTGACTTTTCTGTTTGACCAGAGTGTACTGGGATTATCAGAGCAATGACCTGATCTCAGAGTTGAAATGAGCATGAAAGCACTATTGTTTTTAATCGATGAAGGAAAAACAAGAGTGTTATTAGATGGTCACATATTAGCTTGACTACATGCTATTTCTCACATGTTTTAGGATGGGAGTCAAGCCGACATGGATAACACCACCACAAAAACATCCAAGAGATTCCCTCTAACAAAACAGATGGTAAAGATGATGACAGTTGGCACACTTTTTATTTTCAATAATCAATGTTTTACAGTTCTATTCAGGTGATTAATAGCAGAGTGATTCCTTACAGAGCTCTGCTGGAGGGACAGTTCCATATCTGGGGACATACCTTACAGTACTGACCATGCTGGACACTGCCCTACCAGACACTATGGAGGTGAGGCTGTAATCATGTTTGTTTAGAAATGATGGAGTGTTTGCCTTTATTAGTAATGCTTATACAATTAAATTTTTATCGCTTAGCAAACACCTAGACATTCTATCCTAACACAAAATGCCATAGAAACATCCCAAACACCCTAGCAGCTACACAACTGGGCATTAAAATCAGCAGAACACCAGAGAAAATACTTTGCAGCCACATAAAAATGCCCAAATGGGCATCCTGAATCCACTAGTAACACATTAGCAACATCCTAGCAATACTATTGCAACATTTAGAATACCCCTATCATAGAATGCACTAAAATTACTCAGAACACGTAAACAGCCACATTATTGTGTGTTAAAAACACCCTAGCAACACCATAGCAACATCCTAGAAACACCCAGAATACCCCTAGCAGATAATACCCTAAATACCTTAGCAACATCCTAGCAATACCTTAACTACACTCAGAATGCCTTAACAGCCACATATTTGAAAGGACACAAAGAACATTCTATCAGCATCTGAGAAACACCCTAGCAACACTTAGAATGTCTCTAGCAGAAAAAGAGCTCAAACACTCACAGAGTGCCCTAATAGCTACATTATTGTGTGCTAAAAACACAGTACACCATAGCAACACCATAGTAACAACCTGTTAAAACCCAGGCAACACTCAAAATACTCAGAATGCAGTAAAAGCTTTCAGAACATCTTTGCATACCCTAATAGAGAATGTGCTAAAAAAGCACTTAGAACATCATAGTTGTTGCATTACAGTGTGCACAAAAATCATGCACAACACCCTAGAACTGTTGTAGTGACCAGCCTGAACAACTTAGCAACACCCTAGCAACATTTAGACTACCCTAGCAGGGAATATGCTAAAACTCCTCAGACCATTATAGTAGCTGTGTTACAATGTGCTCAGAAATCATGCACAACACCCTCAAAACACTGTAGTGACCAGTCTGAACACCCTAGCAACACCATAGCAACAACCTAGCAACATTTAGCCTACCCTAGCATGGAATATGCTAAAAACCACTCAGACCATCTTAGTTTCTGCATTACAGTGCGCTCAGAAATCATGCACAACACCCTAGAAACGATTTAGTGACCAGCCAGAACACCCTAGTAACATCATAGCAACACCCTAGTAACAGCATAGCAGCAACCTAGCAAAACCTTAGCAACACTCTGACTATCCTAGAAGAAAATGTGCTAAAAACCACTCAGTTGCATCATAGTTGCTGCATTAAAATATCCTCAAAACCCATGCACAACACCCTAGAAACACTGTTGTGACCAGTCTGAACACCCTAGCAACATCATAGCAACAACCTAGCTACAGCTTTGCAACACTCAGACTACCCTAGTATGGAATATGCTAAAAATCACTCTGAGCATCATAGTAGCTGCATTACAGAGTGCTCACAAATCATGCACAACACCCTAGCAATGCTCTAGTGACCACCTTAGCAACACCATAGCAACAACTTAGCAACAATCAGGTCACCATAGCAGGGAACATACTAAAAACCACATCATAGTAGCTGCATTACAATGTGTTAAAAAAAAATCATGCACAACTCAGACTACCTTAGCAGGGAATATGTTAAACACTCAGAACATCATAGCTGCTGCATTACAGTGTGCTCAAAAATCATGCACAACACCCTAGCAACATTCTAGTGACCAGCCAAAACACCCTAGCAACAACCTATCAACATCTTAGCTACATTCACACTACCTTAGCAGGGAATAAACAAAAAAAAAGCCCTCAGAACATCATAGTTGCTGCATTACAGTGTGCTCCAAAACCATGCACAACTCCCTAGCAACACTCTAGTGACCAGCCAAAACACCCTAGCAACACCTTAGCAACTCTAAGACTGCCCTATCAGTGAATATGCTAAAAATCACTCAGAACATTATGGTTCCTACATTACACTGTGCTCAGAAATCAAGCAGAACACCTTAGAACTGCAGTAGTGACCAGCTTGAACACCCTAGCAACACCATAGCAACAACTTAGCAACACCCTAGCAACATTTAGACTACCCTAGCAGGGAATGTGCTAAAAAACACTAAGAACATTATAGTTGCTGCATTACAATATGCTCAAAAATCATTCACAACACCCCCAAAACGCTGCAGTGAGCAGACAAAACAACCTAGTAACACCATAGCAACAACCTATCAACACCCAAGCAACATTCAGACTACCCTAGTAGAAAATGTGCTAAAAACCACTCCGAACATCATAGTAGTTTTAATAACAATGTGTTCAGAAATCATGCACAACAGCCTAGAAACACTGTAGTGACCAGCCAAAGCACTCTAGCTATTGCATAGCAACTTTATAAAAATGTTTAAAACAATCCATTTTATTTTTATCCATTTTTATTTTGTTGCACATACAGAATTCTCACAATGTATCATTTTGATTGATATCTGTACATACTTCAACAGGGTGGCCTCATTAATTTTGAAAAGAGAAGACGGGTGAGTCCCCTTTGTTTATCTTCTTAACTGTCTAATTAAACATAGCGAAGGTTAGCCGTCTTCATCCAAATGTTGTTGTTGCTATATATTTGGTATGATCTTAAAGTGCCCATTCTGAATAAACATTGAAATCCTCTTTAAAGTGTCAGTTTGACGTTGGCGCCGTAGAGATAGACTTAATGTTTATAGAGCACTCTCTTCTTCTGAAGGCGGACTGATATTAATCTCATGACTGATTATTTGTACAGAATGTGTTGCGTAACAGTCATGGCTTTGTTCCTTGTATTCCTCTTTAATCTCTTGCACTGCATATTGCTGCTTTGCCTCTTCATTTCATGGGAATTACTCCCACTGGTTTGCAGGAATATGAGATTTTAAGGCAGATCCGTCAGCTGCAGGCCTCGTGTTCCCAGTATGCTTTACCCCATCATCCTCAGATCGCTGCATGGCTACAGAGTCAAAAACTGCTGTCGGATCAGGAGAGGTGAGACTCCAATGATATGAAATGAGTCATGATAGATTTATGAAAGTGTAAATGTGTGCAGCAAACTAAAAACTATAAAACTAAAAACTATGTAAAATAAATAAATAAAATATATAAAATAAAAAAAAATATCAAATTAAAGTGTCAGACATTTTACAGAGAATTTATTTTTTATTTTAAAGAGGTTCCCCCCAATATTCACATCCTTTTCCTAGATTTTAATTGTGCTTTATTTGTCCTCAGCTATGAACTTTCCAGACAACTGGAGACTCCTCATGACACTTCTCCATCCAACAGCGGCTGGAGTCACCGAACTCTCACCAAAAAGCTCTCATCGTGAGTATAAATCCTGCTTAAACACCATTTTGACTTGAATTTGCTGCAACTGTCTTGTCAGCTGCAAGCTTTCATTAGCATAACATAGGAAAAATTTGTGTTTTCAGGCTCTTGCCAGGGAATGAGGGGTCCAAAAAGAACGCAGACCAGATCAGCGTGTCCTCGTCAGGATCTAGCAGCTCTGAAATTGAGGAAATATCTACTTCTCAATCATCTTTTACATCACCGGTACTTGTGCACACACACATGCACATTTACATTTATTAATTTAGACAATTTCATTTAATTTACACTGACCAAAATTGTAAACGCAACACTTTTGTTTTTGCCCCCATTTTTCATAAGATGAACTCAAAGATCTAAGGCCTATTTCTCTCAAATATTGTTCATAAATCTGTCTAAATCTGTGTCAGTGAGCACTTGTCCTGTGTCGATATAATCCATCCACCTCACAGGTGTGGCATATCAAGATGCTGATTAGACAGCATGATTATTGCACAGATGTGCCTTAGGCCGGCCACAATAAAAGGCCACTCTAAAATGTGCAGTTTTACTGTATTGGGGGGTCCGAAAACCAGTCAGTATCTGGTATTACTACCATTTGCCTCACGCAGTGCAACACATCTCCTTCGCATAGAGTTGATCAGGTTATTAATTGTGGCCTGTGGAATGTTGGTCCACTCCTCTTCAATGGCTGTGCGAAGTTGCTGGATATTGGCAGGAACTGGAACACACTGTCGTATACGCCGATTCTGAGCATCCCAAATATGCTCAATGGGTGACATGTCTGGTGAGTATGCTGGCCATGCAAGAACTGGGATGTTTTCAGCTTCCAGGAATTGTGTACAGATCCTTGCAACATGGGGCCGTGCATTATCATGCTGCAACGTGAGGTGATGGTTGTGGATGAATGGCACAACAATGGGCCTCAGGATCTCGTCACGGTATCGCTGTGCATTCAAAATGCCATCAATAAAATGCACCTGTGTTCGTTGTCCATGACATACACCTGCCCATACCATAACCCCACTGCCACCATGCCCACTCGATCCACAACGTTGACATCAGCAAACCGCTCACCCACACGACACCATACATGCTGTCTGCCATCTGCCCTGTACAGTGAAAACCAGGATTCATCCATCTTAGAGGTGAAGATGCTGGATGTGGAGGTCCCGGGCTGGTGTGGTTACACGTGGTCTGCGGTTGTGAGGCCGGTTGGATGTACTGCCAAATTCTCTGAAATGCCTTTGGAGACGGCTTATGGTAGAGAAATGAATGTTCAATTCACAGGCAACAGCTCTGGTAGACATTCTTGCAGTCAGCATGCCAACTGCATGCTCCTTCAAAACTTGCGACATCTGTGGCATTGTGCTGTGTGATAAAACTGTACATTTTAGAGTGGCCTTTTATTGTGGCAAGGCTAAGGCACACCTGTGCAATAATCATGCTGTCTAATCAGCATCTTGATATGCCACACCTGTGAGGTGGATGGATAATCTCGGCAAGGGAGAAGTGCTCACTAACACAGATTTAGACAGATTTGTGAACAATATTTGAGAGAAATAGGCCTTTTGTGTACATTGAAATAGTCTTAGATCTTTGAGTTTAGCTCATGAAAAATAGGGGGCAAAAACAAAAGTACTGCATTTATAATAATTTTGGTCAGCGTATTTAGATGTCGGTAGGGACTTTCAATAGCTATCATTACAATTATTTTAACATACATAACCTCTTGTCATTTATGTATGAATTATCATAGTCAACATTGATAATGTTTCTTAAGTAGCATATCAGCCTATCAGAATGGTTTCTGAAGGATCATGTGACACTAGAATAATGATGCTGAAGATTCAGTTTTGCATCACAGGAATGAATTGCATTTTTCAAATATATTACAGTAGAAAAGAGTTCTTTTAAATTGTAATAATATTTCACATATTTCACTGTAGTTTTGATCAAGCAAATGCAGTCTTGCTGAGCATAAGAGGCATTGTATATCTTTTAAGGTCATCGAGATAATATCGCTCTTCACTTCAAAGGTCTCTGACATCATTTCCTGCAGACAACTAAAGCTTCTGTCCTTGTTTTTAATGTCCCACCGCTCATGTGTTTACGTCGATGTTATGACTCAAGCACAGCATTAAAAAAGCGCTCTTTATGTCAGGAGTCGTGCCCTCTGCACCGTGTTCAGGGACGGACAGACGTCAGTACTGGAATGCTTCAAATTCTTGGAAATTTTTGTCCTAATCGCTTCCATCGTTTGAAGCTGCTGTTTAGATTTGAAAAGTTTTAAGAAAATGTTGGATCCATGCAATAGTCTATATGCATTCGGGCTGCATTTGAACCAGAAACCTTGGTGTATCCAGCAGAATCTTCTAATATCTATGTATCTAGCTTCATATGAAAACAGTTTAAGCTCCAGTCAGCAGAACTGATGTGATATTATCATTCAGTCATTATAATGACCATTCAATTCGACATCATCCCTTATAAAGTTAAGTCACCTGGTATTTTTGTTTGTATCTAATTATTTGAATCTGTTTGTACCAGTCCTGAACTGTTGCTTCACCCTTGAGAATACTTGTGATGCTGTCTTGTTGAAAATGGCTCTAAAATGTCACTGTCTCCTCTCATCTCTAGTCTCTTTCGAGCTATGGTCGGAACTCTGAAGCTTTTCCCTCATCTTCCTCTCCTGATTCCTCCACCATGTCTAGTTCATCCTCCAGCTCTCAGCAGGACCTCAACCTGAATCCATCTTCTTCATCCTCCTCTTTATCAGTGTCAGCTGACCCACACCTGGTCTCCGCCCATAAGCGCTCGGTCTCCATGACCTCTCTGCCCTTCTACAACAGACAGGTGGATGACTCGTGCATCATCAGGGTCAGTGTGGAGTTCTGCAACAATGGCAATATGTACAAGAGCATACTGGTGAGTACGGGACAGGAACAGCAATCTTTAGTACATTTCCACTTATCTCATATAAGTTGGAACTATAGATATTGTCCAATACAGGTAATTATAGATGTGGTACAGCGTCTATCCACCTTATTCTTCAATGTGGAAGTAAGACTATGGGTGAGATTTAAGGTTCATTATCTGCTATAGGGAATAACGAGAATAACAATGTGCAGTAAACAGTAAAATAGTTTGCACTAAACACGATTGTGTTCATAATTAAGACAATAAATTAAATAACATGGTAAGACATACCAATATGCTATATCAGGTAGCAAATCGAGCTGTTTTGTACAGCTAAAAATAGCTGGACATGGCTGAGACTGGAAGCCAGACCCATAAACAGTTATTTAATTAAGGAAGTTATTTTTATTTAGAATTATGTGCTTTTTTATCTAGCTTAGAAAAGATTAATAATACATCTCAAACTCTGTGACCTGGTTTTGTGATGGTTTTAAAAAAGAGCCATTTAGAGTATCACAATGGAAATAAACTATCATAGAGATTACCTTTAATTCTGGAACAAATGCTCTACCAAAACCAAAGAGGAAATTTTCTTAGAGATGCTCAACTTCATTCATATTCATATTCAGCCTAAAAAAATGTGTTAATGCATGTTATTCATAGATGCAGTTTAGCACCTTCTTTATTAGCTACTTCATCATCATCACCAGATCCAGGTTGTTGTTTGTTGAATATAAATCCAACTATTCATTTTGTTCCGTGAAAATCTAGGAGTCATTTGTGCATAAATCCGCATTATTCAAAACCTGTTCTTTAAGTAAACATTCATAATCTCTTCTGCTAAAGACTGTGGAATACTTCTTTCATTTTTAGGTTTCTGTAAATATTTAGCTAAAACTGGAATGGTTTCTGTTCTTTCTCAACTGGCCTTTATGATTATTTTTAATTGGTTTCTTGCACAGTTGACCAGTCAGGATAAGACGGCGCAGGTGATCCAGAGAGCTCTGCAAAAACACAACCTGGAGGATGTTAGTGAACAGGACTTCACCCTCGTACAAGTTCTGACCCAAGGCAGAGGTACTGAAATCTGATTTAAAGGAATGGGATGCTCTAACGAACATAGGTGTCTCCATAAACTCCCTCGATCTGAGCCACTGAGGACACTGTGATTAAATTTCATTTTCGATGGAAATGTCCAGGAACAAATCTGTGAAGTCCCCTATATGTTTAGGGAACGATACGAACGCTTTGTACGTGAATGTCACACATTTGTTTTCCAAATTGTCTTTCTGAAAGAGCGTACTCTGTAAGGCTAATGTTGCTAAAGCTACCACTGTTGCTGCCTGTTTTCACTAATGCTGCCTTCACGTGTTACCAGAATTACTGTAAATAGGAATGCGGTAGTTAAAAATTGCAAATTAAAGCAATGTGTATTTTGAATTGAATGAATGAATTTTTTGAGCTCATAATCACAGGCGGGACTTATAAAGTTTGTGATAGCACGCAAAAGCAGCATGAGGCCAGCTGTGTCGTTATTTTTATTGTGCCATCATAAATGCGCATTTATTATGCACAGTACAATCAGATGATTGACTTTTAAACTGATTCCAATTTGAACATATAAGGCTAAACACCGCTACTCAGTGCATAAGATTGGCCTGTTTTGTTTTTGCTGGCTCTTGAAGCTCCGCCCTCTTCTGAAAAGAGACAAACACAAAACGGCGTGTTTTGGCTCATACACTCTGGGTGTTTTTGCAGTGATGCCATAGAAGAACCATTTTTGGTTCCCTAAAGAACCTTTCAGTGAATAGTTCTTAAAATAACCATTTTGAAGAACACTTTAAAAATCTAATGTACCTTTTCTGCATTTGAAAGGTTCCATGCCTGTCGAAGGATCCTCATGGAACCATCAATGCCAAAACAGAACCTTTATTTTTAAGAGTGTGCTCTTAAAGTGGCCATTTTAACAAGCTATAAAAAACGATCTGTCAGGTATTTTGAGCTAAAACTTCACATACATGCTCTGGGGACATTTTTCATCTTGTGAAAAGGGGCATACTAGGTCACCTTTAAATAAATAAAATGTGGCATTTTTAAATTAGAAAAAATTCTGAAACCCACTGTATGTGTTTAAATGAAAACTATGAATGTAAGGTTAATCTAATGCTGTTTATTGAAAACGATGCACATATGAAATGATTATAATTCTTATGCATATTTTTTTGTTGTAGAGCTGCATATTCCAGAAAAGGCCAACGTATATTATGCCATGTCTACATCAGCCAACTACGACTTTGTTCTACGTCGATGCTCAAAAGGCCAACGGAAACAACTCATACGCTCTGTTTCACTGTCATCAGGTCGAGCCACAAAATAACACCGGATTCAGCTTTGATTCTAGAGCCCTTTAATGCATTAAAACTGTTGAAAAGTGTCAAGACACATTAAGAAAACAAGTCATTTAAAGAGAAAAAAGACTTTTTTCCGGCTCACATTTCACCTTGGGAGTTGATAAAGACTTTCGCATTCACAAGATTTTTAACTTCCCTAATGTGAAGTTCTTCCATTTCTGGATGAAACAGGATACGTACTTACTGAGAAGTTTTAAAGGAACAGTTCACCCAAAAATGTACATTTGCGGACTATGTACTCACCCTCAGGCCATTCAAGATGTATGTGAGTTTGTTTCTTCATCAGAACAGATTTAGAGAAATTTAGCATTGAATCACTTGCTCACCAATGGATCCTCTGCAGTGAATGGGTGCCGTCAGAATGAGCGTCCAAACAGCTGATAAAAACATCACAATATTCCACAAGTAATCCACACCACTCCAATCCAGTCCATCAATAAATGTTTGTGAAGTGAAACACTGTGTTTTTGTAATAAAGAAATCCATCAAGGTGTTTTAATTTTAACTGTTGCTTTTTTTATCCATAATATTGCATTGAAAAATTCATCTCGTCTGAATCAGGAGGGAAATAAGCACAGATTAACAAGAAAACAGTCTAGCACATATCTAAACAAGTATGTCAGTGGATTTTGAATTGAGAGGACAAAAGGAGATGGACTTTTCCACTAGAGGAAGCATTATTACGGATTATGGACAAATTTAAAGGTTTAAATGGCTTGATGATGGATTTGTTTCTTACAAACACGCAACTTGTCACTTCACAAGATGTTAACTGATGGACTGGAGTGGTGTGGATTACTCGTGGTTTATTGTGATGTTTTTATCAGCTGTTTGGACTCTCATTCTGACGGCACCCATTCACTGCAGAGGATCCATTGGTGAGCAAGTGACATCATCTTAAATTTTTCCAAATCTCTTCCAATGATGAAACAAACTTATCTACATCTTAGATGACATCTTAGATGACCTAAGGAAACATTTCAGAATTTTTTGGGTGATGTATTACTTTTAGCGTGCATTTAATTGGATTGTCAAAGGTCAAAATATCAGGCTTTGTTGACATTATTACATTTTGATAAACAGTTTGTTTCTTTGGAATAACATGCACTAATGAATCATGCATGATAAGATTAGGAACATGAAGTAAATAAATAGCATCAGTGATGTTGACGGTAGGGCTCTGCAGTGGAAAGGCAAATATCACGGGTTCAGTTTCATGAACTCATAACCCAGGCGCTTGAAAATTTTTAGAATGACAAGAGACAGATAACAAAGACTGCACCTTCTTGAATTCCTTACATTCAGTGCAGTGATAATGGGATTAAAGCAGTTTCTCAGTGACCTTCATCTCTCATTCTCTGACTGTCATAAATGAGACAGTCTAACCACACATACATTGTGTGACACTTTGAATAGAAACACAATCATACACCTAGAGGCCTGGGATGAGTCTTTTATAAAGGTCAGTGTCTATACAGACTGCCTGTGGATAACTTATGATCAGTTCACAGTGTTCCTGACTACAGCATGATGATGGTGTGTGCCAGAAGACGGGCCGCTCCAACAGGTGAAGTGGCATTCCAGAGACACGCTTTCACATCCACTGTCATGTGTGATTTCATTTACATGTCATTTGAAGAATCCATTTTTTTTAATAAGTGTGGCAACATTACTGAACATTCAGTGGATATTTTTATACCATGTCTTATATTGTCCTTTATCAGCATCAAATTCAAGCAACTTGACTCTCCACAATCAGTCTGAACTTTTATGGATTTATACAAGCTCTTGCAGAGTAAAATTAAGAAGATAAATTATATTATCACTTAAAAACATTAATGTAGATATTTTAGTAATACAATATTTATTTATATTAGTTTATGTTGTAAATTTTAGATATAATGCAATGTATAATGGTAGCTCTTTAATAATTTGCATTGATCTTTTATTTTATTTTGTTTTGTTTTTTTTTTCATTATTTTTTATTATATGTTTATTTAATTTTATTTTACACTTTTTTTTATTTTGCTTTATTTTTTTTTTAATTATTTTATATATTTTTTATTTTGTTTAATTTAATTTTGTTTTTATTTTATATTTTACTATTTTATTTTGTTTAATTATCTTATATTTTGCTTTTTTATTTTATTTTCCACTGAGTGTATTTCTGAACCCTGCAACATTTCACTGATGGATTTGTGTATTTGTGTCTGAAAAACATTGTGTTAATTTCTTTTGATATTCTGCATCTCTCAGTGTGAAGCACAGAAATGAAATGGTTGCCCATTCACATACTGCAATAAGCACAATCTATACTCTGAACTGAGATGAAAGATGGTTATGCACATATTTATGTGTATTTGCTGTGATGCATCCAAAGTCACACTTGTACAGTGTGGTAGGCACCTAAATCTTAAAGCCTCTGTTCAGTTTTGTATCCAGTTTTGTATTTTGAAGACCTGGCCACATTGATGTGTTTAGGATGGCATGGAGATATCGGTGATTTCAGCAGATCACATGTGGAGAAATCAATAAAGAAAACCTGAGCTAAAGATTCATGAAAAGGCATTTGATTCTGATTCTGGAGAAATGGCACAAGCTTTAGCCTAAGATTAACTAATGCACAATACTGAGCCAAAAGCAAAGGCTTTGTGTGTCTGGGTTTTCTAGACACTGTTTCTGAATTATGGCCTGTGGACTTGATATTAAGTACCTTGTTTTAAAAACTAAGTGTGATTTCTCATTCCTAGACTAACCTTTATCCATAATGAAAGGGTCAAGTTTCTGTCAGTTAGCATGGCCCAGTTAGCCTCTACTATATCTAGATCAAAAAATCATCTTTGCATATTGATGGCCACTCATATATTTCAGTAGATAAAACTGACATTTAGTTGACTATTTATTATAAAAGTATAAAATAATATAGCACTTTTTAAAAAATAAAAATTCAAAATTGTTCTCTAGAAGGCTTAAATGCCCATTTCCACCACCGAAGGGAAAAAAACATGCTTTAGTAAATTAAAATTATGATAAAAGTCATAAAATAAGACAAAGTCTAAATTAAGCTACTTATTTTTCCCATAAGAGCGGGCGCAGCCATTTGTAAATTTTATGGGTCTGGCTTTAGGTATCATCTGTGTCCGTATTTTTAGCTGCTTGATATTGCAATTGTTGTGTTTACTTTTTTGTTTTAATGTACTTATCTTAATTATGGACACACTGGTTTTTAGTGCAAACAGTTTTACCGTTTACTGCACGTTGTTATGAACCAGAAGTTTCGTCCAGAGGCTTACTTCCAAGTTGAAGAATAAGGTGGATATAAGTTATAATTATGTGGGGAAAAAAGTAATTTCGGTATGAAATGACTTTTTGATGATTTTGACTTGATGTCATAATTTCGACTTTTAAATTCATAATTACGACATTACGACTTAATATGTCTTAATGGCACAATTGTGACATATTTCATAATTTTGATTTATATGATATATACACACACATACATATATATTGATTTTAATATCCAATACCATTGTGAATCAATATAATATAAATGTTTACACGTAAAAGAGGCAGTGGCGTTTGATGACATAATTGATTACCACGTGATTGACAGGAGCCTGATTGATTTAACAGCTCTTGACATTTACTTATCCGTTTGTACGTGTTTCGAGGCGGTTTTCTTCAACGACTCGGTTAGAAAAAACTCATCGGATCTAATATACTTCAGTAATAAATAAGGTTTGCTAGTCGTGTATTAAAAGTGTGTTAAAATCACCGCAAGCACATCGTGGTTGTAAAATGTAGCCGTTAGCCAGTTTTGGCTAAAAAAGTAAGTGACGTACACACCTAGGGCGGACATTACCTATGCTTTTCATAGTTAAAGTGCCAAAAATTCATGTAAGTAGTAAAAGAATAGTGATTTGAGTACAAATTTAGCTTTTAACGGTCAAATTACATTTACATATTTGCTTTAATGCTGTCAGGGTCAAGTAAAGGCAGGCAGTGGAGGAAGATGAAAACAAAGCAGGATCGACAGGTGGCAGAGGTGAGTGGATGTTGGATGTTTTCAATGTCGTTAAGGTCTGCACATAATCACTTATTTTTATAACAATGAATAATATCTAGGTCTAGTTTTCAATATTTAACAGCCTCTACTGGACATTTGTCCTCTATTTCTGCCCAAATTCCAATGTCTCGACAAATCCTTAACGCTAAATTCTATCAAAATTATTATTAGTAGGAGTAGTAATATTAAAAAAAGGAAAGAAAAAAATATAAATACTCTAAATTGAAATATCAAGAAAAGCTTTGAAGTTTCAGCAAATTCCAGAAATGTGAGTTAAACATTTCTATCCTCAAAATAATATACTGTACTCTGTTTTAAAAGTATTTCTTTTGACTAGAAAGGTTATGCTTATTTGCAGTGAGTCATTCTGCAGTTACATTATTACACCAGGTGGTGGCGTCAAATGACTGTTTTTATGAACATGAAACTTTCTGTACAGGCTCTGTCAGTATTAGTAATAACGGTCAGTTCAATCCCACGTATGTATGTACTATACATGGTATGTACAGGGTACATACATGGTATGTACTATACATACTGAAACGACTAGAGAAGTCATGGAATTTTATTGGTCAAAATAAATCAAAAGAATACTAAAAATGTTAATTTATGGTTGTATTGTACAGTGTTATAATCTTATGTAAAACAACAGATTAAATGTATACATGACCCTGGACCACAAAACCAGTCATAAGGGTCAATTTTTTGAAACTGAAATTAATACATCATCTGAAAGCTGATAAATAAGCTTTCCATTGATGTATGGTTTGTTAGGATAGGACAGAATTTGGCAGAGATACAACTATTTGAAAATCTGGAATCTGAGAATGCAAAAAAAATGTGTGTGTGTGTATATATATATATATATATATATAAGAGAGAGAGAGAGAGAAAATCGCCTTTGAAGTTGTCCAAATGAAGTTCTTAGCAATGCATATTACTAATCAGAAATTAAGTTTTGATATATTTGCGGTGGGAAATTTACAAAATCTCTTCATGGAACATGACTTTACTTAATATCCTAAAGATTTTTGTCATAAAATCACTAAAATCAATCATTTTGACCCATACAATGTATTGCTGGCTATTCTTATAAATATACCCGTGGTACTTAAGACTGGTTTTGTGGTCCAGGGTCACATATAAAAGAAGTGCACTCTGTAGGAGTGTTAAAAAAGTTTCAATCAGAGGCACACTGGTATGAAAAATAAATGAAGTAATATATTTTGGCCACTAGATGGCAGAAAAAAACAAAGCTTTTTGGGAACATATCAACTTAATGTAGTTAAAAATTGGGTGAAATGCTATTTTGTAATGTAGGTTTCTCCTTCTTGCTCTTTTTTTCTTTACATTTTTGGATGTGTGAATATTTGCTGCTTTGCACTGACGTAATATCCTTTCCTCAATACCGCTGGCGCATGTCGGTGAAGTTTATTGACTTTATGGCAGAACTGAGGTGAACGTTTTAAAGCAGATCAAAGGAACAAAGAAAGAATGTCAAACAGTCCGAGACAGAGATCGAGAGAGAACAGTGTTGCATTCCAGCATGTTCAATGTGTCTGGGTGGAAAAGACTGACTCACTTTCTGGCAGGTCTGTGGGGTTTTCAGTCCAGGCTCTGCGCCAGACAAGACAAGAGCAGGCCCTGAGTCAGTGCAACGTGCCCGGCCGCAGCGTGGGAGCGGATGGGGATATGGAGCACCCCACGATTAATCAGACCTAGCGGCCTGACAGTTTTAATGTGTCTACGCTGAAAGTGAGCAGCATGACAACCTAGAATGATGAAATCGAGCTTTAGTGTGTGTTTCATTACCATGTTCTGCTTTTATTGTGCCACATTGTTTGCTCTCAGTGTAGATGAGATTTTGTCATTATTTAAGTCTAATCGAATCTAAATTTTAGGTTTGACAAAATGCGTAAATAATCCAAGGATGTTACAACATATTCTGCTCAAACATTTGCAGTCGGCAGGACTTTTTAAATTTTTTTTATTTTTTTATTTTTAAAGAAGTCTCTTCTGCTTATTGAGGCTGTGTTTATTTGATCAAAATTACAGTAAAAACACTAATATTGTGAAATATTTTTACAATTCAAAATAACTGTTTTCTGTTTGAATATATTTTAAGATGCAATTTATTCCTGTGATGCAAAGCTGAATTTTCAGTCTTTAGTGTCACATGATCCTTCAGAAAGCATTTTAATATGATATTAGAATATAAAAACATTTGTGCTGCTTCATATGTTTTTGTGGAAACCATTGAACAGGAAGTTCAAAAGAACAGCATTTGTTTGAAATGGAAATATTTTTAAATAATATAAATGCATTTACTGTCACTTTTCATCAATTTAATGTATCTTTACAAAATGAAAGTATTTTTTTTGTAATAAAACTTACTGATCTCAGTCTTTTAAACAGTAGTGCATTATGAATTTGACCTATAATCTGAATATTAAGTGATAGACATATGCTCCTCATTGTCTACGGTGTTTGTGACCTTTCAAAATCACTGATTAACTGATTATCATTGCTTATTTTTCCATATTTATCATTTGCCTTCAGAATAGAAAGGATTGACTCAATTATAACCCACTTTCGATTTTATCAGCCCTTTGCTGGAATTGGCCGGAAAGAGCCTTAAGAAAACAACCCTATAAAACACCAAAACATTACAATATAAATGAGTTTTATCATAGCGATAAAAATGTTTTCATATCATCCTTATCATTTTGCGGACCTGCCGCCTTCACAGAAAGTCAATATATTATTCCCGTAGTGAATCATATGATCCTGTAATCATTGTTTGTTTTTCATACCTGACACATAGTTTCTATTTTGAGAGTGCGATTGCCTTTTCACAAGGAAGCACGCACAGACGCATGCACGTGGATATATGGAAGTGTTTAGAAAGGATGTGTACGTGCAAACACACATACACATTTACTCGCACTGTTATGTATAAACACACCCACATTTATCATTACATACTTTTATCCAACATCATTTAACAGGAACTCACACACAGACACAAAACAGATGCAGCTAGAGTAAACCAGAATGTGTTTAAAAGAAAGAGCTGAATCATAGGGTGAGTCTCATGAAAATAAGTCCCATGCAAGAACAACCTTGTTCAACACGCACTCACAAACACACTCACCCTATGCACGTGCACTTATGCCAGTAGTATCACAGCCCACAGTTAAAAGGCGTAAAAAGACAATCTTCTTATTGTTTCAAACATATTTGAGCCTAATCCACACGTAAATATTTTCTCAGTGTCTCCCATTACAGTAATGTTACAATTGTTGAACTACAGTTGACAGTAGGTCAGTTGACCTACTTTAAATTCTGACCCCTTCGATGTAATGCATAACAATACCACTGTACTGTAAATAGTCATAATTAAATAGTCACTCAAATTATGAAACAATACTTACATGAATGATAGACAGATTGAAGACAATTTTTTTTTTTAAGAAATCTCTTCTGCTCATCAAGAATGCATTTATTTGATTAAAAAAATACAGTAAAAGCAGGAATACTCTGAAGTATTATTACAGTTTAAGGTAACCATTTTCTATTTTAATATATTTTAAAATGTCATTTATTTCTGTGATGCAAAGCTGAATTTTCAGCATCATCACTTCAGTCTTTATTGTCATGTGATCCTTTAGAAACATTTCTTATTATTAACGTTGAAAAGAGTTATTTAATGTTTCTTTGCTAAATACAAGTATTAATTTCTTTAAAAACAATGAAATAGAATTTTTTTGTAACATTATAAATAAGCTACATTTCACTCTTACTTTTGCTCAATTCAGTGCATCTTTCTTAATAAAAGTGTTAATTTCTATAAACAAATGTACTCGCCTCACCGTATATATTACATTTTAATAGATTTTTTTTTAATGCTTCCACAAATACTCATACAGTTGAGGTCAAAAGTTTACATACACCTTGCAGAATCTGTAAAATGTTAATTATTTTACCAAAATAAGCGGGATTGTACAAAATGCATGTTATTTTTTATTAAGTACTGACCTGAATAAGATATTTCATATAAAAGACATTTACATCTAGTCCAAAAAATAAAATAGTTGTTGAATTTATGAAGTTGAAAAATGACCCTGTTCAAAAGTTTACATGTGCTTGATTCTTAATACTGTGCTGTTACCTGAATGATCCATCTTTTCACACTGAGGACAGCTGAGGGACTCATATGCAACTATTACAAAAGGTTCAAATGCTCACTGATGCTCCAGAAAGAAAAACTATGCATTAAGAGCTGGGGGGTGAAAAATTTGAAAAGAATGAAGATGTGTACATTTTTCTTATTTCGCTTAAATATCGTATACATTTGTAATTTAGTACTGCCCTTCAGAAGCTACAGAAGATATTTATTCATTTAATAATTTTAGTTGCTAATTTTTCATTTTATTGACCATATTGGACCCCTAGCCAATTTCTCCAAATATATTTTATACAAGATGTATTTATTTAATATATCTTCATTTACAACGTTTCTACTTTTTTTTTTTTTGCTGACAGTTGATCAATAAAATGATCAACTGTCAGCATTCACTGATTACTCCTGAATTATTACTGAAAAATTGCCACTAATATGTACACTTTAAGTATTAATATGTATTTTGAAGTATCTTCAAGGAACTAATATGTACCATTTAGGGGTAAATAAGGTATAAAGATGTACGTTTTAGCTTCAGCGACAGCTTTGTACCTTTTGTCTGAGAGTGTACAATATCCTCCCTCTCAGTTTGATTGCTTGTGTGTCAGTGTTTACAGTTTCACTTGCCAGCAGTGCCCTGTTTACCAAAGTTTACTGACCCCTGTGATAAAATACACTTGGCCATGTTGTAAAAGTTGCTGTAATCAGATCAGTGTTTCGGCTAATATCAACAGCTGTAGTTCTGATGAAAACCAAATGCATAATACCACGTAAAAATCATCATGGGGTTCGCACACTGTTGTGGGAGTATTTCTTCGAAGCTGGGACTGAAACACTTGTCAGCACAGCGAGGAAGATGGATGGTACAAATTACAGGCAAAACTAAAACCTGCAGCAAGGAAGTTGAAAATGGGAAGATGGCCCATCTTTCAACATGACGACACGCCGCCAAAGCAGCTATTCAGCGGCTGAAAGACAGGATGATAAATGTCCTAGAGATTAGTCCTAAAATCCTGTAAATCTGTGGAATGATGAAACAAGGTTCAGCCAATTATCTTGGTTCTCTCTTGATATTTCCCCACATGATACATGTGCAAAATCAGTGAAAACCCCTGTGATTTACCAAACAAAGGGTGAAATTTAGACAAAGGATGCTTTTAGTAGTAAAGTAAGAGTTCACCAAAAAGTTCTATCACAATTTACTCGCCCTTAAACCAATTATTCTTCCAAGTTCTTGTTGTTGAAAAAACAAATTTAGTGATGAGAGACTTATGAGGCAAATGTTTTTTCATTATTTATCTTAAGCTGCCTTATGTTTTCCTAATATGATCAAAGATCGTACGTCTTTTTCCTAGACATGCCCAGGCCGAGATTTCTAAACTGCCTAAAATGTCTGGGTTTTACCTTTGTAGCTAAAGCCCTCTTGAAAAGTCGCTAAATGTCACTAGATGACGTCATATGCTACTGTATTTACATATGTCATTGCGTCATATTGCCTTTTACATTTGTTTGCCTCTCTGTGCTCACGTACTGTATTTTAATGCAACCAAAATTAGGCATCCTTGCATGAAGCCACAAAACTAATATGAACAGTACACTGTAAAAAAAATTGAGTCAACTTAAAATAATGTTACCGTGCTGCCTTAAATTTTAAGTTCAGTCAACTCAAATAGGTTTAGTCAACTTGAAATGTTAGGTTCCACTAAGTGACAACTTAGATATTTGACTAAACAAATAATTTGGTTTGTTAAACTTAAAAGCTGCCTTAAAATTAAGTTGAATCAACTCAAATATCTAAGTTGTCACTTAGATATGCATCAGTGCATCATAACATTTCAAGTTGACCTAACTTTTTTTTTAATTGACTGAACTTAAAAATATTTTGGCAGCCAGGTAACAAAGTATTTTAAGTTGAGTTAAATGGTATTTTTACAGTGTATTTTGTGTTGATAAAGGATACAAAGCAATATGTGGTGCAAACTGACAGTCTTTCTGAGTGAATCAGCATTCATTTAACCAATTCGTTCAAAAGAGCAGATTTATTTATAAACAAAACAGGCAAATGTCTGAATGAACAAGTCATTGAATCATTCATTGAACCGATTCTGTCAAAGTCGCTGAATCATTCGGGAATGAAATCTCAGTGCAAAACCTTGATTGTAACCATTTTCATTGAGGGAGTAAAATATAAAATATTGCATTGTGTTAACGAACTGATTTATAAAAGCAATATCCCAAGCCACTGTTGCTAGTTCTAACGTGATGATTTGTAAGTGCGAAAGTGAAAATATAGGTCAAGAAATATTCCTTATTATAAAATGGATGGTTCCGGCCCTTGATTCTGATTGGTCAAGCCGCGTTCGAAGCTGTTGTAAATTACTCTGCAAACATACACCTTTGTTTACGTTTGTGTGTTGCTCGGCAACTACTTTGTTGCAACCACAACTGTTTCTGAGGAACTACATTGTTTGGAGGAAAAATAATGTTTTATAATAATATTATTACACTTTATTTGCTCTGTTTTATTTTGTAAAACGTTACTACGTATATGGAATAACCATTTTATAAAAGCAGTAAGCCCCGTGAAGCCGTGGTTTATAGTGAATTTATAACAGCTAAGGGGGTTTTAGGCCCCTTTACCTGTTATAAATTCACTGTAAACCACGGCTTCTCTGAGCTTATTGCTTTATTATAAAACACATAGTTCCGGTCCTTGATTCTGATTGGTTGAGCCATGTTCGAAACTAGTGTTGTCACGATACTGGAATTTCTAACTTCGATACGATACCTTGAAAAATATCGATATTCGATACCATTTTCGATACCATGAAAACTGCCACAATATTAAGGGGTACTTTTTTTTTCATTTAAAGATAAATGTAACAAATCTACAACATGACAATGAGGAATATTTTACATGAACAAAATGTTTTGAGGTACTACACTGCTACAGCCCTGTTCAGATTCTTAGCTTCATTTGAGTTTGCTTCATACTTTCTTTGCTGTTCAAATACAGCTGGTAGTGTAGGTTGTGAGCGTGTTGTTTTTGTTGCAGGTCGAGTCTTATCTTCTTTCTGGTGCCAAACTTTAATGAACTTTTTTTGTTTTGTTTTGTTTTTAGACCAAACTTTTAAAATGAACTGAACTATCTAACTAATCTCAGAACTTAAGCTAATGGTAATAGATATTTGTTAACATTAGTTAATATATAAATATACATAAATACATAAATAAACAATGAAAAATACTTCCAAAACATTTATCAATCTTAGTTAAAAGTTAATTTAAACTAACATTTACTAATTAAAATCCAAAGTTCTATCTGTTAATATTTTTTCAATGGACCAGAGCTAACATGATCCGTTGTCTTTTTATTACCTACCGTTATCAAAGATTAAAATATACTGTAACTAATGCATTGCTCATCGTTCATAAATGCTGGTTAATACATTACAATTATTTGATGAACAGATTTTAATGCTGGACTCACATATAATCATCCGATCCAGGCATGCAAACGTGTGTGCATCACACGCGAAAACAATGCTCAGTTGCTCACTGGATCGACATCAAGACAAATTGCAGAATTTAAGTAATAATTTTTTTGAATAAAGTTAAATAAGCACAAGTTGATTTACATTAAATGTAGTAACAGAGCTACAGCAAGCGATTTTTAGTGTTATAAATCCGTGTGTCCTTTGAAACTTCCGCGTCTTTGAGAGTGCGGGTCATGGTTGCTTAGCAACGGCAGACGCCACGGAAGCGCAAGCTACAGAGCGCTTTTTGGAAAGAAGGAAAAATCGGTGCGCCTAGCGTTTTCCGCGCGTTTTTAGGCACAATATGTGAACGGCCCCTTACGCTATTTAACCAGAGCGAATGAGACGAGACAGGCACTGCGGTCACGTGTGGTGTTTGTCAACGCGCCTTTGGAGAGAAATGAAAGTGACAGCTCGGCTAGTATCGGTTTATCGATACTTCGGGAAATTAGTATTGGTACTGTTCAGATATTTCAGTTTCTTATCTTATCTTATGTTATCTTATCAGTATTTATCGAAATATCGATATTTTTGACAACACTATTCGAAACTGTTGTAAATTACTCTACGAACATACACCTTTGTTTACGTTTGTGTGCAACCACTTTGTTGCAACCACAACTGTTTCTGAGGAACTACATTGTTTGGCAGAAGAATAATGTTTTTATTAATATCTTTACACTTTATTTGCTCTGTTTAATTTTGTGAAACCTTACATATATGGAATAACCGTTTTATAAAAGCAATAAGCCCCGTGAAGCTGTGGTTTATAGTGAATTTTTAACAGCTAAGGGGCCCCTTACCTGTTATAAGTTCACTGTAAACCACGGCTTCTCTGGGTTTATTGCTGTATTATAAAACACATAGTTACGGTCTATTACACTTTATTTGCTTTGATTTATTTTGTGAAAGCTTACTACGTATATGGAATAACTGTTTTATAAAAGCAGTAAGCCCCACGAAGCCGTGGTTTACGGTTTACCGCTTCACGTTGTGCCAAACAATGCTGATTAATTGTTATAAATTCACTGTAAACCGTGGCTTCTTGGCATTTATTGATTTATTTTAAGTGTTTTAATAGGATAAATAATAGATTATTATTGCAATTATTGTGGTATGATTGTTTGTTTTGGTTAATAATTCTCAGATTTCACCTGCCTTCTCCCCAATGCCACACTGAATCTGACACAAGTTGTGAATTTCGCTAGAATTGCACGTTTTGCCTAAATATTTTGACTAACTTGACTATAATTTTAGATTTCCAGCTCCATTTAACACACTTTCCATGTTTACCCATGACTTTCCTCCAAAATCCCTCCATTGCAGAGAAAGCAGAAAAAGTCTACAGATACTCTCTTGTAAAAAAAGGTCCAATTTAGCATACTTTTGAGTACTTATTATGGAAATAATATACTTGAAAAGATATACTTAAGCGCAAACGTAGTGTAGCCTAATGTTTCACTTAATTGCATGAACTGCAAATAAATGAAAGGGCATTACAGATGACATTATATTAAATGCAATTAGCTGAGTGTTTTGACCCACTTTTTTTGCACACTTCTTTGCATACAAGCTATGATGATGAGCACTAGCATTATTGTGTGCGTTTACCGTACCGTTGCATCTCAGAGCCGGGTTGAACTTTCGCCCAGTGCCCGGATCAGTGTAGCTTAGCTCAGCCGCTGTATATGTGTGCTATTTCTATCCCTCATGGGGGGAAAAAAGTGGATGAAAAACACTGTTGTTTTCTTTCCACTTCTATCCTTGCCATTCTCTCATTTGGATGATGGCTTAATGTGTTTTCCGTGCTTTAGTTTACCGTGAGCATTTGTGTGTGTGTGTGTGTGTGTGTGTGTGTGTGGAGGGGCTCCTTCAGGATGAGTCATTTGCTTACACTGGCCGCTCTCGCTCACACACGCTTGCTAGCAGCACATGGCCTGAAGACAGCACACACTCTCTCTTCACGTGGTGGCCCTTTTTTGTCTCCCTCCCTCCCTCTCTCTCTCTCTCTCTCTCTCTCTCTCTGAAAATGAAGTGGCTTTTTTCCTTTTGTGAATTTTGTTATGTTGTGATTGATAAATGTTTATGATTGTATTTTAATTCTTGAAAAATGTATTAAAGTTTTTGTAAAATTCTCTCTCTCTCTCTCTCTCTCTCCCTCTCTTTCTCTCTTTCTCTCTTTTTTTTCTCCATCAGCACACCTTCCACTTCCTCTTTTTGCTTTTCCTGTTAACTTTATCAACGCTTTAGCCGCCATAACCTAGTTTCTCGGCAGCGAACGTGAGTTACATGCGGGGATTTTGTTGACCTTCTTGTGTCAACAATCCAAATTCAAACAAATCTGAGCACACTTATTCCTGCTTGATTTGCCTTCAACTTGTAAATGCATTTGGATAAGTGCAGAATGCATATTTATTTTTAGCTGAGGTGAGTAGTGCGCTGTTTGATTATGTAGGTCATGGTTGAAATATCAAGTAGTTACTTGTCTTGTCTGCAAAGATTTTTGAAACCTAACCAAGCAATCTTGTTCCTCTGTTAACCACGATTGGGAATAAAATGCTACATTTGGTCCCAGTGTACTATTGTTTCCATACACAGGACAAAAATAAATGGAATCTCCCTTGTGGGATGATGCAGTCTCTGTAATTTGAATCCACTAAATGAGTCACATCTCCTGGCGCTTGTGCCGGTCTGGACAGACATAAAACAATTGGAAAAATATCACCCTTATTTAGCATATTCCAGATTTCCATCTCCTTTTTTCCTTTTTGGAGGCCCACGTGATTCAAAATCAGCTGTTGCTGCTTGTGAAGTTTCATTAATTAAAAAGAGTTAGTGCAACACAGTTCTTGAACATTTCATTTAAAGTTTAGTTTCATTTTGTGCGATGAATTTAAATGGTAAAACTTTCTAATAAGATCCTATTTGTTAACATTAATGCAGTAACTAACAATAGCAATACATTGTTTGCAGTATTACTCTTTATTAATCATATTAAGTAATACAACTGCTTATGCTCATATTAGCTCACGTTCATTAAATAATATTATACAATGTTTGGTTTTTAGAATGTATTAATGATAATAAGGTTTCATTAGTTAACTACATTAGTTAACATGAACTAATGTAAATAAACAAAACTTCTACAGCATTTATTAAACTTAATGTTAAGTTCAGCATTTACTAATGCATTATTAAAATCACAAGTTAGTTAATGGACTAACATCAACAATGTCTGAATTTTTATTAACTAACAGTAACCAAGATTAATAAATAGTGTAATGTATTGTTCATCGTCTATGTTAGTTAATACATTAACTAATGTTAACAAATGACACTTTATTGTAAAGTGTTACCATATTAATAAATGTTTAAATTAATATTAAGTAAGATTAATGTTTTAGAAGTATTTTCCTTGTTAACTAATGTAGTTAACTAATGTTAACAACTGGAATCTTATGAAGTGTTATGATTTAAATGTGTAAAATGGATAACTATTTTGCTATGACCAGGTATATGGAAAGCCAGATCTACATTTAGGCACATTATAAAATATTTTATTTATTTATGTATTTTTAATCTAACGGCATATGCGCATGTAGTTAATTTAATTAAGTTTTTATTTATTTTTCTTATTTTATTTATTTTTTTACATTTCCATTATATATCTGACCCTGGACCACAAAACCAATTATAAGCCGCATGGGTATATTTGTAGCAATAGCCAACAATATGGGTCACAATTGTCGATTTTTCTTTTATGCCAAAAATCATTAGGATATTGAGTAAAGATCATGTTCCATGAAGCTATTTTGTAAATTTCCTACCGTAAATATATCAAAGCCTAATTTTTGATTAGTAGTATGCACTGCTAATAACTTAATCTGGACAATCTTAAAAGCAATTTTCTCAAAATTTATTTTTTTCTTTGCACCCTCAGATCCAGATTTTTAAGCCAAATATTGCCCTATCCTAAATCTCAATTTTAAAAAATTGACCCTTATTACTGGTTTTGTGGTCCAGGGTTACATATGCCAAGAAAAAAAAAAAAAAGCTGTCCAGTCTTTGATAAAATGCAGGAATGTGACGAAAGTCGTAATATGTTGCATGGTGCATGTATGTGGGTAACCTGAGTTTAAATCCAAACATAAAATTAGGTAAGCAAAACTAAACAAAGTCTGCAACAACACTTTGATTCCAAATCCATTTAAAACAACCTAATTTAACTGAATGGAAATTCATTAAATATTATTTTAGCCTCATATTTTTGACATTGATTGCTGAAGAATTCCACAGCCTTGAAACCAAAACACAAGCTCTGTGCTAATCGGGCCCATAAGGCTATTCAGAAGGCTGTATGTTTTGGATTGTGCAAATGTGACGTGCTTCTACTGCATGCGTAAAGCTGGTGTGACGTGTTGGAGTCTCTCTCTCTCTCTCTCTCTCTCTCTCTCTCTCTCTCTCTCACTCTCACTCTTGTAATCCAAGATTAACCTCCCTCACTCACACTCACTCCCTCTCTCACTCATTCTTTTTACTGTTACAGAGTCAGTCTGTGCTATTTTATCATCACAACTAATGTCATTTGAACTTTTCCTAGATTACCCCACATTGAAAAATGTAAAGCAGAATTTTAGACGTCTCTTTTATGAACCAAGGCTGCAATTATTTAATCAAAAATACAGTGAAATCAGTAATATTGTGAAATATAATTACTAATTATAATATACTTATTATAATATAATTATTATAATATAATTATTTTAATGTAGTTTGTTCCTGTGATGGCATGTGTGTCACACAATCCTTATTTTAATATGCTGAGTTGCTCAAGAAACTTGACGATAATACTTTATTATTGTTGAAAACAGCTGGCTTGCTTAGTATTTGTGTGTGTGTGTGTGTGTGTGTGTGTGTGTAAAATATGATAATATAACAATAACTTTTAAAAATGTAAGAATATTTAAAAATAACCATTGTATGAATATTAACATCCGCACACAACATAAATATATGGTGAAAAGTAATATCATAAAAATGAAATAAAAAGTAATTACTAATAATGACTAATATAATAAATGTGCACAAATGCAACTAAGAAATATTTGAAACTGTATAAATGTAAAATATATTATGAATTAAAAAGTCATACTGACCCCAAACTTCATATAAGCACCATATAATAATTATATATAAAATATATATGTTTATATATATATATATATATATATATATATATATATACATACACACACACACACACACACACACATTTGGGCTGATTAATCACGATTAATCGCAAAATAAAAGTCTGAGTTTGCCTAATATATGTGTGTGTGTACTGTCTAATTATTATGTATATATAAATACAAACACATTCATGTATATATTTAAGGAATATTTACAAGTATATGCATTTATTATACTTTTTATATAATTTATATTATAATATAAATGTATTTTGTGTTATTTTATCATTTCTTAATGAAAGTCTTACTGACCTCAAACATTATAACACCATTTAATAATTCTATATAAAATAAAAAATTATATATACACATACACATATATAGTATATACATGCATACACACTGCACACACAGTTTCTTATTGCACAACAACAGCTGATACATTCTTGCTTCCCAACCCCCATACTGACACACACAGCTCCTCTATTCGCGCTGCCCCTCCCTGCAGTGCCTTTGGCAGCGTTTGAGGCCGTCAGGTCTTTACATAACCGCTCTGGCCTCTGACAAGGTGTTACAGTAACACGTTTCTCCCCCGGTGCATGTGAACTGGCTGTCACATGGGGACGGCCTAAGCCGTGTCCCTCCCTCAGGTGTTTGTATTAAGGGCGGAGGAAGTCGTTCGGCCTGTAAACGAGGGCTGGCCCTGTAACCTGACACCTCCGTCTGTTGGGCCGAGCCGGACGGAAGCCATTTATATAACCTCAAGCTCAAGGTCTTTCCCTCTCCCTGTCTGCTCTCTGGAGTGAAATAAGGTTACCGGGATTCTTGCGAGGTTGTTTGACTTTGTGTGCCATTGATCAAACCCTTGTAAGTGCACTTACAAGCAACTACAAGAAGATTATCAAAAATATATTTCAAATGTTTTTTTTTAACTTTTCTTTTGACATTATTTCAAAGTTCACTTTCAGGATAAAAATTTCCTGATGATTTACACACCTCCAAGATGTTCATGTCTTTCTGTCTTCAGTCAAAAAGAAACTTTTTATGTTTTAAGGAAAACATTCCAGGATTTTTCTCCATATAGTGGGCTTTAATGGGTATCAATGGGTTGAAGGTCCAAACTGTAGTTTCATTGCAGCTTCAAAGGGCTCTACTCAATCCCAGCCAAGGAATAAGAGTCTTATCTAGCGAAACGATTGGCCATTTTCCATTTTAATTTCCATTCAAACCATTTGGCTCAAAAATCTGAAATGGCATGACACCTCTGCCCCCCATGGTTGATATCGTGTTCTGGGAGGAGCAGTATTTCGCCTGGGCCCCCTCTACACTCTTAATAATAAAGGTGCTTCATAGATGTCATGTCCTTTTTTGTCTAAATGATTCTATAAAGAACCTTTAACATCTGAAGAAATTTTCTGTTTCACAAATGGTTCTTTGTGATCGCTGGTTGATTTTCGTGTTGGTCTAAAAAAGAAAACAAAACAAAATGAAAAACAAAACAGCAGATGGCCAGTAGGAGGCGCTTTTGGAACGGCAAAAATAAAGCTGTTTTCACAGTAATGGCTGTATACAAAGCAGCATAAATGCTACTTAGACTACGTTTACACTAGTGCATGTTCGTTTTAAAACGCATAACTTTTGCTACGGTTACACCTGTTGAAAATGGAATTGCACTGCATTAAATACAATTAAGCATGCCACTTTTTTTTTTTTTCACAAGAGGATACACAAAAGCAGTAACATTTTAAAATTTGGAGAGAAGTGATTTTTGGCTTAGGTTTGTAATGTTTCCACACCCTTGTTTAGTAGTTACATCAGGCGAACAATAAGCTCTCAGATCATTTGAGGTTATAACCCACGTGTCTTTTTTTATCTAGGGCATGTTTGTTTACTAACCGAGTTTGCTACATGCCAAGTTTACACTTAGGTTAACATTGAGACATCAGCGTTTTCTTTTTTTTTTCGTTAACAGTTAATGAAACACAATCCTGCCGTGTCAACACGTGAAGTGTTTACATGTGTGAGCTATATGTGATTCACCTGAGACAGACATATTATGGTAAACGATGAGATAATGTTTAGTGTATTTCCCCTCGTTCTTCTGTGTAAAAATGTCACGTGTGCTTCGCAGTCATAATGCTACACTCGGCTTATTTCTTCATGACTTCACCTGATAGCGTTGATGGCGTACAGAAACTACTTAACCTGGGCCTCTCCACGCCCTTTTTCAGTGTTGTTGTTGTGAAATGTAGTTAAGGCTTTGAGTTGAATCATTAACAAATCAAAACCTGGGTGCGGCCCTCATAGGAAAGCAGGTCAGCGGGTACACGTGAGAGGAAAAACTATTCCACCTGCGAGAGAACCGTGTTCCTTGGCCGGCTGCCATGTAAACAAACACGCTGTGCTGAATGATTATGTGAAATGAAATAGATAAGTGAAATACAAGAGCATTTTTGGACAGCTTGTGTAATTCACAATAGGTTTCTGTGTTCAAGTTTCCTTGTTTTGGTACTTTGTGTTTTACTGTAATATTTCCCCTGAATGTCATTGCAACATTGCATATATATGAAGAGATGCAAATGCAAAACCAGCTAAAAGCCGTGTGTGTGTGTGTGTGTGTGTGTGTGTGTACTTGTTTTTGCTACATTGTGGGGATAGGGGATAGACAATATCGTTTGGTCAGTATAAAATCTATAGAAGTCTATGGAAAGTCACCACAATTCACAAAAACAAACGTGTGTGTGTGTGTGTTTATTTATTTATTTTTTCAGTTTTAGTACTCTTAGTTTCTCAAATTTCAGTTTTGTGCCAAGGTGACTTTTTTCATTTTGTGTATATTAGAATTTTTCATCTAATATTTGTATTTTATTTCAATTCAGCTTTACCAAACATTATTTTTTAATAGTTTAAGTTAACTTTTTTAAACATCTCATATTTCTAAAGATATTACTATATAATATATATTATATTTTTGTATAAGTTAAAATTTGTAATCAAATATTTATATTTCATTTTGATTCAGCTTTACCGAACTTGATTTTTAATAGTTTAAGTTAACAATAACAACACCACCAGCAATTGACTAAGCTGAATTAAAATTAATTAATTTTTCTTTTTTTTTTTTTGCTTGACATCAACGATGTTAACTTGAATAAAACAAGTTGTGTGGGGTGTTGCAATCAAAAAGCATGTTTTGAAATTCTAGAGTGCATTTTTAAAGCTCCTTGGATGTGAAACAGATGATATATGCAGATATGGAAGGATTTGAGCTCTTCTAATAATGGTCTAAGAATAGATCAATGTTTAGATAGCAACACTCAGGAATGCACAATCAAAGTAGTGTGGCTGTGAATTAGCGCAATGTTCTTAGAAAATGACAAATGGAACTTGTTCTGGACAGGAAAAACTTAGGCTCACGTGGCTCTGCAGAAATGCTTGTTATTTGCCCTTTCACCTATACAGGAAGTTCCACTTGTTTAGTCTGCTGCCCGAGCCTTTCATCGCTTTCTGTTTATAAGCAGGTGCTGCCTCAAGTTGGAGTGCTTTTATGCTAAGCTAGCGTTTTGCAGTGATTGACCTTTGACCCTTATGAAATGTCATCCTGCGGGTCTTAACATTAACACCATAGCCCTCAGTGACAGCTGTAGGATTAATACATGCCAGGAGAGAATATTGCATATGCATTATCTCTACTGTAAACAGCTGTTTGCTTGGACATCACAAGGATTTATTTTTAAAAATAAATTAAGCATAATAATAATTTTGATTAGCAATGTTTTTTTTATTGTATTTTAATGACATGCTATATTGGTGAACTGAGATTTGTTGCAAAAAGACAGTAATAACAGTAATACAGTGAAATATTATTATATTTTAAAGTACAGTAACTATTTTCTATTGCAATATATTTAATTTTTTTTTTATCTTATTCCTGTGATCAAAGCTGAATTTTCAGCATTGTTACTCCAGTCTTCAGTGTCACATGATCCTTCAGAAATCATTCTAATATGCTGATTTGCTGCTCAAGAAACATTTCTTATTTTTATCAGTGTTAAAAACAGTTGTGCTGCTTAAAAGGGGCCTATTATGCTCTTTTGCAAAGTCTTGATTTTGTTTTGGGGGTGTACTAGAACATGCTTGGTGATTCGAAAAACATTATAACAATACGTTACTCTCCAGCCTGGCACAAAAGGCTTGATTGGTTCTGGGTTTGATGAAGGCCCACCTTCCAAAAACGAAATGTGTTGTTATTGGTTAGCTGTTCCAATGCGTTGCGATTGCCGAACAGCTTAGGTGGTGTTTCAGTACTGCCACGCCCCTTGTCAAAGCAGCAAGTTCCGTGTACAACTGTTAGCCCAAGCTAGATTAAAGTGATTTCTATGTTTCAAGTATGGATTTTTCATACAAAAATGCATCGATTCGCTACAGGAGGGCCCCACATTTTTATTAGGAATGGATGCACTTTATTGGACTTGTTTTGGACTGATGAAGAGAAACACCTGTCTATGTCGTTCTAAAGCTTGGAAGTGCCAGGATAATTTTCAATATAACTCAGACTGCATTCGTCTGAAATAAGTAAGTCATATACACCTAGGATGCATGGAGGGCGAGTAAATAATATGCTACAGTAGTGTTGGGTCCTGTCGTCAGCCTGCGAGATCGTCGATACATGATATTATTGTGCTAATTTAAGTATTTACATAGTTTCATTGCCTGAAACCAGCTCCAGCATAAGGCTAAAAGCAGCCTAATGTTTTTAAGATTACTTAATTTGTATTTAACATGACAACAATTGGATAAAAACATTATGTTACTAATTTTAATGCTTACATTTCCTTAGTTATTCAAAAATCAGCAACAGAAAATCAGCAAAGAACATTACCATTATCAAAGAACATCATCACTGATTAGCTTAGCCTAGTAGTGCATTACTGATTAGCCTAGCCTAGTAGTGCATTATGCATTTATACAAAAAAAAAACACTTGCGTTATAAGTGAAGCTAAATACTTTGTATGATGAATAAATCTCTTACCACACACTGCACACGTCTACAGCACGGCTCCGACACGGACACCGGAGATGATTGCACTCACTCTAGTCAATGCTTGTGTTTACATCAACGCACCTCCGTATGTATTTCGACCCCCTATACTGCACACGTCTCGGATACGGCAGAGTCCCTTTAAGGCAAGTCATTTCACTCGGTGACCATCTTTGAAATGCCTCTCAGGCAGGCAAGTGCAGCATCTATCTATTTGAGTGGGGAAACATCAAATTCTCCAAAAATGTTCACCAAGCTTACGATTAAATTTCATATTTGAAATCATCAATGAAACCTGACAACAAACTGCCTCATAAATATCGTTCCCTGTGCTCCAATAGCATTGAAAAAAGCGTATTTTTCAGGTGAGATCGGCCAGTGTGCATGCGCAGTACTAAGTGCATGTCTCAGAACGGGAATAGCAACCGGGACTTACGGCATCTGCAGTGATGCGCTGACTTTACTGGTCAACGATTGGCTTTGCGGCCATAATGAACGTTGCATCTTTCCCCATTCAAAACTATATTATAACTATAAACTAAGCATCCCAGATGTGGCTCTCGCTAAAGTTAGGGTAATCCCCCATCTCTTCCCTACACACCCTCAACCATTTGAATTTCTGTAGGCGGGATTTATTTTAATGATGTTCTAATGGGCCGCGTTGTGACGTCATAATATCCGGAAAACAGTGCTGTAGTCTAAGGAGCTGTTTGTTGTAGTTCTTGAAAAGAGATTTTTAAAAAACGAAATATCTCCCTTTGGAGTGGACTTTGAGATTTGTAACTTTGTAGATCTTTTCTATGGCCAAACATAAACACCACACACTGACTAAAATTCAAAAAGTGAAAAAGCATAATATTTTTTGGTGGAAACTGTGATCATTTTTTTTTCCCCATGATCATTTGATGAACAGAAAAGTTGAAAGGTTTACTGTTACTTTTGATCAATTTCATGCATCCTTGCTGAAATAAAGTATTAATTTCTCTAAAAGCAAAAACTTGAGTATATGCATGTGCTTCTCCAGATGTTTCAGTCTAGTTTCTTTTAAAGCTGCGTGTAACTGGCCCTATTTTAGCACAGTGGTTGATTGACAGCTGAATAGACTAGTCTTTTGTCCTTTTTAAAGGGTTAGTTCACTTCAAGAATCAAAATTTCCTGATAATTTACTCACCCCCATGTCATCCAAGATGTTCGTGTCTTTCTTTCTTCAGTGGAAAAGAAATTAAGGTTTTTGAGGAAAACATTGGACTTCAATGGGGATCAGCAGGTTGAAGGTCCAAATTGCAGTTTCAATGCAGTTGAGCTGCAGTTGATCCCAGCCAAAGAATAAGGGTCTTGTATAGTGAAATAATTGATCATTTTCTAAAAAAAAAAAAAAAAGTATATACTTTTTAACCACAAATGCTCGTCTTGTACTAGCTCGACTTCATACATTACGTAATTATGTTGGAAAGGTCACACATGACATAGGCAGAAATACCGACCCAGCGTTTACAAAGCGAGCTTGCAAAGAAAGTCTAACTCCCTTTAAAAAAAAGACACTGAAAATGACATTTTGTTAGATAAGGCCCTTACTCCTTGGCTGAGATTGTGTAGAGCCCTTTGAAGCTGCATTTAAAATGCAATTGTAGTCCACTAAATGGAGAAAAATCCTGGAAAGTTTGTGACCGAAGAAAGAAAGACATGAACGTCTTTGATGACGTGGGGGTGAGTAAATTATCAGGAAATTTTTCTTCTGAATGTGAACTAATCCTTTAAGCTTTTATCATAATGTCTGACTGGGCCATTAGGCAAAAGCTGTACTTTAACACAAGGGAGAGTTTTTCATCAAGAGTTGCACAAGCTGGAATGAAAATGTCGCAAGAACACGGAGCTGTCAGTTTCCTCTCAGCCTCAAATCTTTTCTCGATGCACTCCACTGCCTTCTTTTTTTCCCAAATCTCTACAGGATATGAGTTGGACTCTGAAAAATCTGCAAAATGCAGGCAGTGATGAAAGAGACAGTTAGAGAGCGTGAGAGAGACGCTCTATCGCCAAGCCTGCGGTGAACATAAGCATAGCTCAGAATCCTCAAACCACTCAGAGGTCAGCATTTCGCCAAATTACTTGCAGTGCTTGCCAGTAGGCTTTCCTACATAGGGTCGTCAAACCTGCCCAGTTTGTGTATGCAATACATCTGCTTTAAAACAGAATAATGAAACCCAGATTTCATGGGCTGTACCTTTCAGCTAGGGGGGAAAAAATATATTGCGGTTTTCCTGTACATACCTTTCGGTGTTTCATTTCAGTACGGCCCATATGTGATGTGTGTTTTTTTGCGGCCTAAATTGTTTCAACACACATTAATGCTTCCTGCATGTTTAAAATATCACGATACGGTTCAGAAGAGAGAGCCATGTGCGATGAAGACACGTGATTCGTGAAATGAAGACTGTCAGACATGACCAGCTGGGCCTCTCCTAAAACGCCAGCTTTCACATTCCACCCAAAACACCGGAAAACGTCCACCCATCTCTTCTTCTGTGTCATGCATTTCTTTCCATCTTTCACTCTTTAAACTTTAAAGTAGTTTTTCTTCAATAAAGGGTTTCTTTTATTCAAATGATTAACTTTAAGTATTAACCTCCAGTATGACTCATGCCACACTGTTAGTTTGGAATAATTACAATTAAAAAAAAAAAAAAAAAAAAAAAAAAAAATTAAATACCACCAACGCTGCATATGAAGAGTTCATTTGCAAAAACAAATAAATAAATAAATAAATAAAAATACAGCTAACAAACACAATAAAACAATAAAAACATAACATACTAAAAAAAACATGAATATTGTGGAATATTATTACAATTTAAAAGAAATGGTTTCTATTTATATACATTTTCAAATGTAATGTATTCCTGTGATGCGATGCTGAATTGTCAGCATCATTACTCCAGTCTTCAGTGTCACATGATCATTCAGAAATCATAATAATATGCTGATTTGAAAAATCTCTTGGTTATCAGTGTTTTTATGGAAATGGTGATACACTACCGTTCAAAAGTGTAAATAAATACATAAATATAAGATTTTTATTTAGCAAGGATGCATTTAGTTGATCAAACGCAACATTTTGTAATGTTACCAAAAAATTATATTTCAAATAAATGCTGTTCAACGAACTTTCTGTTCATCAGAAAAATCCTGAAAAAAATGTATAATGGTTTTCACAACAAATATTAAGCAGTGAAAATATAACATTTATTTATTTATTTATTTATTTATTTATAAAACACATTAAAATAGAATTTATTTATTATTATTATTTTTTTAAGCTTTGTATTTTTATTACCTGCTCAAAGTGGACATGTATTCATAATCCTAATAATCCTTAAATGCAAATGATTTTGCTTCAGGACCTAAATTGAAATCAAGTTCACAAGACCAAAATTGTCTATTGTACAAAATTTACGAAAAAGTCCTTAAAATCAAACATGAATTATCCTAATATAACCAGAAACAGCACAAACCTATGGGCTAAACAAGTTATATTTAAGTTATTTAAGTTATTATTAACATTTTAATAATAAAATGTGCAACCTTAATTAATAAATAAATAAACTTTCTGTTCAGTTCATCAAAAAATCCTGAACTTTTTTTTGTTGTTGTCACAACAAATATTAATCAGTAAAAATATAATCAGTAATAACTGATAATAATTGAACATTATATTAGCATATCAGAATGATTTCTGAAGGATCATGTGACACTGAAGACTGGAGTAATGATGCTCGAATTTCAGCTTTGATCACAGGAATAAATTACATTTTAAAACACATTAAAATAGAAAACAGTTGCACATACCATATTTTTGATTAAATGCAAAAGAGACTTAATTCAAAACATTTAAAACTCTTTATTCCAAACTTTTGGCTGCCAGTATGTGTTTATTTGTTTATTTATTTGTTTAGAAAGGGACAATGTGCATTTACCACCATTCAAATAAATGTAAATCTACCTGAGTTACGCAGGTACCTTTGCCTGATGTATCCAAAAACATTTTAGAGGATGTATTTTCCTGCATTTTTAAGCAAATTTTGTATTATGTATTTTAGCATTTAAAGATTTAAACAAAACCTTTTTAGTCTGACAGAAAAAGAAAATTGATTTAAGCTGTTCACAAGTCAACATATTTTGGCTTAGAATAAATATTGCCTTACGAGAAGCAATTATCGCAGTGTCAACACTTCGCCGAGCAACCCAGATGACAAGATAGCAAGTGCTCAGACTACGCCAAACACTGGTTGTGTTTCACAGAAAAGCGAGACACGTGTTCCAGTTTGGATTGCGTTGGTGCATTCTAGGATTCTCAGAAAACAATTCCAGTTCACTGGAAATAAGTAGAGATGGGAGGAACGAAAGAAGGAAAAAAAGACGACTGGAAGCAGAGCGAATCGGAATGCCCACGTCTGCTGCTTGTTTGGCCCCACCCCTTTCTTTTGAGACGCGTTATGACTGGCTGCCCTCTCGTTGCCATGACGAGTGAGTTCACATGAGGTTCCGTGTTTGCCGAGAGGTGGGCGGAGTTGACCTACATTCTGCTGCAGCCTCTGAACGGCCTAGTAGCCAGTGTTAAATAAAAACATTTAACACACCACGCTCGCACAAACACTGAAATATACAAAAACTGTGATCCAGACGGCTTTGGAAAGTCTGTTCAGGGCTGTTGAAGTGAGAACATCTTTCCAACAGACGGTTTGAATAGGATGGCGTGCTGCATATCACTCTGAAGGGTCTTTCAATGTGACCGTTACAGGAAGGTACGCTTTCCGGTCAAAACACGAAACGATCCCATGACGCTTTTCACAGGAACCAGCTCGAGTGTCATCATTGTTTGCACGGCATTAAATAAGGAAGCTATAAAGCCATGAATTGCACTCACGTGTACTCGTGTAAACAAACAATGTTGTCATATTGTAAAATGCCATTTACTGTCTTCTCTATAAACTTTGAATTCAGTTCAAGACTACACAGTTTATGATTCCTATTTACTGAACTATAATAACTATATTAGCTAGATGCTGCACCTTTGCGGGGTGTATTTTTTCCTTTGGAAAAATTCAGTGTCAGTGCCAAATACCTGTTTAATGATCAAAAGATCCAAAACGCTTCAAGTTCATGTCCTCGAAAAAAATAGAGTACTTAAATTACAAAGCTTAGATTTTTTTAGCATTAAAAATTGCATTCATTAAACACAGTAAAATTAAATAAAATGTATTGTTAGATAGTCTTGATGCTTTTTTTTTTTTAAATAAATGCTTTACAGTGTTCCATTTGCTAACATTAGTTGAGTACATGAGTGAACATGAACTAACAATGAAAAATTCTTCTAAAGCATTTATTAATCTTAGTTTTTTTTTTTTTATTCTAACATTTACTGATACATTAAAATAAAAGAAGTATCTGTTAATATAATGAACCTCAGCTGACATGAACTAGCAAGGAACAGTAATAATATTATTGGAGATTAATAAATACTGTAACAAATGTATTGCTCATTGTTAGTAAATGTATTAACTTTTACCAAGTGTACCTTATTGTAAAGTTTTACCCTTTTTTAAAAAATTATTTGTAACGCACATACACATTTATTTATTTATTTATTTATTTAAACTTTTACCAAGTGTACCTTATTGTAAAGTTTTTCCCTTTTTAAAATATTTTTAACACAAATACACATTTATTTATTTGCATGAATATTTACCAATAGTACCTTATTGTAAAGTTTTACCCTTTTAAAAATAGTTTTAATGCACCCACACATTTATTTATGTATGTATTTATTTATTTATTGCATTAATGTTTATCCATGGAGCCTTATTGTAAAGTTTTACCCTTTTTTTAAAACATATATATATTACGCACATACACATTTATTTATTTATTTATTTATTTATTTATTTATTTTATTTGAAATTATGTTTACCAATGGTAATTTATTATAAAGATTTACCCTTTTTAAAATATTTTAATGCACCCACACATTTATTTATTTACTTAATGTTACTTATTTGCATTAATGTTTACCAATAATACCTTATTGTAAAATTTTTCCCTTTTAAAAATATTTTAATGCACCCACACATTTTATTTATTTATGTATTTATTTATTTGCATTACCATTTACCAGTAGTACCTTATTATAAAGTTTTACCCTTTTAAAAATGTTTTTTTATGCACCCACCCATTTATTTATGTATTTGCATTAACGTTTACCAATGGTGCCTTATTGTAAAGTTTTACCCTTTTTAAAATATTTTAATGAGCATACACTATTTATTTAATTAATTATTTATTTATTTGCATTCATTTTTACCAATGGTACCTTATTGTGAAGTTTTACCCTTTTTTTATGCATGCATATTTATTTATTTGTGAGGTTTTTTGTTTGTTTGTTTGTTTTGTTTGTTTGTTTCATATTTATGTTAGTTGCTTAAAGTGGACATATTCATAACCCTAATAATTCTTTGTAAAGATTTCAGGTATATTTAAGTTCAAGTTTGCAAGACCAAAATTGTCTATTGTACAAAATTATGAAAACATCCTTAAAATCAAACATGCATTTGCATAATAGCCTAATAATTGCATTTTTGCATAATAATATGCATTTTTTTTTTTAATTAAGCAGGAATGCTGTCAGTCTCTGTTCTGCTTAAATACTTCTCTGCCCTGTGCAGCACCTGTTGATAATTCAGAAAGTCATGATGACAGGAATGTTTACCAGCTGCTGTTCTGTGTAACGTGTCCATGTTTCCTCATTCACACAGAGCACTGGCGTTCACGGGTCAGTCTTCGTGTGCTGCGCAAAACTGTAATACTAGATTGTGAGTCAGACTCATACAACAGAGTGTCAAGCTATAAAGGCACGGATAAACACAAGTCATTAAGCTCTCCGTCCGGCCTCCACGCTTCCCCTGCCTCACATGGGCCTTCTGACCTCATTTCAGGATACAAATAGGAAAATGAAAACAAAAACAACAGCTGGAGTGATATTTCTACAGTGAACGCAGACTCACGTGGGCAAGGAGCCAGTTAGACTATTGAAAAGCGGATCTGTGCTCTCTTCTGAGACCGCATGCGTACGTAAACACAGACAATCACACACAGCATTACTGAAAAATGATGTTGTGCAATCTGTCTGAGATGTCACATTTTATGCATATTGACTTAACACAGTAAATAAACCAAGCTAAAACCATAAAAGTGCTTAATAGGAATAACAGCAAGGGTTTTATTTGTTAGCTCAGGCATGTTTAATGTAACCTTCAAGCACACATGGAATATGCTTTACATTTTCATTATGCAAATAAAGATTGTCATGGAAGAGAAGAGCCATAGCAGTTTAAACAATGACACAATCTCACATAAATGGGATTTTCTAAGTTGGGGATCTGTAAAAATAGTTATTAACAATGATGTTTTTTAAAAACATTTTAGACAATGTTTTAAAATAGGTTAACAATAAAAACAAAAAAAGAAAATCAACTTTTTCCCCCGCACAATTATACTATCATGCATAACTACATAATTAATATTGTATTTGTTGCATTTAATATACAACAAATCTAGAACAGAATCAGTTTAACCAGTTTTTTTTTTTTTTTTTTTTTAACCAAAGCTATAATTAATATTACACAAATCCATTTGCAACACACATATCCGTTATAAAACATGCAAATGTTTCATAACAGGAAAAATAAGTTTTTTCATGCTTTCTAAGAGCTGTGCAAAAAGTTTTAGATACCTCTTATACAAAGAAACTATATTTGCTTATTTGCTTATATTTGCTTATTAACATACACTATGAATTAACACATATACTAGAATGTTGAATAACAATAAAAACATAAAAAATAACTTCTTTCAAATAAGCATTAAACAGTCAAACAGAAATTTGTACAATAAACCACATACGTTTTAATACATTTTGTTTGTTTAATAATCAGTAATGTTATACATGCACTTTTGTTCAAATGCAACTATTGAACATTATACTACTATGCATACAAAAATCTAAGAAAAAAATCTACATTAATATATATTATTATATTATATTATATTATAATATTATATTATATTGTATTATATTGCGTTATATTGTATTGTATTATATTATATTATATTGTATTGTATTATATTATATTATATTATATTATAGAATGTATGTTGAAAATGCAGAGAATGTTTATACTACAATATGTTAACTAACAATAAAAACGGTGTAAAATATAATAATTATAATATATAATATATATTAATACTATTTTAATATAAACATTAACTTTATACATGCACTTTCGTTTAAATGCAGATATTGAAAATTATACTGTTATGCATACAAAAAGAACTACATAAATTTATTATTATATTATATTATATTATATTATATTCCCTCATGGACATCACATATATTTTCATATATGAATTGTATATCCATGCAAACAATCAAGTGAGATAAAAGATTATGAATATGTTTAGCTTTATGTCATCCCATGCATTACCTCATGAAAGAGAAATAATTAATTAAAACTATTACATGTAAATAATAATTTATTATATTATATTATATTATATTATGTACAACCTGGTAATAGGTGACCTTGCACTGAAGAAGAAAAGAAAATTGGTGTAATTTTCCCTCAGAAATTGCTAGGTAATTTCACAACTAATTACAGAGGAACAGCAAGTCAGAGACTGAGTTAAATATAACATTTTGAGGTAGAAAAATTCAATTAGTATTTTCTTGTAAAATGTACTTCCGTCATTTAAAATAAAACCTCTTTTGACAGTGAGGAAGTACTTTTCCGACAAGTTTAAAATTTGTAAGCTTGTAAAAAAAACACGGTGGGGAAAAAGGGTTCTTTTAAATAGTTTTTATTAATACTTGTTAAATTACACTTTGAACTATTAACCTTGCACTCAAAAACAAACTTATAAATAAAAATATACATGCATAAATGTCACAGTGGTGTAAATGGCCCACACATCAGAGAGGATTATGGGTCAGCAGGGATACACGGGAAGGTGAAAAACAGAAGGTGGGGAATGTTTTTGGCTTCAGGAAGGAAATGGAGCAGGAAGAGATATAGTCCATGTTTTTGTTTTGAATTATATCCAAACACATAAAACCCTTTCCTCTCTCATATTAAACTCCTCTCTCCCTCTCAATCTTATCAGCCACATTGCCTTCTTTCTTTTTTATATTCTCTTTTTATTTATCTACCAGTATTTGCACAATGGAAGAAACGGTTCTTAATATTTATAGCCTGGTTTCCAGGCAGACGCAGATTTTATGCGACGTGCATTGTGTTTGAAAACTGACAATGAAATGTCTGTATTTAATACGAGAAATCTAGCACAGGATCAGTTTAACCAGCTTAACCAGTCTTTTTTTTACCTTACTAAAGCTATAATTAATATTACATAAATCCATCCCAGCTACAAAGCAAAATAACATGCAAAAGTTTTATATCAGAGAAAAATGTTTCATGCTTTTAAGAGCTCTGCAAAAAGTAACAAAGAAAATATTTTACCTATTTTATATCGTAACAATTAATATATTAATAATTTATATTGAATATATACTAAATATCTTGTGTTTATATTACAATTTTGTGTGATATATGAACACAGTTATGAGGAAAATGCATATAGTGATGTATATTCATATATTAATATTTGCGTGTGTGTACTGTATACACATGCCTATGTATTTTTATACCAATGTATAACCAATCTGTACATGGTCTATGCATATACTGTAGAATATTGAAAAATATAATTACTACTTAAACAAACATATAAATGTATTAATATATTGCATTATATTCTCCAGAATATTATATTGTTGTTTTGTAATATAAATGAAAATTAAATAAATAAAGTATTATATTTTCGGAATATAAATAAAATATTATTTCTTCAGAAGATACGATGCTTCTAAATGTCAACTGATAAAACTGGGCCACGAAAACCAAACAGACCTTGACCCATTGGTCTCTGTGACACACATTCAAGGCATATCCTGCACTAATGATTAAACATGAATGATTAATGATGGCCAATTGTTAGTAACAGGGGTTGTAAAATATGATTTCGGTCATGGTTTGTGGAGTAAAAACGTCAGGTCAATAGTCAAACAGGTGTGTGATGTGTGTGTTTAGGGTGACACGAGTGTGTTTGTCTGTGTGGGTGGAGCTGAAACGCTTTTCTTTTCTGCTTTTTGTTGTAGTTGCATAACTACATTTTGTTCTAGTTACTTTGAATGGTTGAAAACATAGTGGCCCAAAACAAAAGGTACAAAAAGTACTAGAGTACAATCATTTTAATTTTGGACATTTACATGCTCTGGCATTTTAAAAATTGAAATGCTAGGTAAATACCTTGAATGTGTATCAATATAAATATGGATATGGAGACTAACATCAGCATGGTAATCAGTACCATGCCATATATGCCAAAATACCATAGTACACTTACTAACCACATTTATTTGGTAAACAGATAGAGAGAGTGGAATTATGTTAACATGCACTGTGCAAAAACCTCTGCATTTGCAAACATCAATAACTGGTAACCACATGCAAACCATATGCAAACATTTAAGCCTAAAGTTTTAATAAATATACATTTACATTTATGCATTTGGCAGATGCTTTTATCCAGAGTGGCTTTCATTGGATACAAGGTGCACATCTTATCTGTTCTTGATATCCATGGAAATCGAACCAGGAATCGTATGACTTCTGTGTTCCCTGTGCTCTGCTGTGTATATGTATATATATATATATATATATATATATAATATATATATATATATATATATATTTCTATATTTAAATATGCATTATTATTAAGTGAATATAAATAAATAAATCTCTAATTTATGTGAAAGTATCATTTATGTGTATCATTGTTTAATTTGGTGTACACTAAAGTGGCTGAGGAATTACTTTGAAACAATTTTGATACAGAAATGTCCAAATCTGATACAGAATTTCACAATTAATTACAAAGAAACTCACCATAAATATTTAAATGAAAATTGTTTCAACATACACTCTAAAAAAAATGCTGGGTTATTTTTTAACCAAAATTTTGGGTTTAGTCTGTTGGTTCATTTTATTGGCTTATTTTTAATATTTTTAATGCAGGTGCTGGTAGTTTTTCTCAATGGTAAAAATGCTGGGTAATTTTTTTTTTAACCCATATTAAAAATAACCCAATAAAACGACCGAACAGGCTGAGCCCACCATTTGGGTGAAAAATGCTGTTTTTTTTGTTTTTTTTTAACCCAAATGCTGGGTTCAGCTTGATGGGTCATTTTATATTGTTATGTTTAATATTTTTATGCGGATGCTGGATATTTTTTCTGCACTCTAAAAAATGCTGGGTCATTTTTTTTTATTTATTTTTAGCCCAAATGCTGGGTTCAGCCTGATGGGTCATTTTATTGGCTTATTTTTATTATTTCTACCCAGGTGCTGGGTAGTTTAAAGATGTTGTTTTTATTTTTTTACCCAAATGCTGGGTTCAGCTGTTGGGTCATTTATTGGGTTATTTTTAATATTTTTATCCAGGTGCTGGGTAGTGTTTCTGCACTCTTAAAAAAAAAAAAAAATGCTGGGTCTTTTTTTTTTTTTTAACCTAATGCTGGGTTTAGCTTGTTGGGTCATTTTATTGGACTATTTAAAATATTTTTTTACCCAGATGCTGGGTCATTTTAACTGTGTATACAAATGATGAACCCCCTTACACACCTACCCAGCACCGGGTCACTGTAAACCAATGTTGGGTAGTCCGTGCCAAACTGGTGAAAACTGGATAAATTTGTCAATGGTTATTTTGTGTTCTATTTTGAGAGAAAACTTGACTGACTGGAAACTTCCTGAATGAAATTAATGTTTGTATTACACTGTATTCCTGTCAAATTATTACTGTATAAATAGGAAAGCGTCTGTAGTCTCACAATTTTTCAGTTTTTTGTTTAAATGTACGTCCCAACTAACCTCTGCTTGGAATGCAAACCTTCTACAAATGCAGCATTTATTGGATCTACACTCGAAGTAAATGATGTGTCAATGCTGCGAGTTTCACCTCCCGCCAACTGAATGCGCAACCAGGGTTGAAACACAATGCGATATTGCTGTTTGTCATGTGTAAAAAAGTTTATGCGCTATTGATCTAGTGCGCTAGTGTTGCAGCTGCGGTCGTATGCGTATGACAGGTTGAAACTTAAATGTCTGACAGACAAGATGGCTCGAGGTAGAGCTGTTTTTGATTAACTTTTTTTTTAAACATGAATATAAGTCATGAATATAGGCCATATAATGAAGTGGAACTGCCAGTAGCAGTTTTCTTCCCACAGATTCCCACTTTTCCATGATTGTAAAAGACTGACTTGACATAGTGTTCTTGTCCTATGTAAAACAGATTTGAGAGTGCATTTTCATTACTTAAAATGAAAAGCCTTACTGACCCATACTATGCCAAAAAAACAAACAAGCAAATAGATAAACGTTAAAATAACCCAGCATGTGTTCTGTCCAACATTTACCCAGCGCTGGGTTGCCAAATAACCTAGAAATGGTTGTTTTTAACCCAGCATTTTTTTTAGAGTGTAATGTATTTTTCAGTGAACATGTTGAATTAAAAGTGAAATTTTAAAAGTGTAAAGAATGAAATGCTGGTAAATCAAGATACAATAATTTGTTTTAGTAACAACTTTCCAAAAAAAAAAAAGCTTTCTGTACAAATAAGTATGCAACTTGCAATAATAATTTTAAAATGTTTTTGTTTAAATGTTGGCTTTTATTGACTGTGATTACAGAGGGCAGGTGGTGTTTCTGCAGACCTGTCCATGTGAAGGAAAGCTTGTGGTGAGCCAAAAGCTTAATGCACAATATTTCCGTTGTGCGGTGGCACAAACACATGCAGCAGTGGCCTGATCTGTTGACCCAGTGCTCTTGGCAGTTCGAAATAAGCCAGGTAACCTGAGAAGCCTGTTTTCCCTGAGCTTTCCTCTACAGGACAGGCCTCTGTCTCTCTCTTTTCTGTTTTTCTCCCAATACTTTCACTTCTGTGTCTATCACCATCTCTCTCTCTCTCTCTCATTCCTCCCTCCCTTCACACTGACCTACTTTTTAACTGACCTGTTTATGCAAGCCTCCATGCACTCTAGTCACAAAAAGGGGGACAAAGGGGAAGCCGAATCCATAGGACTGTGCTACTGTTGCCACTGCTGTTGTTTGGGGATCATTAGCTCTACCGCTGCCCCACCTCACCAACAGCACTGCGGCAGCCATTGCAATGGAGTTTTGAAGCTCACAAAACAGGTTACGACACTGGCTTCAAAAATAGAGATGATTATTAATAGTATTCATGTAGTTATGAGGCCACTGGCATTGGTTGCATTGGCCTATTTCACTCAGCTCACTTTAGTGGCATGTATTTCTTTCATTGCCCATATTAGCCAGTTGGGAAATTCACATTTGCACTATAATTAAAACTATCAACCTGATCCTCTACAAAATATGAAACCACATAAATAATATGCCTGTTGTTTGAAAACTGTTTAATTTTGGGGTTGGGTTCCACTTAAATTACATTTTTATAACCCTTCTATAGTAATATGAGTATTATAAAGTATTGCAGTAAAAATATTAATAATGTTGCGGAAGATTTCTATTACAAATAAATGCTGTTCTTTTGAACTTCCTATTCATCAGATAATTCAGAAAAAAAGTACCACAGTCAAAAATGATAATCAGAAATGTTTCTTGAGCAGCAAATCAGCATATTAGAATGATTTTCGGAGGATCATGTCACACTGAAGACTGAAGTAATGATGCTGAAAATTTAGCTTTGCATCACAGAAATAAATTACATTTTCAGATATATGCAAATAGAAAGCAGTTATTTTAAATTGCAATATTATTTCACCATGTTACTGTTTTTACTGTATTTTTGTTCAAATAAATGCAGCCTTGGTGATCATAAAGGGATGTCTTACAAAAATAATAAATAATCTTAATGACCCCAAACTTTTGAACTGTTTATGAATAATTATTTTCTTTTTTTCTGTATAAAAACTTTGATTTTATGACAGTGATGTTTGAAAAAACTCACAATATTTTTTTTTTTCCCCCTAAATAAAATCACTATATAATATCAGCATGTAGTCCATAGGCTTGTCGTTCTAGTTCACTATAGATTATTCATTTAGGCTCTACTATAGAAAACCGAGCTCATTTAGGCCTCATCTACAAAGTAAGCCTTCATTATGTTGAGAGTGCTCTAGTTCTGTTGTGTCGCGACGCTTGTTTGAAGTGTTGACCAGGTCAGGGTGTTTTCCGATCAGACTGTCTGGTGTCTCATGAGAGATCTAAATCCCCTCAGCCCAATCCCTCATTCTGTCCCTGTGTTTTGTCTCTCTCTCTCTGCCAGACTCATTTTGAATAGACTCTTATGTCCGCTCTGTGTTTGGGACCTGTCTGTCTGTTTCTGTGTCCTCACACACAGATTGTGTAACATCCTCCTTGTTGAAATGTAATTAGAACAAGGGCTTCGGTATTATTCGAAGACAATGGATTCAAAGTACACAAGTCGACGAGACCTGTTCGATACAATACTTCAGGCATTAGATTTTTTTTGGTTTAGTAATGGTTGTTCATGATTTCCTTGTTTGTCCTGAACAGTTCAACTGCCTGCTGTTCTTCAGAAAAATCTTTCAGTTCCCAAAAATTCTTTGGGTTTTTTTTTCAGCATTTTTGTGTATTTGAACCCTTTCCAACAATGACTGTATGATTTTGAGATCCATCTTTTCACACTGAGGACAACTGAGGGACTCTTATGCAACTATTAAAGAAGATTCAAATGCTCACTGATGCTCCAGAAGGAAAAACGATGCATTAAGAGCCGGGGGTGAAAACTTTTGAACAGAATGAAGATGTGTACATTTTTCTTATTTTGCCTAAATATCATATTTTGTTTTCATATAGTACTGCCCTTCAGAAGCTACAGTAGACACTTACATGTTTCCCAGAAGACAAAATAAGTTTAATTTACCCTGCTCTTCAAATTCAAAAAGTTTTCACCCACCGGCTCTTAATGCACTGTTTCCTTCTGAAGCGTCCGTGAGCATTTAAACCTTCTGTAATAGTTGCATATGAGTCCCTCAGTTGTCCTCAGTGTGAAAAGATGGATCTCAAAATCATAGTCATTGTTGGAAAGGGTTCAAATATACAGAAATGCTGAAAACCAAAGAATCTGTGGGAGCTGAAGGATTTTTCCGAAGAACAGCAGGCAGTTTAACTGTTCAGGACAAACAAGGGACTCATGAACAACTATCACTAAAAACAAACAAAAAGCTGTGGATCATTCAGGTAACAACACGCTATTAAGACTCAAGTGTATGTAAACTTTTAAACGGGGCCATTTTTATAAATTCAACTAATATTTTCTCGTCGACTATATGTAAACATCTTATTCAGGTCAGTGCTAGATAAAAAAAAAACTTTTTAGCATTTTGTATGATCCCTCTTATTTTGGTAAAATAATTACCATTTTGCAGATTCTGCAAGGTGTATGTAAACTTTTACTTCATGAAATCTTTTCAGAAACATTGTTCAAAACATCAAATGTAGGTGCGAAAGTGCAAGTGACGGTTACGTCAGCTGCCCCAAAATCTCACAAGGATCTCAGGCCATCATTATTGGAGAGCGGACGTAAATCCTTTAGCACCTGAAATAAACCCATCATTCTTTCTGAGTTTGAGAGAGTTGGGGATATTTTGTTCTTGGGATGTTAAGACTTTAAACTCAGTGTGGATTTGGTTTTGGCCTATTTGTGTGGCATAAAAAATAAAAACACCTGAAAGATCTGCTGACCTGTGCATGTCCTCATCATCAGTACAGGCTGTTCCGTACATGCGTATCTCCACAAAGAGAACATGAAGGAACTATAGAAATAAGGGCTGAATTTGTATTCTCTACTGGTAGATACAATCACAAAGAGAAAGATATAGACCGTATCCTGTTTGACTACATACTTTGTTTATGTTTATGCAGCGCTCTTCTCAAATACGTACATTGTGTACCACATATCACATTACATTATGAGTGACTGTCTGTGTGTTACGTGCACATATTAGTTTGGTGAACAACTGCGTAGCATGTTACAAGTTTAAGCAGCACACTGAGTAACTAGGTCAGTGTTACATAAGTAAAATAAGCCTGCGGTAAAACTAGACTGATGTGTGTCAGTGTGTCAGTATCTCATGATAGGCCAGACCAAGATATTCAACACTTCTGCCCTTTCACAATGCTAAGCCAGATTAAAATACAGGATATAGCCGGTTTACTCTTGCCTTTGTTCACTAATCTCTTTCATCTTGAGAGAAAGCGGTCAAAAATTTCTTCAAACATACCGAAAAGTAGACAGTTATGTAATCTGTCAATAAATTTAATTCAATAGGGCTGTAATTGCAAGTTACGAAATCAAATTGCATAATTGTAATATATAATTACAAGGTGGATAAACCATTAAAAAAAGACAAATGCATGAATAATGCAACAACTTTTTTATTTTTTTTTTTTTTAATTTTTGAAATGCACCCAACCCTAGCACTGAATATTAGTGTTTTTTAACAATATGCATCTATTTCAAAACAGAGCAACAGAACAGCAGTGCCACGGTCTACTCAATAACACCAAACAAACATTGCTCGTTTTTTTTTTTTTCTTTCCACTTTTGCTTTGATAAAACCATAAGAAAATAAAAACATCAAACATCACTCGGTTTGAAACACACTGAAAGGAGGAAGAGGGATAGGTGACATTGTGGTGAGCAATTACAAAATCACAGTAAACAGGAAGTAAAGACACTGCTAGTGATAACAGGACAACACTTGGCCCCCAGAACATTTCATTTGAAAAGCACAATACAGTGTTGCGAGTAAAAATATTTTACATTTATACACAAGTGCCATAAGTTAATGTGACATGTAGACCTATTTCAAAAGGGGGGTGTGACTAAATTGAGCTACATCTGAAAAATTTACAAGCATTCTTCTAAAAGTGTAAAAAAAAACCTTCAAATTTAATTAGACCTCATTTTAGCAAGGAAACATATGCAAGGTAGTGGCTGACTAGCAAGGAGTCAGCACCAGTTAAAGAGTGAAAAAACTGCAGTATCAGCTAGCTGAATCGCTTAACTGGGGGCCTCAAGGGCAAACGGTCAAAAACACTATGCTAGTAATCATCCATTTATACTGATGTAAGCAGGGTGGAGCTTTCCTGTAAACCCCATGCTAATAAGAGCAAAACATTCCTTTCACATTCATAACCAGAGTGGAAGAGAGAATCGTTTTGCATTAAGTCTAGATTTATTATTATTATTATTATTATTATTATTATTATTATTATTATTATTATATGTAGATTTATTATTATTTATGATGAAGCAAACTAATGTTTTTACATCAGTTGGTGTATAAAGAAAACTATAAATGGGGGGGGGCTACATAAAATAAATATGTAATATGCTAAATATGTACTTTTAGGATAGGTTTTAAGTTTTAAACATTATTTGGGAAATACATTTTACGCTAAACGCCAAGTAGTGTTTCAAGACCAGACATTTCAATGAGTTATAACTAATGAAAACACATTTTAGTATCTAAGACATGAAGCTCACATCAACCCGCTAATGTATCGCTGTAAAGGCTTTGGGGCATTTTGTAATTTTCCTATAAAAGGACAGTTTCTAAAAAAATATGTAATTGCAAATTGTTAAAGTAAAAAAAAATGCTTATATTAAGTGGCATCTCAAACAACAAACACACTGATATTGTACAGTATTTTTGACAAAGACCAATTCATTAGTCACGGAACTCCCTATTTTTTTTTTCATGTAATCTTTTCTTCTTAAAATATATTTATATATAATATTTATATCACATTTTATACATACAAACCAAGTGCCTAATCAAAGAGGAGTGGTAGCTAGGCTGTTCAATGTGGGAAAAGTGATGGGGAGCACTAGTTAGAAAAGCAGACAGAGGTAGGGAGCAGAGAGAGGTATGAACATAAAGCCATGTTTCTTTGGTCAAGGGAAATGTTCCCTGAATCTTCTGGCGTTTGGTATGTTTAAATATGGTGCGCAGCCACCTGCTGTTAAGGTGTGGCCGAAAACTGAGAAAGGGGCACTTGAAGTTGTCTATTTACAAATATGAATCCATTACAATGCCTCACAAATGGTAGATATTGCTTTTGAATTGAATGTACATTTGACATCTTGCTGCAGCATGGAAAATAAGGGTAAGTGCGATCAATAGCATGTCATCCTATTTCATTCTGTTATAAAAGTGCTGCTGTAACCTAAAGAGTAGGTTAAACAAACAAACCAAATCAACAAAAGGTAAGTATATACATTATGGTACAATGCAAATGCAATGCAGCAGTCCTGACGACGTCCACTTCTCTGGTAGGTAGGTAGGTAGGACTGCAAGATGGGTTTCATAAGAAGTCTCTCGAGGCTCTATATCGAGACCAGAGTGAGTCCCACAGTTTCTCGTTCAGTCATGTCTCTTGTTACGACTGTTACGCACACTGGATTCCTTCTTCCCGCATTCAACGCTTCCAACCGACATCTCCTGCTTGGAAAACCCTGGACTCGACTGGCTGCCAGGTTGAGACAAGGCCAGGTAAGGATGCTGAGGTAATGGCAGAAAGTTAGCAGGTGGCGTCGGTGGCGAGTCTTGAGATGATGCCCTGCCGTCGCTCTGAGCTCTGTGCTTGAGTCTCAATTTGTGGGGTAGGGCAGTGCCTTTGATTTCAGCTTGGCCGTCTTTGCATTGGCTTGGTGAGAAGGAGCTCTGGGTCGTGAATATATGAGGGTGGTAGCTGCCCGTATCGGAGCAAGAAGAGGAGGGAGACTCATCATCGGTGGAGCCCTCTTTATCAGAGCTGCGGGGATCCCCGTCACTTGAGGAAGTGTCCTTTCCTGAGTGAGCCTCGTAGTACTCTTCTTGTCTCAAGCCTCCTTCGTAGGTCAGCACTGGTGGCTCGTCATTCTCCAGGGTGCCATTAGAACAGTGGTACATCGGGGTTTCATCTTCCTCCTCTGGTCTTATTAGAAGATCTGGGGCAGCGGCATCAACCCTCTGGGTTTGTCGCTGAGCAAAGTAAGCTTGCCTTTCGGCTGCTTCTCCATCATAAGACGGAGAATCTGAAGTCCTTCTCTCTAGCCGTTTAGACACCTCTGCCAAGCTTTTGGGGCTTCTGGTTGGTCCCTCTGTAGGCTGCTGTTCTTTAGGAATCATTTCCTGAGCTTCCACAGGATACGAGGCACTGCTTGAACGGTACAAGATTACACTTCTTTGAGCGGATTGCGGAACGACTGGACTTGCAATGGTCTCTTGGCGTCGTTGCTTCTGTTGGTTGGCAGAATAACCTGTCTCAAAATTGTGCTGGTGAAGTACTGCAGGCAATCTAGAATGAATGTTCAACATGATCTGCGTTGTAGCGCTATTGACAATGTCCATATCTAGACCCATCCCCTCCTGCTTGATGTCATAGACCAGTGGCTCTGGGCTGTCCCGAGAGGAGCCGTCGGACATATCGGAGAGGGAACCTCGTGGAGAGTACTTTGCCAATTTCAGATGCCCATCCCCTCGAATAGACTGCTCAGTTTCAGAAGAATCAGAGTTTGTCATCATCTGAGAAACACTTGAGTAACTATTAGGGTAGAAGCGACTGCTGGTAGAAGAAGATGAGGAGTCTCCCCCAGAATTTCCATTGACTGCTCCACCAATCTGATGACTCTTTTCCATATAGGAGGCCGTACTTATTAGACCAAACCTGAGCTTAAGCTGTAAAAGCTCAGTTTTCAGGCGTACATTCTCATCGTTCAGCGCCATAACTCTGTTCTCTAGGATCATGTCATTAAAGCGCCGTTTCTCCCGGGAACGCTTGGCTGCCTCGTTGTTCTTGCGTCGCTTTTCCCAGTAGGATGCATCCTTTTTCTCATCTGAGATGAACTCGCGCTTGCGACGACAGCTCATGTTTGGCTTCGGTTTGAGAAGGCGGTTCTGGCGGTTGCTTTGAGGTGAATGGACGAGATCACTGTAGTCCAGAAAGTTTTCTGTGTTGTTTAAGGTTTTGTTTGCACTAGAATCTGTTGAAATTTGTAAGTTCAAACTTTCCATTATTCTTCAATGGGAGCCAGTTTGGGACGTTGGCTTCGCCACTGGTAATGGAAATAAATGAAGAAACGGGGACGGGGTGAAGGGGGGAAAGGTGGCTACGGGAACTCCTGTAGGATATCCCGACAAACAGTGGACTAAAGAATCTTACTAAGTAGCTGGATCAGCAAAGACTTTATGAGGTATTTTACTTTTTGTAAAACTGAACCTCATTGATTTTGTCGACGTGAAGCTCCAGCAAATATCCGTTGATGATCAAGTGTCCAGGTTGGCTAAGAAGAGCAAAAACAAGTGCACTTCTTTATGAGTCTCCTGCATTTAACAAACCCGAAGAATTCCTCAATGAGTAAAATCTTCTGGCCAGGGAACGAAAGAAGGGCAACGAAGTCCTGAAGTACAGGAAAGGTGACCAAATTTGCTTAAAGGATTCTGACCCCTTTTTTCTTTGTTTTCACTTTTATTCCTTTATGTAACGGCTCTATCAAGCCGACAGAGATGTGTCCCAGTGCCTTGGGCGTGTTGGAGGATATAGGTCACTCGGTCTGCCCCAGCTTGTCAGCCTCTTGGGGAGGGGTGCTGCTGCTCCCAAAGCCTCCAGCTGGCTGCTCGATGAAAGGCTGCAAACATAAAAGAGAAAAGAAAGACAGATTTGTTAATCCTCGAAAGCTAACTCAGTTCACAGTCTGCCTTTAGGTACTTCAAAGAAATCTTTTAATTTGTTGTGCTTTTTCATTTTTAATGAAACTCTCCATGCTTCTCCGCATGGCTGGGTAATCAGAAGATTTAGAAGTGGAATGTTCAGCCGTGTCTTTGTCGTGTCCTCTTGCTTCATCTACTCAACCCTGACAACCACAGAATGTTTTCTGTTGCCTGGTAACCACCGTCTGACCTGCTAACCCTGCTATTGATTTGCCTGTCTACGACCCTTGACCCTTACTCTTTGGCTAGACACTGGACTCTCATGATGCAAAAGCAAAGAGGTTAAGATGCTGTCAGTGATTACCCAAGATACACATTTCTTTTTGTCCAACGGAACTTACCTAAAATTAATTTTCTTATTCTGACACCAGTTCAACATCACCCTTTGTACAGAATTCAGTCAAGACTGTTCCGTAAACAGGACTACACATATGGTAAACATTAGCAATGAACACATGATTTGTTTTAACATTTTGAAACTTTATCCTGTATTACATCATCTGCTCTGAGGGAACCAGTGCAATAGGTTTCAGCTTTTGAAACATTAACATCAAATGTTACAACACATCTCTTGGCTGCACTAGTCCAAACGACCTGGTGTCCCAATATGCAGAGGGGCCCAGGTACTGAATCCAAAAACATTAACACTTTATTCTTTAATGACTATTTACTAAAAGGCTTTCGAATAGAACTTTTGAAAGAAGCATGCTTTAGATAAAAAGTGAGGAGAAGCCAAGAAAACCTCATAACAATAATTACTAATATGGCAGATAAACCGAGGTCAGGCAAAAGGCAAGTCAGGTTTTATGATCTGGGGATTGAGAGCTTTGCAATATAGGTCAGGCATATCTGGAAAAAGGGGAGAAGGGGAACATTCCATCAACATGAGTTCAGATCCAGGGGTGGTAACTGTTTCAGCCATCTAAAAGTGAGCACTAATGGAAAAGCAGAGTCGTCGGTGATGATTAACTCAGCAGCCAGTGGGCAATTTCACATTGCTGTGATCCTGTCATGACCGAAACTGAGCACCAGTTCCCTGCTTCAGTGTCACGATGTTGTTAAGCTAAAGGTTTCTGGTTTCTTTTTTGTCTACACGTTTGTACATATAAACCTGGCTGAAAATATCTGGTCTCAATCGCAAAAGCCAGTAGGTAGACGCAGATGGGATCCCGGTAATATTAAAGTCGTAAATCTACTTTGGTACTTTCTAATATTCAATATTTGATCTCATTGTTCTCTAACAGTACAAGAATAATTATACAGTGAACATTCAGAAATTTTAGGTTATGCTAAGAGTAAAAGAAGACTATACTTGCATATCTAAAACAGCACCATGACTCTGTAGCAGTAAGTATGACATCTGCATCAGAAATTAGGCAGATGAGGGCAGTGTAATCCCATGATCTGGCTGCCCTTTTTATGGGTTATGTTCTTCTCATCCCAGACATCTGAGGCAACATTGCATAACTACAGACGCTCTAAGCCTCTTCTGATGGATTCAATCAACACTTTCTGGTCTGGTAAAGCATAGGAATTATTATGGCCAAAGCTGACGTTTTCCTCACATAATTAGTGTACGCTATGAAAGGAATATGTCAATAAAGTGCAATTTTAATGAAATGCAAATAATGTTAAACAGGGAGATTCATGAACCAACGGTCATTTAAGTAAGGCACAAAACTAAAAGAGACTTCCTGAATGACCCACTGACCTAGAAACTGGGCAGTTAGTGAGAATAAAAACACCTTTTTTTCTTGTGCTCAAATATAGGTCAGGAGTGCAACAGGCATCACGAGAGAGAGAGATAGAGACAGAAAGGGCAAGGGAATTAAAGTGTTCGCTAAAAATAGAGAGGTGAGGGATAGATTGAGGATAAATGGAATGAAGAAAGGTAAAAAAGAGAGAATGCAGGGGAAAGCTGTTGCAGACAGTTTGTTGAATGCCAGCTACACAAACACAGAGGAGCTTTCCAAGACAACCTAACGAAAACAAAAAGCCACATCAAAGATCAGAGCCAGTTTCGTAATTATCTGTGAAAACTGAGAAGACTGAATCAAATTTAAACACTGGCAGTGTTTAAGTTATCTTAGGGTATACTGTCAAATGTTAGTGATTCAGTCAAACCATCTGCTGAATTCAGTCAAACCATCTGCAGACTAAATCAATCAAACTAAAACTCATTTCAGAATATTTACAAATGCCAACTATATTATTGACTTAAAATTAGTAGAGCACCTTTACTGTGTTATGAGCACTTTTGGAATACAGTTTTTTTTTTTTAAAACTGAATTGAAATAAAATAAATTTTTTTCATTTAATGGAGGGAAGGGAAGAGGCTATTAATAAAAATAGTCGGTGGATGACTTACTTAGCTTGTCAGCCACACCCATGAGTCATTAAAAATGCATTTATCTCCTTGCATTAATGCAACTAATTATCAAATCTTAAGCATCGAGACACCAACAGCCATCGTAAAGAATCTGACATGACACACCTGTGACACTGTTATTCAAAACTGCTATTGATTATCATGTGGCACATGGATTAAAGAAATAATTGCTAATAATTGACTTTACTGGATGACCTGCAATTAGCAAAGCTTGAAATTGTTATGAGACGACAAAACTCAGTTTCATTTGCCCTATATATAGTATATGGGTTATATTTGTGCATGTGAGCTTTCACGGGGAAGAAATGGCATGTCTGGCCCACTGTAGTCTTAACTTGGGCGAGGCCTGGAAACTATAATTCAGCTCAAATGTTTCATGTGTTGCTTTACAGCCGTTTTGGTAATGGAAATAATGGGAAAAGGCGGGGGTGCTGGATTTCATTGTGGCCATGTAATTGACCCTGGGGCAGAATGTAATATTCGGCACGTGGGTCAGGAGCTCGTTTTTTTTCACCCATAGATTCCACGCCTGGGTTTATCTCCTTCCAGTAGGAGGAGGGCAGGCCTTGGACGAGCAGGAGGAGTTCCAGGCCAACTCTTTCTATAAACACACTCATATCATCCTCTATTGAAAAAAATAAATGCTTTGACCAAGTCCATGTGTTTCACCAGTCACATGTGCTCTCTTGCCCCACAAAACTGAACAGTAATTCGCCTCTCCCTGTTAGCCACATCGGCACAATAACGACACGCCTCCTCCCTATCTTCCTTTCTTTTTCACTTTGAGAAATCTTAAGATATCCAGCAACTGAATGAATGTTAAATGTTTATTGCTTAAAGAGTACAATAAAACTTAGTCACAATCAACACTGTAAACCAATGATGACATTGCACTTAAAAGTGTTTTTGTTTTCTAAAAGTGATCTAAAAGATTCATATCCACAATTTAACACTCAAAAAACTGGCACTGCTATTTTGTTATTTTTTTTCCCCCCAGTTTGCAAGATTTTGTTGTAAACTGGCAGAATCTTTGTTCTTTGTTATGGCAGACGAGAGGGTGTGTTTTCTTCAGGTTTATGACCTACATTCTGCGCTGGCACACAAAGCAGTTCGTCTGATGCCCCCTGATGCCTTAAAGACCCCGCATATGTATTTATTTGTTTTTTTTCCATTTGTGACTTCTGATTTCTCACTGTTATGCAACTCTTAAAACTAGAAAGACTGCTAACATTAAAAGAAAACTGCAAGTTGTCAAGCAATCTCACATCCACAAGTTTTAGGCTGACTTATTTCCGTGGAATCCTACAATGCATGATTTCTTACTACATAATACACTTTGTTGAACATAAAATGTGTAATCCAAAATCTTATGGTCTAAAACATGCTTATACTATTCTTAGTACACGACACTGTGTATCATAAGGGCAAAAAACTGTAACTTAAAAACACGATGATTAAACATGTAAATAGTCCTGTATAATCGTAGATGAGCTCAATAAATCATTTTACAATCATCTGCCGGGAAGCTCCGGATAATAACAATGCAAAGTTTGACATCTATAATCATTATATACACAAATAGCATGCGCATTTAAGGGATATGACCACCTTAATAAGGTTGCAACACTAAATACAACAGTAACTAAAAAGTTAAACTGGAGTAGCAACAGTTTCGTTTAGTATCTTTTAAGTACTACAATTATTTAATCACCACATTCACAATTATTTGCGTTTCAGGAGACAAACTTAAAAAAGCCTCATTTCCGGCGGAAAAACCTAGATAAAATATTGATGCATATTAATATTTACTTGTGCAAGCATTGCATGTTTCAGACCTGTAGGTGACTAATTACATTTTACATGCAAGAAAGTTACATTTAATTGCCAGTTTGCTCGCGCCTGTATGCCAGGAAAGAGTTAACGGGTCCGAGCCTTCTAACGTAAACACCCGCGTTAACCTTTACCGAGCATGGTTACACGTGACAGCGAGAAGTGTGTCCGGGATTTTTCCTCCCAAACCGCCGCATTAACTTCCTAACCCAGTTGGATTTCACACTTGGTAAAAGCTTTAAATAAAACGTAGCTGGCAAATATTAAACAATAACCTATATCAAGACATTTCCAGCGATATAATAATGTTTGCTAGTGTTTTAATCAAAATTATAACAAGTGCTACGCCCGACTGGACTTTTTGTAACTCCGTTTCATATTTATGAATGCACTGACTAGTCGTCAAATAGCGCAATATTATATCATTACGAAATGTAAACAAACCACGTCAGATATGCGTACAGAAAACGTTCGTGTATGGTGAATAAATGCGTATGGAAACATAAAAATATTTTACGGGCATCAAGTGCTAAATGTCCTGTCAACGGTCGAGAGGGGTCCTGGCCTCGCCTTAACATTGCGAACATGCACATTGAGCAACATCCGAATCTGTAATGAGCATGCGTAAATGCACAAAAATAAACTAAACCTTTATGTGTAACTGAAGCAAAGCCATTGCATTTCAAATATAATTCTTGGATAAATTTCAGTCACCTCATTTTACAACCGCATAAAATTTCCGCAAAATCACGCCAGAAGCGCAGGCACAACCAATGCGTACAATGTTTGTGAAAGCGTGCACCCCAAAGTAGTAAGCAATTAAGCAAACGTACCGTTTTTGGCTGTATCCAAAATATTTTTTGTCGCCCGACGATTATTATTAGTCTCTTTGTATCAGCCTCGTTGACTTGAATAAAAAGGCTCAGTGGTCCACACAGACTATACGCCGTGTCCTGTACGCATGGATTCCGCAGCCCGTGTGTTTTTGCCCTGGCTCCCTGTGTTGTGTTGGCGAGGCGCTCCAGTATCCTGCCGCTAGCTGCTTCTGTTTAGAAATGTATGTTAGTAGGTCAGCGGTTGCATAACAGGACGCTTCGGGTGCCTCGTCACGTTTTGTTTCTCTCTTTTGCCCCCACCTACCTCCCGCCCTCCCGTCCCTTATCCGAAAGCCTGTGGCGACGTGAGCGCATAACTGGGAGGGATCAGGCAGTCGGCCAGACCTACTCTCAGATGTAGGGCGGTCATAGTCATAATAAGGCTGACATGCTTCAAAACGTAGCTATTAAGGTTACATGTGACTTTCCCTTCGTGATATATCTATCAAGATGTATTCAGTAATTGCACATAACATTCTCCTTCAGTTTTTAATTATTATTTCCCCCTACAGATGTTTTAAAATGTGGGTACTCAACAAATAAAAGCATAAGCAAGTGCACGGTGAAGGCCTTGACCCAATTTTCCATGTATGAACCAATGTTTTTGCCAGTTGATTTTATTTAGTTTAATGCTTGGGTGAATTCCAGTAAAAGCATTTAAGGATAAATTATTTATATAGTATTGTCTGAGTCATATTTCACCCCAATTATGTTTGGTTTTTCTTATTTCTTTTTTAAACTAAGGAAAATATAATCAATTTAGAAGAGTGTTAAGATATTTTGCATCACTATTGTTTTAGACAATAAAGCACATTTACCCCCAGTTATTATCCAGTATTACTGTAATGCATCTTGACATTTTACTTTTGCATTTTATGATGTATTGCCATTTTTTTTTTGTTTAGTGAACTATAGGATTTTATTTTTTTATTTTCAGTGATGATTAAAATTACTGTAATACCATAGCAATAAAACAACACTTTTTAAGTGATTTTTAAATTTAACACAAAAAACCCTGCAATGCAGCAAACAGTACTTTAAACATTTTCTAACCTTGATAATATCAGAATAAAAATTATTATTAGTATTATTATTGTTGTTGTTGTTGTTGTTTTTATTATTATTATTATTAATAATAATAATTTTATTTTTGTGCTGTCAAACGATTAATCGCAATTAATTGCATCCAAAATAAGTTTTTGTTTGCATGTGATGTTTATATTTATATATAAATATACATACAGTATATATTTTGAAAATATTTAAATGTGTATATATTATTATTAATATAATTAATATATATATATATATATATATATATATATATATATATATAATACATTAAATATACATATAGCACATTTTTCTTAAATATATTCATGTGTGTATTTATATATACATGATGTACACAGTACACACAAATATATTATGTGAACAAAACCTTTTTTTGGATGCTATTAATCGTTTGACAGCACTAATATTAATAATAATAATAATTATTATTTTTATTGGAATATGGTGATTAAAAATCACATTAATGGTCCTAATAAATGAATGAATTAATGAACTGCCTTATTTTATTTTATTTTATTTTATTTTATTTTATTTTAAAATATGACTTGGGCATCTGCTGTTGTAAATGGGGAAAAGGGACTGGCATGAACATGTTGGCAATATGTTTTTTAAATAGATAAATGAGAAAAGAAAATACGTCTTTCTTTCCTTACTGACTTTAGTCACAGACACAATAGTATTGTGACGATGATCTTGAACTTTGATGTGGTCCGCTGTCCCCTCCCCATATCCTTCCCGCCTTCAAACCCCCAATCCCACCGCGCCCAGCATCGTCTGGAAGAGGTTTCCATGGCAACCGTCGCGCTACCCGCCTTACGTCAGGCCGAGCCTCCCATTGAATGCGCCAATGATGAAGATCAGCCAGTCAGGGTCAGTGGACTAGTGGAACAGGGATGTTAAGGAGGAAATTAACCAGGAACCATGAATGTGTGGAAGTGAAAGAGCTTGTGCGTAAACACTGAAGCTCAAGAAAGGCTTTGTGTCCCGTTTTAGAGTTGAGCTCCTTAAATAGACTCTTGCGTCTATTTATATGCTCTTACGTCACCAGAAAGGTCTCAGCGGACCTCAGTTCTCAAGGGATTGAGGTATATTTGGTGTCAGATGTTTATTTTAGTCTAAACGAAGTACAGAGAAATGGCAAGGTGCAACTTGATCCCAAATTAGGTGATTTAGTCGTCATTTAATTCAGTTTATATCATTAGCGCGGTGCTTGTAAGTGCGTATACGCTGATTGGAAATACAAAATGATTTGCTGACCTCTTGTGGATTGTGCTAGTGTTGCAAGAACAAAAATGGACGCGTTTGACGTGTTACAGGCCTGTATATTGAAAATCAATACAATTAAAGCACATGCATAGCTGATGAAGATAGGTGGTAGTTATGCTTTTACAGATCTTTCAAATCTACAGCATATATAATTGGACTGAATTAGCAACATTGCATGTGGTTTTTAAATTACAAACTTGTTTTCTCATGAACGTAACATCTGAGTTGGTATATTGAGACATCTAAGATGTTATTGCCCCCAGGGCTTTGAATATTTCTGTTAAAACTTGATGTATACCACACACTGGTAATAGTTCATGAGAATTGCACTTGTGTGCATGTCAAAACACTGTCCTGGGTGATTCTGGGAATTCAGAGATGTTTCTCACGTTTTAATGCAAGTGAATTTGTTTAAAAAAAAAAAAAAAAACTGCAACCACTGTTGGCTGTCCTTCAAGAAAATCAAATATACTTATATATGTGACCCAGGACAATATTTGGCCGAGATACAACTATTTGAAAATCTGAGGATGCAAAAAATCACCCTTAAAGTTGTCCAAATAAAATTCTTAGCAATGCATATTACTAAAAATTAGGTTTCGATGTTTACGGTAGGAAATTTACAAAATATCTTCTTTGAACATGATCTTTAATTATAAAAAAATCAATATCCTAATGATTTTTGGCATCAATTATTTTGACCCATACAATGTATTGTTGGCCATTGCTACAAATATACCTGTGCTACTTGCGATTGGTTTTGTGGTCCAGGGTCACAAATAATATATATTAGATGATAGTTAGAAATGAAACTCTACAAATGAAGCTTTAGTTCAATAATAAAAGGCAAGCAACAGTTCAAATATTTATTCACACAAACATATCATACTGTACAAATACACAAGAACTCACAAGACAACAGAAATTTCACCATCAAAATGCAAGTAACAGTGTAGTTCAATAGATATTATCCTTGTCTGGACAATGGCAGTGATCTGTATGAAAAAAATATGATCCAGTCTTTCAGTGCTGAGTTGCTACTGGTTCATGACAATAATCAAATTAATTCCATTATTTCCCCCTTCCTGCTTTAATCAGGATATATGTTGCAAAAAAACAATTTTTTTTATACTTCACTCATGAATCTGTCAAATCACAGGAGGAATATTACAGTGTGAAGACTATCAGGCTCACAGCGCATTTCCTCTCACTTGATGACAAGTGTTTAAGTAGTGTTGGCACGTAATAGAGGAATGACGTTACGACCAATGATGTTATGCTTTGCTTTACATTTACAGTGACAGACAGGTCTGTGTGTGCAGACATTGTTTTATAGGAGCCTGAGGCATTTTTTTGAGCAAGATCACAGTGTTTGAGGCAAAAGGAGCAACTGAATGAATTGAGGTGAGGCGTTGTAGCCGACATGTTCTGATGCCTGGAATGCTCTTGCATGTTCCTGAATGTAAGTTGAAGGAAGGGGTAAAAAAAAAAAAAAAGATAAAATTAAAAGTCATTATCCACCTTATTTGTAACATAAGAGTGGGGGACGGCTATTTGTAACTTGAACGTGCAAGGCTTCCGGTGTCATTTGCTTCCAGTTATTTTATCTGAACAAAAGGAGCCCATTATGCTGCTTGATATTTTTATATTTTTAGTTAATACTTTTAGTTAGTACTTTTTCCTAATGAACCTGAAGTCTCGCACATTCGCGGAAAATAGCTTATGTCTGCATTGCAAAATAAGGTGGATGTGCAAGTTCCATTTGGTTATGACTAAGTGTGAAGAGGTAGTGATTCACATGCTGCGTTCTTTCCATCATAATACATGGATGTTCATGAGTTCTATTGTGAATATTTGCAGTGTTCCAGTGCGCTCTTTACAAAGTCCTAATTTGTTTTGGTGAGCAGCTGCTCGGAGAAGAGCTTTTTGAGCTGGGCCACTTCCTCGCTGAGAGAGCTGAGTTGAGATTTGAGCATGCTGTTCTCGGCTTGGTATTGAGATTCGTTTGGGTTCACGTTGTGGCTGTAATTCCTATACTGCTGCTGCTGCTGCTGCTGTGGCGGCATGACTTTTCGGGTGTCTTCTCCGTCTTGTGGTGTCCAGTAACCCACTCCTTCGGTTGTACCTGAAATGTTGTGAACTCTAGGGCCCACCGTGGGCAGCACAGGACTTTGCCGGTCTCCGAGATGGTCGCATTCGCCGCCACCCGGAGATTTGAACCTCAGCTTGTGTGGAAGACTCTTCATACCGTCCACCGACTCCATCCTGTTGGATGACATGGGGACATGTCCCATTGCTAAAACATCAGGTGGGGAATGATGGGACTCATAACCCAACTCATCTGTTTGATGTGGAGACAACTTTCCATGGTCGCTTAGTCTGTCTTCAAAGAAGACGGGACTGCCAACGCTGGAACCACCAGGTGTGGAGAAACCAGAGTCTTCTGACATACTGCTCGCATCTCTGATACTTCGTCCAGATTGCGGTCCACCTTGGGACTGATTTGACAACATTGGACCAGCTTGGTGAGTGCCATCTCCACGTGGAAGGTAGTAATGTGGTGCCGAAGGTTGTGGGACGCAGGTTCCTGTTGTGAGCGGAAGTATGGAAGCGTTCGAGGGATCTTTAATGAGGCCGAAGCGAAATTTCAGCGCGAGCAGTTCTGCTCGTAACCTGGCGTTCTCCTCGAGCAGCGCCAGCACGCGGTTTTCCAGCACCATGTCATTTACGCGCCGCTTCTCGCGAGAGCGCTTTGCGGCTTCGTTGTTTTTCCTGCGCTTGTCCCAGTAGCCCTCATCCTTCTTCTCATGGGGAATAAACTCCCGCTTACGCCTCGCAGAGCTCATGTTGGGTGAAGTGGCTTCTTTGCGTTTAAGCCCCGTTGTTCGGCCTAGTAGCGAGCGTGCAAGCAAACTGCTTGACGTCAGAATAGAGACAGCTTCGTCGGTGAAAGACATTGTGCTACTGGGAGCAGTCGTATTTAAGACCCTCATCTCCTGAGATGACTCTTCAAACATCTTGAGGTTGTTTGTTTTCTCAGTTGTAATGTTGAAAGTTGTGCGTGGTTTCTGTTGTGTGCTTTTCAGGTCAATATCAGATGTTATTGTAGTGTAGTGGCTCCACCTGGTGGCAGAAAGAACACAATGATATCCCGTCAGTTACGTAAGATCAGTTACAACACAATGTTATGTAACTTCATTACCTCCCAGTGGCAAAGCACAGTACGTTCTTGCTACACCGCAGAATATCAGGTTAACCAGTGTACAGTTATATAGCCGCCTTACGCAAAGTGACATCAACAAATTAACGTTCTTACGTATCGAGTTAGATGTACATCAATTGAATTTCATCACATAGGCTAGTTTTTTGTAACAACAGTAAACAGATGCTTCAGAAATGCCTTCTCTAAGAATTCCTGTGTTGACCTATTTTGCGGAACAGCTTGTGCGTGAGTGTCTTATCTTCTTCCTGTCCCAGTGAGTCACTTTCATCATGGAATCCTGCCTTACTCAACACGCTGTATTCTGTTACATTAGTACAGATTTAAAAACAGCGTTTTATAAGCTAAAAGCTGAATGTTGAGAACCTTTCCTCATGCAAAAATTAAGAATAGACTAACAAAAACGTCAGTCGATCAAATAGTTAGGAAAGTAAACATTTCGCATGACAAAAATATGACAAAAAATAAATAATAAAAAAATAAAAAACTATTTTATTTTCAGTTAAACAGTCTTATTGAAAGCATCCCGACTGCATTGCAAAAATATATAGGTACTATTGCATATAAGTTATTTGACTTATTCTTGCCGCAGAAAAAATCCATTTCAAGTTTGTGGCTGTTATTGGTCATTTTGTACCAAAATAAGAAAGTTTTCAACAGTGATAGCAAACTTAGCAATAACATTCCAAAATCTATAATTTTGTCCAAATTAAACAAAGACTTAAACTACATGTTTAAACAACAGTTCACCATAAGTCATACAACTTGCAGCTGTCGGATATACTTTTTTACACAAATACACATATGGAAACATAATCACAAAAAGCATATTACCATTATAAATCGTCGCGTAATTCTGTTCAGAAAGTCTTCAGTTCAAATCGCGTTCAGTGACTTTCGTTCCGGTTCGGCAACCTCAGAAAAAAACAACCGGTGTTCGGTTTCGCTTTTCGCCGGTTAAAGTCAAACGGACTGTTAGCTCCGTTCAGTCGTTCCGTGTCTGTTTCGCCTGCCACAAGCGCGGCCCCTATTTGTGTCTTTGCTCCATCAGGTTCAGTCGAGGACGCTCCATTACCCCGTCTGAACCACATGTGTGTGAGTGGATGAACGGACCGCCCCCCTCCGTACGCACGCAGGACCCTCCTCTTGTCTCTAATCTCTCCCTCGTTACAGTTTTCGTCAGAATAATCTTTTCGAAAGCATTAAGTAATATTGCTCAATCTCCCCCCGCCCTCTCCACTGTCCTCGTGTGTCCTGAAAACCGACTGTTGTCCTCAATAAATGTACAAGAGCTATATTTAGACTAGTGACGCGGGACCAGCTGTACTTTTTCAAGATATCACCGAGTTAAATGCCATAACAAGCTATAAAACACTGAGATTATTATGTTGCTTTGATAAAAACCAGTTTGAAAAGACAAGAACTGCTGGAACTGCTTTAACATAGCGTTATGCAATGGAAAACACTGATGTGGTCATCATTCAGTGCAATCATATGTAACATGTACCGTCTAATATTATCACTTACCATACCACTTACCTTAATTTAATTATGGTTCGATTTACGTTTTTTTAAAAACAACGTCTGGGTTCTAAAGCACCAGCTATTGCTGAAATAGTATGTTTATTTATAAATAAATATATAACCATAGCATATTTCATATATTCAATGATATTTAAATAGGCATATGATAATAAGAAGGAAAATATTGGTTATTTTTCCCCCAGTGCAGCAAATAATACAACCATTAATTATAATCAATCTACACTATTCACAGACAGATATGTGAAATTAAATTAGGTGAAAGGTGATGACTTTATTGGATTAGAGTCTGTTTCATAATATATTTTTCTTTGTAATACAATACTCGGAAAAATGCTGCGTTAAAAACAACCTAACGTGGGTTATTTGGCAATCCAGCGCTGGGTAAATATTGGACAGAACAAATGCCGAGTTGTTTTGACCCCTCTGGTTGGGTTAAATATTTTTACTCAACATGCTGGGTCATCAACTATTGTTTAAAAAATATTATATTGCTGGCTTAAAATGGTCTGGGAATTAAAAAGCACAGTCAGAATTATAAAGGCACCAGCAGTATGGCATCAAAAGATGAATATTTATTATTAAGCAAGAACACCCATGGACAAAAAAATAAGACAAATTGAATTTATGTGGATGAATACAGCATAGTTTACAATATTACATACATTTAAACTTGTTTATCAAGCATTTATAAATAAAAAATGTACAATTTAAAAGTAGCATTTTAATTTAAGTTTATTCAACCATTCTCTGTAATCACTTTTCACTGAAATAGTGTTGATTCTTGTGCTGACGTGTTGCCAAAATGTCACATTGCGTAAAATAATACAGATTTATAGCACAGTAAAGACTTTATAAATTAAATAAAATGTATACAAACCTTTATTTCACTGAAGAAGTGCACCAAATCGTCGGCGATGAGAACCACTCCTGTAGAGTATGCAAAAAGCCCGCACTGTAACTCAGCAGCTGGGTTGTTTTGTTGGAGACAGGCTTAACCCAGCGGTTGGGTAGAAAGAAAATAACCCAGCATTAAAAATTACCCAGCAGCTTAGTTACAGAAAAACTACACAGCACCTGGGTAAACAATCTTAAAAATAACCCAATAAAATGACCCAACACACTGAACCCAGCATTTAGGTTAAAAAAAAAAAAATTGAACCCATCATTTTCCAGAAAAACTACCTAGCACCTGGGTAAAAATATAAAAAATAAATAAAATGACCAAACAGTCTGAACCCAGCATTTGGGTTAAAAAAAATAACCCTGCATTTTTTAGAATGCAGAAAAACTACCCAGCACCTGGGTAAAAATATTAAAACCAACCCATTAAAATGACCAACAGGCTGAACCCAGCATTTGGGTTAAAAAAAATAGCCCAGCATTTTTTAGAATGCAGAAAAACTACCCAGCACCTGGGTAAAAATATTAAAACCAACCCATTAAAATGACCCAACAGGCTGAACCCAGCATTTAGGCTAAAAGAATAACCCAGCAATTTTTTAGAGTGCAGAAAAACTACTCAGACACACTACTTCAAAACACACCGAAATCTGTTTTTGTGCTTTGTCCTTCAAATTGCAAATCTCATTGACCCTGCCATAACATCTCCACTGACAGACAGTGTGTGCTTACACAACAGCTCTCACAGCACTGAGAAACTGGAGAGAAAGCAAAACTGACAGCATGAATGTTTGTGTTGCATGCCATGAGGAACAGCAGTATGTTCATCTCACTGAAACAAACAAACAAACAATCCTGCTGATTATAGCATGGCGTCGTCTTCTAAGCAGTGTGTAACCTCCTGCTCTTGATCTGCGAAAGCCACACGAGTGTTTTTACACTGCATTAGAGTGATCAGATCAGCTCTGGGCCATCTGCTGCAGCAACTGACACTACATGAGGCAGAAGAGAGATTTTTACATGAGAATTTTTAGTAACTTTTGCTTGATGGATTAATCTGGGCAATGCACTCATGATAAGATTTTGTTCTACTAAACTGTTTATTATTGTCAAAATCTGATTAGCACTTGACTCATGGTGTCACTAAAACACCACAGCCTCTTATGATCTCTTTGGCATCAGAGAGATAACATAGCATTTCACCACACAAACTCCAATTTTGGTGACAAACATGAATCTATAAGTCCATTAATTATGTCATTTTCTGATCCTCTTATCATTCCAATCCAGACCTCAACACTTCTTTTTTCTGCAGAATGTCCAAGCCACTAAAACAGTTTTGGGCTCTGTCAAGCTACAAAAGTGGAATAAACACTATTAAAGTACCGTACTGCTCCATATGACTCTATTCTAGGTCTTCTGTAAAATAGCATTATTTTACATTTCCATAATATTTCCAAAAAATAGCATCAAGTAAGAAAATGACTTTTTAAGTTGCTTTATTAGTAATTTGCTAGTGGCCAGCAATATATTAAAATTGGGACATATGCTATAAATTTATATAATGTACATCTTTATATAGTCATGTAAAAAAGATAGGAAACCCTATTGAATTCCATGGTTTTCCGTATCAGGACATCATTTAAAAAAACTGGTCCTTGGCTGGTCTTAAAATTTCGAAATACCTCAGATGAACAACAACACCTGACAAATTGCACCATGTCATTATTTACTGAACAAAAATAAAGCAAAAATGGAAAAGCCATGTGTGACAGTTTTTTTCAAAATATTAGAATATTTCCTAAGATCAAAAAATGGATTCGCAAAACAGAAAAGTTCAAGTTCTTTAAAGTATGTTCATTTATGCACTCAATACGTGGTCGGCAGAACATATTACAGTAAATGACTTGCTCCTAGCACCAAATTACAGCATCAGTAAAGTGTGACATGTAAGCAATCAGCCTGTGGCACTGCTGAGGCACTACTGAACTTCAGATCATCTGTATATTGTTGGATCGACTCTTTCTCATCTTTCTCTTGAAAATATTCCATAGATTCCCTATGAGGTTCAGGTCAGGCATGTTGGCTGGCCAAAAGGCACAGTAATATGGTCAGCAAACCACTTGGAAGTGATTTTTGCACTGTGGGCAGGTGCTAAAGTCCTGCTGGAAAAGGAAATCAGCATCTCCATAAAGCTTGGTCAGCAGATGGAAGCATAAAGTGCTCCAAAATCTCCCGGTAGACGGCTGCATTGACTTTGGACTTGATAAAACACAGTAGACCAACACCAGCAGACGTCGCGGCACCTCAAATCATCACTGAGTTCAGAAACTTCACACTGGACTTCAAGCAGCTTGGATTCTGAGCCTCTCCAGTCTTCCTCCAGACTCTGGGATCATGATTTCAACATGAAATGCAAAATTTACTTTTCTTTACTTTTTATACTTTACCTGAAAAGAGGACTTTTGACCACTGAGCAACAGTCCAGTTCTTTTTCTCCTTAGACCTGATAAGCTGCTTCTGGCATGGTTTCTGTTTCAGAAGTGGCTTGGTAGCCCTTTTCCTGAAGACGTCTGAGCGTGGTGACTCTTGATGTGCTGACTCCAGCTTCATTCCACTCCTTGTGAAGCTCTCCCAAGTGTTTGAATCGGCTTTGCTTGATAGTATTCTCAAGCTTGCGGTCATCCCTGTTGCTTGTTCACCTTTTCCTACCTAATTTCTTCCTTCCTGTCAACGTTGCATTTAATATGCTTTGATACAGCACTCTGTAAACAGCCACCCCTTTCAGTAATGAACTTCTGTGACTTATCCTCTTTGTGGAGGGTGTCATTAATTGTCTTCTGGACCATTGCCAAGTCAGCAGTCTTTCCCATTATTGTGGTTTTGAAGAACAAAAGATACCCGGAATTTATACTGTAGGGATTGTCATGTAATGAAACTCAGATGTAAATATTCTAATATTTTGAGATAATGGATTTTTGACTTTCATGAGCTGTAAGCTCTAATCATCAAAAAACAAAAAAACTTTAGAAATGTTTTACTTTACATGTAATAAATGTAGAATATATGAAAGTTTCAGTTTTTGAAAAAAGTTACAAAAAATGAACCTTTTCACGATATTCTAATTTTATGAGATGCACCTGTGTGTGTGTGTGTGTGTGTGTGTGTGTATGTATGTGTGTGTATGTATATGTGTATATATATATATATATATATATATATATATATATATATATATATGATCTTTTTTTTTCCTCAAAAAAGATCATTTCTTTATGACTGAAGAAAGAAAGACATGAACATCTTGGATGACAAGGGGGTGAGTACATTATATATGAATCTTTGTTTTGGAAGTGGACTCCTCCTTTAAACTGCATTTTGGAAGTTCAAACTCTGGGGTAACATAAAAGTCCACTATATGGAGGACATTTCTGAAAGGTTTTCCTCAAAAAACCTAATTTCTTGACCACTGAAGAATGAAAAACATGAACATCTCGGATGAAAAGCGGGTAAGTAAATTATCTGTACATTTTTATGGAAGTGAACTCCTTTAAGTAAATGTTAACATCATGAATTTCTGTAAAGCTGCTTTAAAACGATGTGTATTGTGAAAGGTGCTATACAAATAATTTCGACTTGACTATTGCACTTTGTACTGATTCATTGTGTAAATCCTATGTATTAGATTAGATGAGATATTACAATTTCTTTTTTTTTTTTAGATTTTGTAACATTATTTTTCAGTGCTTTTGTGATTAAATTCATAGAAAGCTTCAGTTTTAATGTTCATTGCTTAAACATACATTTTGTACTTTTGATGGTTCAGATGTTATGATGAACTTTCACTGTGGCGATGGCTGATTGTCATTGGCCCGATTAACAACAGCCCTGTTCAGGCAGAAAAACTGGGGGAAAGGTCACTTATCTTACACTGTGGTACAGTGACACAAGTAAATGAGTTACAGTATCCTTAAATAACCTTTAACATTATTACATTCACCTTTTACAGTTGCAAATCTTATTTAATCATGTGCTTGCTCTCTATGACATAATCAAGTTTTGACCTTGTTGAATGCTCTACCAAAGTGCTTGTTCGTTCACAAACATTTTGGTTTTCTTGAAAATGTTTAATTCCGGAAAGAACAGTCGGTTAAAGACGTAGAAGCTGGATGTTCTGTAAATTCTTTTGTTTATGTCTGTGAGTGTGTGTTTGAGCTGTAGCAGGTGCCCTGAGTTAATCCAGACCGGCTCAGGCTTTAACACATTGACACACTTAGCTGCTTAACCTCAGTCTACCCTTTAACACACGGGTAAACACACGGGAAGGGTTATCACTGTGGCGAAAGAGGTGCGCTGAACACTCTAGGCACGTCAAACACATGTGAAGATCCTCATTGATCCATTCATTGCAGAAACGGGTCCAAATGTAGTGACTGCATTTCACATGACATTCCAGTCTGGTTATGCATTAACTCATCATTTATAAAGAAAAGGGTTCACGTATAGCAACAGGAATGTTTCTGAGCGAATAGTTAGGAAGGTAATACATTTTAAACAAATAGAAGGCCTCTATTCAGAGCTTACCTCAATCGTTTTTTTGCAAATTTCACTAAATAACACCACTAGATATTTCCATGCTTCCGCTCAATCATCTGCTTGTGTTTACATGAAAATAATAAGGCTGCCTATTGGTGTTGATTGTGTACAGCGTCCATGAGATATGGCGCCAGAACATTTTCAACAATCAGTGTAGCTCTTTTACATGATTTCAGAGCACAAAATGTCTGAATCTGTGAGAATAACAACAAAGTATCCTCGTCTAACCGCTTGCATGTGTTTACCAGTTCATGCAAGGACGCAGCTTAACTGCAAACCCCTCCTCTCTCTGTTTCTCTGTTCTTTAATGGGGAAGAAAGCATGCAAATTGGTATTGCAAAAGACAAGACAAACTGTGCAAAATATATAGAGTGCCAATAGAATAAGATTTTGGAGTTTTTAATGAATTTAAGAAAGTATTTAATGAATTTAACAAAAATAATAAATTATGGAAGGATAAAACACAGATGAATGGCTGGCATTTGGTTTGTTCTCCAAAGGATGTTTTCTCATCAATAAAGAGTTTTAGGCCTTGAACCAGGCAGTTCTGAGATTAATAATGGTTTAAAAACTTTGACTTGAGCCAGCAAAGAAGCTAAATCAGACTATGAAGCAATGAAGTACCCACACTGTAAAAAACAATTTGTTGTGTCAACTTAAAATAATTTGTAACCTGGCTGCCTTAAAATTTTAAGTTCAGTCAACTCAAAAACTTGAAATGTTAAATTATACTAAGTGACAACTTAAAATTTTAAGGCAGCTGGGTTACTTACCCATCTGTTGTTACTTAGTACAACTTAACATTTCAAGTTGACTAAACTTATTTTAGTTGACCGAACTTAAAATTTTAAGGCAGCAGGGTAACAAACTATTTTAAGCTGACTCAACAAATTGTTTTTTTATTTTTTACAGTGCATCCCATTGTGATAGATGTAATCAAATGAAAAAATGATGCAATATAAAATTGTTCAGTGTGTGTTAAAGCTGGAATACAATAGACTTTAAAATCCAAACAGATTTCAAAACACTACACTGTAAAAAAACAAAAAAAACAATTTGTTGAATCAGCTTACCCTGTTGCCTTAAAATTTTAAGTTCAGTCAACTCAAAAAAAAAAGTTCATTCAACTTGAAATGTTAAGTTGTACTAAGTGACAACTTAGATATTTGTGTTTGTTAAACTGTAAAGCTGGGTAAGTAACCCAGCTGCCCATTTTAAGTTGAATCAACTCAAAAATCTAAGTTGTCACTTAGTCTAACTTAACATTTCAAGTTAAATGAACTTTTTTTTTTGAGTTGACTGAACTTAAAATTTTAAGGTAGCCAGGTAACAAATTATTTTAAGTAAATTCAACAAATTTTTACAGTGTAGGAATCTTACACTTACCGACTCACACGCTACCAGACTTTAAAATTGTTCCAAACAAATTCCCACATAAATGTGTGCGTTGTCGCTAAGATTAGCATGACAAAACAATATGTGTTCTAAAATTGGCTCAAAAATATCAAACATGTTTGATATCCTTTGTAACTATCATAGATTATGCTTTTTTCTTCAAAAAAATGTGAATTCGAAACTGCAGACTGGCTCTGATTTTCAGCAACTTGCATAAACTTCTTCAGATTGTAAATCAGTGCAAAAATCTGGGCAAAAGTTGTAGTGTATTCTATATTCCAGTTATAAAAAACAATTTCTTTCAGTTCAGTTTTTTTTCTCCAGAAAGAAGCGTTCTGAAACATGTAAAGGTAAACGCCGTCTGAAAGGATGAAGAGAAAGTGGTTTAATGCTTTTTTCCCCCTTTTTTTTGCTGGAGAATGTGGTTTATTTGGTTATGTAATGCATACTTTTATATTTTTGAAGAGTACATTTGTGTGTGGACTAACTAAACCTGTAAAAAAAAAAAAAAAAAGAGAAAGCTGCTTACTTATAGTTGCACATTTATACACTGGCTAAAATTACACTTCTAACACAGTACATGTAAACGTGAATTCTGTTTTCGTGTACTGAACCGTTTTATTGCAATGCATGTTTATTCTGTTATGCGTGTAAACATTTTTGAGAACAAGAAAAAAAATTGTTGAGAAAATGTTCATATGCTGCTGGGTTGATACGTTTTTGTCAACACATTTTCACTCCCAACTCGTCACATATTGACACTTGGTCACGACCATTTGGCGTCACTTTTTGATGCACAAGGTACCCCTTTAGTGTCATTTTTTGGCGTTCAAGGTCCTTTACCATTTCAGCATTTCCAGTTCTAATGTCCCCCAGGTCAGTGTTTTTTTTTTTTGAGTAGGGTTTTGGTTAAAGTGTCCATATTATGGATTTTTGAAAATTACCTTTCATGCAGTGTGTTATGTAGCTGTATGTGAACGTGAACAGTTTGCAAAGTTGTAAAGCTGAAAGTGCATTATAAATTTATTGTCTCTCAAAAGAAAAAGTGGATGCAAATTTAATACGTCACAAGTTTACATTTGCATAATGTTCTATGTTCTGCATGGACATCCCGCAAAAACAGCGGTCTAATGCTGTAGCTCATTCGTATGGATTACGTAATGTTGAGAAGACGCTTTATTTTTATTTCCAAAGGATGAGGCTGTAAAGAATCAGTTGTTAAAATTAATCTTTACTATGATACCACAGCAGTATAATCCCAAAATGTTCCTGTGTTCCTATCATTTTACTGACGACTGCTTCTCCAGTCTCCATGAGTTCAGTGCAGGTTGTGTAAACCAGTTGTCTTTGAAAGATGGGTCAGTGCCCAGTTTGTTTGGACAAGTTTGTTTCCTCTGAATCACAACCTGTACAGTAGATGATTATTAATTTTTGCTTTAATGTCAACCCAGGCTCATGAAAATACGTGCCTCTATATACATTTCTGCAACACCGCAATAACGTACCTTACTTCACGTTTTGCAGCAGTTTCAACATGAAATTCCTGGAGAGTGGTGCTAAAACACACTTGGCATGTTTTTATGATGTTGTTACAGGCACGTAATGCTGCATTTTCATTACGCTTCTTGAGGGTACGTATTACGCCTGTTCAGAATTCAAATATCCAGGGAGTTAAAGGTTAATGCTCTATCGTGTTAGAAATATCCCCTACATCAAACCCAACCCTAAACCTACCCGATAGTATTAACAAGTGCAAAAGTGATATAAAAACGCATTTGTTAATGCAGCCATGCTATTTTAACTTCCTTGTGCGGATTTGAGCTGTTTTGTTTGTACCGGAGCTCTTCGTCACTCAAGTGCAATGCCATATCACATGAGCTACCGAGCAAACCTACTGAATTAGAAAACTCACACATATGAAGCTGTATATGTGACAACAATGTTATCTACAAAAGTATGAAGTAGGAAGTCATAACATAATATTCTGCAAGCAATTGTGTGAAAATTAGGCTTTATTAATCAAAACTCTGTACCAGTAAATCATACACTGTGTGAAAAATGAATAAAAGTTGTCAGTTTTACTGCCTCTATTATTTATTTCAACTGGAAACTGCAGTGATTTGTACATACACAGCTGAAGTCAAAAGTTTACATACACCTTGCAGTATCTGCAGTGTTAATTATTTTACCAAAATAGGAGGGATCATACAAAATGCATGTTATTCTTTATTTAGTACTGACCTGAATAAGATATTTCACATAAAAAAAAGTTTGTAGTACATGAGAAAATAATAGTTGAATTTATAAAAATGACCCCGTTAATAGTTTGCATTCGCTTGATTTTTAATACTGTGTTGTTACCTGAATGATCTACAGTTGTGTTTTTGTTTAATGACAGTTGTTCATGAGTCCCTTGTTTGTCCTGAACAGTTAAACTGCCTGCCGTTCTTCAGAAAAATCCTTCATGCCCCACAAATGATTTGTTTTTTCAGCATTTCTGTGTATTTGAACCCTTTCCAACAGTATGATTTTTGAGATATGCATTTATTATAGAATTCAACTAGTCTTTTAGTCAAGTCTTTTATGTGAAATATCTTATTCAGGTCAGTACTAAATTAAAAATGATGTGCATTTTGTATGATCCCTCTTATTTTGGAAACATAACATTTTGCAGATTCTGCAAGGTGTATGTAAACTTTTGGCTTCAACTGTAGGTACGTTGTTTTTTTTGTTTTGTTTTTTTTTTTTTTTAGTTTTGCAGAAATGTATATAGAGGCACCAACAAGCACTTTTGTTGGTGACAAAGCTTATTTCTGCAAATACAAAAGCCAATGGAAATACCCTGTTGGGTTTTTATTGAGGGGAAACAGGGTGATGCTGACTTCAAGGCTGGCCTATAAAAATACGTCATCCCTGCAACACACTATAGGCCAAAGTAGTTTGAGAGTGTAGGGACTTGATTATGTCATTCACAATAGTGGGCGTACACAGATGCGCTTTTTTGGCGCAGTTCATGTTTCCATGGTAACAGCGACTGAGTAGATAATTTGCCTATTAAACATTTAATAACAAAGTTAAAATCAAACCGACTTGTAGCTTCAAGAAGAATATCATTTAACAGTTTCCTTTTTGGCTGTAAAAATGAGAGTTAATAAATAAATGCCATTTTTCTCTATAGTGATAAACAAATCGTGCAACACATGCAACAACAATCAAAACATTTGAACAAACGCTTTCATCTAATCCTAATTAGGACAAATGACATAGGCTGGTCTAGTAAATGGCTGAGCCTGTCTGTTTCTCTGGCTATACAATCGCATACACACAAAGGCGCCTGTAGTAAAGCTCTGCATTATCTCAGTTTATGTAACAGCTTGAAAACAATTGCTTTAATTCAGCTTGCCACTGAAAAGCAGTGTGAACTGCTATTGTTCTGGGAAAAGAGCGTGAATCACTGTGTTTTCCTCTCTTTGTGTTTCTCCTTACATAAGAATTTGACCTTTTGAAATATGTTTCTCCCGTGCTGCAATACCACGTAAAACGACAACTTTATAGTGAGCCTGTGGCTCTCTGACTGTCAAAGATGATTGTTCAAGCCCATCGAAGTGGTTTAGATCTACTAATAGTTGGCTTTAAGACTATTTGGATGGATGTCATTGCACTAGATAACATTTTATTAGATTATAAAACGCAAAATAAGGTTTGGAGCGGCATGAGGGTGAGTAAAATGACAGAATGCAAATTTTTTTATTTTTTGGTGAACTGTCTCTTTAAGAGTCCATATTCTTTAGCTGCTGTACAATATGTGCAGACGTCTTGTTTAAAGAGTAGGCACAGAGGTGTATTTCTAGAAGCATGTACCCTATATTTTTTAATTTATGAGCTTTCTCTGCAAGGCTCGAGTTGCATTTCTCAGACTATGAATAGAATCTGACTCACCCTGTTGTGTTGAACTTGTACAAGACAGTCGCAGTCTCACTTCTTATTTTACAGAGAGCCACAGTCTTTTCTTCTGTGTCCACTAAGACATTAAAAATGCTTCATACGTGATCCTCTGCCACATAATGCAATGCTCTCTTCTCGCATGCAAAATGTTCACACAGTGTGCCAAAAAGCGCATTTGAGATCCATATATCTCCTTTCAGGCATTTCATCAGGTTAAAAGCAAATGCTACACTCTCCTAAAACAGAAAAAAAGTTTGTCACCCTGAGGACCAGATACGGCCTGGGACACTTTCCTCCTTTATCTTTCTATTTCTGGATCCCAAAATACGTCAATACGTTGCTATGGCAACCAAAACCAGTTGCTAGGAGCGTGAAGCATTATGAAATAATCATAAACAGCTCAAAAGGGGCCATCAGTATCGCCATATATACATTTAAGTGGAGCTGATAAATTACTCTTGATGGGATTTGGTTTGCGTCATAGGCACGCAACAGAGTGCATTTCATTGATGTAAATAAAAGCCAGAGAATCATAGTGATTTACTTACTAAATGTTAAATAACGCATTTTCCTCAAGGGTTCTTTTGATTAAAGCTGACTTTCTCATAAAATACAATGCAAGAACAGTAAGTACTACAATCACTACAAACTATACATGCTAAAAATGAATTGGTAAGGGAAATTTCATCATGATAGACTTTTGATTTGATTGATTGATTGTTTATAATTAAGCACAATGGCTATATTTTATGGTGAGAAACAACTGAAAAATAGAAAAATTAAAAAATTACTAAACCATATAAAATAACAAATAAAGCCAGAAAATATATAAATGTTTTTAAAGTTTATCTTAATAAATAAATTAATAAAATAATAACATAAAAATAAAATAGTAAATCTGCTGATTTATTGTTTTAATATTTGTGAAAAAGTGAAAGCATGTATTCCTTTTCCCCTCTTTTCTGCTTTAGCTTGTGCTTTAGCTCATACTTTCAGTCTGGCATTGTTTAGGGATGGCTCAATACCATAATTTTGGCTTCGATACGAGAATGTAATACCTCGCTATTGATACCATAGGTGACAAATAACCAGCCTCAAAAGATAAGTGAACTAAAAACTATTTTATAAATAATAATAATAACACATTCATACCTTAATACCTTTTATCAAACTGTAACAGAAAAACCTGCAGGCAAATGTTGCTTTATTGTAAAGTGTATTTCTAACAGTCAAAGTAATAGTCAGAATCACATTATTATTTCTCTCTCTCAGATTGTTTTCGGATTTCAGACTCAGATAGCCAAAGAAAAAGCATTAAATACAAATCTCACTCTCTCGCTTTTTTGGCCGCTTCATATTAGTGGTCGGCAGCATGGCAGAAACATTCCCTTCCTATTTTCGATACTAAAATTAATATATCAAAACTTTTGCTTAATTCAAATTCAATTAATATTCGAATGTATGAAATGCAAGTGCATATATTATGTGACCAAAACTTTACACGAACGTTTGCGCTTTCACTGTATCACATCTTATGTATTTGTGATTTAAAGTTAAAATTAAATCTGAATATATGAATGATGCACTCACCTGTCGATCTCTTAATTTTCTGAAAGGATGAGCAAGTGACAAATAGCAAGATTTCATGTGATACCTCTTGTGGCAACACATGATTTATAGCAACGCTTGCATACAGTAAATCATCTGTTTTGTATGCAATATAATGACATATTTCACTTCTACTGTTCTCTTTATTTGTTAATTTTGAGCGTGTTGATAGAGTTTCATGTGTTGGATCCATACAAGTGCATTTCGCAACAAGCAGCGTATGAAATACTGAATTGAGCAAAATTGTGACATTGTACTGTTTGAAATATAATATATATACCGGAATTTTGAAGAGCATCTATTATGCCCCTTTTTACAAGATGTAATATAAGTCTCAGGCATCCCCAGAATGTGTCTGTGAAGTTTCAGCTCAAAATACTCCACAGATAATTTATTATATCATTTTAAAAATGGCTATTTTGAGTGGAAGCAGAAACACGCTGTTTTGGTGCATGCCTCTTTAAATGCAAATAAGCTGCTGCTCCCCGCCCCCTTTTCCAGAATAGAGCCAAAGACTGACTTACTATTGGGAGATGAGAGGGTCTGTATTACTCACTACTGGAGAAAGCATAACAGTCAACAGTCAATCACATTACAGCCTTGACGTCATTGACTTCAGATTCAGAGATGTGCAACACTCCATCGCCGTTTACGGATACTGTAGGAATGAATGGGAAATGCTGTAAACTGAATCCCACCTGTCACAAAAAGTCAGCGACTTCTGTTATAAAACAACGTTTTTTTCCAGTGTAACCTCTAAAAATAGCTCAATCCAAAAGTATTGTTTAGTGTAAAACGTGTTGAAAAATTAGCCGATAGGCGGTCGATCCATTAAATGATAAGCTGTTTATTCAGTGTAGTGAAGCCTCTTTGCCATCGACATCCATGCAAAGAAAACGGCCTCTGGTCTCCTTTCCCAAACCGGAAGGGTTAGCTTTAGCTGTTATACTTTGTTTGGATAAATTTGCAGGCTTGCCTTCTGTTGGCTTTGATAGAGTTGCGCCTTTACATCTCGTACCTCAGACACGTCAAAAAAAAAACATCTGTTTGGTTTTGATTATCATGTCGTGCTGAAATTGTGTGTTTTAAAGTCATATCAATTACAACTTCTAATATAGAGTGCACACATACGAAGCACGCACAGAGAAAGCGTCGGTCACACGACGTGAGTACTAAACTAAGTTCTTTCATGTCTTATTGTGCTTAAACGGTCAAATACACAGTCGGTTATGTCTGTAAGGGTAAACAGCTGGGAAAGAAATTGCATGTTTATATTAGATCTGTGTATTAAGTGACAGTAGCATAATATACAGCACCTATACTGCTGTCTTCGCTGTTAATATGAGCCAATAAAATAAAAACAGAAAATCACTCACTGCTCTTGAATGAATGATTTCTGTAGCTCTAATAAGAAGACATTTCTTACTTGAATGCTGCTTTTAAATGCTCTAGCATGAAGATAAACATGGTGGTTTGTGTGCTGCTCACTCAGAGCGGAGTCTCTGCTAATACGGCAGTGTCTGTCAACTGCTGTGGGCGGGGCCTGTCAATGTGATGTCACATTTCACAGATTCTGCAAATGTCTTGCTCTGAGAGACTGCTTATGATTTATGGGGATTAAAAAAAAGGAGTGGAATTTTATCATTATTGGGTGGTTGTGTACACGCACTGCCAACCCACATTTATGCTCAAACATGTAAAAGTGAATTTTGCATAATAGGCACCCTTTAAGATAAACAAAATGCATTTTTCAAATATGTAATGTTTCCTTTATATTACGAGAAAAAGCGATAAATGTGTTCCCAAAATCCTCCATCTGTCCGTCACCTCAGCTGTAATTAAACTTTGCATCACACATGAAATAAATCATACGTGGAATGTCTGCTTATGGTTTAATACTCTTGTTTGTCCTCACATGACATTGTTCTTCCATGAAATACTAATCTTTTTGTTGGAGTCGACTGGAATATCGGGTTATGGAAGGTATTATTGTGGCTCATGTTTTGTGTCTAAAAAGGTGGTGAAATCTCATAACCCCTCGCAGTCGAGAATGAGAGGGGGAACAAAAGAGAGAGGGAGAGGGACTATGAGTGCATGACTGCCGTTACGTAACAGGCGCTGTGTAACTTGCATAATACATTCATAATCAGTGGGGTAGGACAGATATAGATGGCCTAATTTTCCCGCATGTGCATATTTGAGGATTCACTGTCCGGAAGGCTCAGAACATTCTGTTCATTTCTGATGCAATTAAATGGTTTCATTTCATTACAATGGGTCTTTTCAATTTATAGATTAGCTCTACCCACCAAGACCCTCAGACAACAGGTCTTATTTTAAGACCTGGTAATTTTTGTTAAGACCTGGTATAAAATGCAGCAGTTGTTTCACATTTTATCCATAGAAAAATGTATTTTTAGCGTTAATGTGTAAAGCTGTCAAGACAGAACTACACTAAAAATAAAGGCAGTGACGCCACAGAAGAACCATTTTTGGTTTCCCAAGCAACCTTTAAGTGAACAGTTCTTAAAAGAACAATTTTTCTGAGTGTGCAGAACATTTAAAAAAAAAAAAAATCTAAAGAACCTATCCAACTTTCTTCCTGTAAAAGCAGGTGGCGCCATAAATTTTGTAGGTGTGGCTTTTGGTCTTATCCGTGTCCAGCTATTTTCAGCTGTACAAAACAGCTTGTGTAGCTGCTTGATGTTGCAGACTGGTGTGTCTTACTTTACTTTAATGTTTTATCTTAATTATGAACACACTGGTTTGTAGTGCAAATAGTTTTACCGTTTGCAGCACATTGTTGTTCTTCTCATTATTTCCCGATAAAGGCTAATGAACCGGAAGTCTTGCCCATAGGCTTACTTCTGCGTTGAAGAATGAGGTTGATATGGAATCTTTTTTAATGGAAAGTTTCCATGGATGTTGAAGGTTCTTCAGAATCATTCTACCTTCATTTTTAGCCTACTAGTCATTTTAAAATATTATTAAGCCAAACAATTCTGTAACAGTAACAAGTCAAAACATAGTATAACTAGAGATTATTTTAAAAAGAAAGAAATCTCATTAAATTCTTGAGGGGAAAAGGAAATGTTGGCATATACTCTTAAAAAAAAAAAACAACAACTATAAAATAGGGTACAATGTACTGTATTAATTTAAACCAGCATTTTAATTTTTGAAATTAATACTTCATTGAGTTGTGTTTCAGAGTTAATGGAAATGTTCATAAAATGAATTGAATAATTTTAAAATTAATGCACACATCTTCAATCTGTTCAAAAGTTTTCACCCCCCAGCTGTCAATACGTCGTATTTCCTTCTGGTGCATCAGTGAGCATTTGAACCTTCTGTAATAGTTGCATACGAGTCCCTCAGTTGTCCTCAATATGAAAAGATGGATCTCAAAATCATACGGTCATTTTTTGGAAATTTTTTTCAGAAGAACAGCAGGCAGTTTAACTGTTCAGGACAAACAAGGGACTCATGAACAGCTATCACTAAACAAAAAAAATAAAAATAATAAAAATACAGCTGTGGATCATTCAGGTAACAGCACAGTATTAAGAATCAAGCGTATGTAAACTTTTGAACTATGCCATTTTCATGAATTCAACTGTTATTTTCTCTTGTGTTTTATATGTAAAATCCTTTATGTGAAATATCTTATTCAGGTCAGTACTAAATAAAAAATAACATGCATTTTTTATGATCAAAATTAACATTTTGCAGATTCTGCAAGGTGTATGTAAACTCAACCTCAAACATGTATATGTATTTTTACTTTTATGAAAAGGCAAGTTTTGTTGAGTTCAAATCAAGTAATTTCTGCTTCAGGCTGACTGCACCAATAGAAAGATGAGCCCAGTAAACATCTTGCTTTACGCCTGCAGAAATTATGGTTTGGTTGTGTCCTTAAAACAGCTACTATGTAAACAGCCCACAGCATAGTGTCATTTCCATTGTGCTGTCTCTGCATCCACTGAGCACCACTTAAATAAGGAAGACAAGTGGCAGAATAAATGTAAGCCATGTGAAATGATCACATTATTTAAAATGAAATTTCCCCGCCGTGTTTCTTTGACCCTACTGTGGTATTAAGCCTGTTTCAAGACTATGCTTTACTCCCCAGTTGCGTGTGCTAAAAGACACACTGTCTCAGAACAACAGTTTCCTAGAAGAGTTTAACTGAGAGTGGCGCTTGGCCCTGATCCCGCCAGCCAATCAAATACCAGAGCATTCAGCTAATTCGCATTTTGCGCTGTGATTGGTCAACAGCAGTTGATGTCCCAAAATGCTCCCTGCTCAGAGCAGCTGACCTTACCTCACATTACCCAATCTGCACTGCTATGTTCTCTCTTGTGAGAGTCTTTCAGCCTCCGTTGAACTGTGCCAGTGAAAACCACAGATTCTTACAGCACGAAGGAGTACATATTATTCCTAATTAGCTGGTTAGTACAGCATGTCTGTGAAAACTTTTTACCCTTAGAGTGCAACAGTCGGGTTCTGGAAGGAAAAGGGAATCCAGAATGGTTCTTTTATTGCATTGCTATGCAATAGAATTCTATACATTTTTTTGTGTATGTACATTTGGTCATGGTTTTATGTTGAACCAGCTTGCAGATATCTATAGTTCATTTTAGACTCTATGCATGCATACATCTGCTTATGCATTAGGAGATTAAGTGTGTGTAGTCATTTTGACAGTGGATTAGTGCAAAAAGAAAGCAGTGTGCTTAGATGAGAGAGAACATGGATTACATAACATCTCAAACCGGGTCTGAGCTGCTCTAGGCCAGAGGGTAACAAAAACCCCTGGGTTCTTGTCAGTACCTTTTTAATTCAGCAGTGGCTCCACAAGCAGCGGAGTCTTGTGGATGCTTGTGCTAGTCACATATACAATCAAACAATTGAGTTTTGTTGCACAAGACAGAGAATGAAAGTAGAAAAACAAATAAGCCAGAGAGAGAGAGAGGGAGAGGTGTAACAAGGACAGTGGTTCACAACAGGGGCCATGTGAGGACTGTTTATGCGGCTCTCTGAGCCTATGTTTATTCATTCATTCAACCTCGTCCGTATCTTATGAGTTCATGTATTCCTTTTGGGAGATGGTTTTATATAGTTGTACACAACAAGAATGTTCATGCCCTAGTGAAAGATAAATATACTTATATATTTGAATGTATTTGAAATATATTTGAAATATATTTCATGCTAATTATACTACAAATACATTTATGTATTTATGTACTTAAAGGGACCATGAACTGAGAAATCAAAATTCCCTGGATCCCTTTTGACAAATATCAGGTCATTATACTATAAAAACAAGTTTCAAAACTCCAAATGTTCTGGTTAGTCTGAAAACAGCTTGTATTGAAGCCAATCTGCCAAAATGGCAGGTTGTGGAATGTACCACTTTGACGAAATAGTGTGGCTAAACACCGCCTCCATAGAAGATCTAGGCCTACTTCTACATCACTGCCTGTTTAGTCCCGCCCACCGATTCGCGCATGTAGTGTAGATAACAAGAGGTGAGCGAAATCAAATGATAAAGATCAGTACTGATTCTGGACTTCAGGGGGCCCTTTGCAAAATTGTGTCGGCCGGGGGAGGGGGAGGGGGAGGGATTAATTAATGAATGAATAGAACACAATTGTCTGTGGTTCAGTCTGTCTTGAACCGCGGGATACCTGGAAAACGTTTAAAAAACAGCCGTCTCTCCCGCGGCTCGGTACGCTTTCAACTCGTTTTTTAGTCTCGAGCAAGAGATTTTACATCTCCCATATTAATTAATGAATGAATGAAACGCATTTGTCCGTGTTTCACACCGTCTCAAATAACACTCATGGAAAACATTCAAGAAACAGCTGTCTCTTCTGCAGCTCGGTACACTTTCAACTCGTTTTTTTAGTCTTGAGCAAGAGACTGTACATCTCCAGTATTAATGAATGAATGAAACGCATTTGTCCATGTTTCTCAGATGCCGCTCACGGAAAGCACTTGAGAAACGGCTGTCTCTTCTGCGGCTTGGTATGCTTTCAACAAATTTTGTCTCGAGCAAGAGACTGTACGACATTCACGTTACATGATTTGACTGATTTTTACGTAGAAAGGGCGACAGCGCACCGCATTAAAAGAAATAAATGTTCATGTTTTGATAACCGCTGACCCACTCTAAAAACAAAACAAAAAATAAATTATCTTTGAGAGCAAGGGTGCCCCTGGTGTTTTGGGGGCCTACGCAGCTTGCGTATTTTGCATAGGGAGGATCGGCTCTGGTAAAGATGGCTCAGAATACAAGAAGACACTGGGCAGTGCAACAACCTTTTGCATTGCATTCCGTCTGATCCCAAACTTTATTTTTAATTAAGTTCCACACTGCGTCAGTAATGCTGTGTTCACCACCAAGCACAAATGTAATTATTCACATGGGTAGGTTCCATACAAAGTCAATGCAAAGACGCAAATAGAGGCAAATGCGCACCAGGTGATGCGAAATGCATCTGTTTGGAAAATTCGCATGACGTGTTATCGCGCAAGCCAATCAGCAAAAAATAATTTAACACACATTAAAGGAGAAGTCCACTTCCAAAACAAAGATTCACATATAATGTACTCACCCCCTTGTCATTAAAGATGTTCATGTCTTTCTTTCTTCAGTCGTAAAGAAATTGTTTTTTTTTAAGGAAAACATTTCAGCATTTTTCTCCATATAATGGACTGATATGGTGCCCCAAGTTTGACCTTCCAAAATGCAGTTTAAATGCGACTTCAAACGATCCCAAATGCGGTTGTAAACAATCCCAGCCAAGAAAGAAAGGTCTTATCTAGCGTAACATTCGGTTATTTTAATAAAAAATAATACAATTTATATACTTTTTAACGCCAAACACTCGTCTCGTCTTACTCTGCCTGGACTGTTTTTGTTCCGGTTCATGATAGTTAGGGTATGTCGAAAAACTCCCATCTCATGTTCTCCCTCAACTTTAAAATCGTACTATATCGTTGTTTTACCTTTTTTGTTAAGGGTGTTTGATCTTCTTTGCGTGTTCACTTTGCAAAGACTAGGTCAGTACTTCTGCAGCGATGTAGGATGATTTTTTTTAAGTTGAGGGAGAAAATACGATTAAAGTTTTTTGACATACCCTAACTGTCTTGAGTCACAATACACAGAGTTCAGGGAGAAAAAAGGCAAGACGAGCGTTTGAGATCAATAAGTATTTGAATTGTATCTTTAAAATTAAAATAACCGATCGTTTTGCTAGATAAGACCCTTCTTCCTCGGCTGGGATCTTTTACAACCGCATTTGGGATCGTTTGAAGCCGCATTTAAACTGCATTTTGGAAGTTCAAAATCGGGGAACTGTAATAGTCCATTACATGGAGAAAAATGCAGAAATGTTTTCCTCAAAAAAACATAATATCTTCACGACTGAAGAAAGAAAGACATGAACATCTTGGATGACAAGGGGGTGAGTACGTTATATGTGAATCTTTGTTTTGGAAGTGGACTTCTCTTTTAATGCAGCATTAATACTCATCCATCTCTGGATGGTGCTGTGAAACCAGACACATCTGTGTTTGGTTTTCAGTGTATTTGAGACATCCACAACAGGTACAAAGCAGCGATTGTAGTTATCTCCACCATGGTTGATCATGCAATGTTATTATTCACTTAATTATTTATTGCAGATTTGTTTACAAACGAGGAACATTTTGACAAAGGATTTTCAGAAAGATTAAAAATAAAAGACAATGCTGTGCCGAATATATTGGATCTGACAATAATATTGCACCACACAAGTCTGAGTAGCTGTTTTTATTACGTGGTCACTATTGTTTTGTCTGTTATTACAGATTGTTTGATTTTGACTGAATATTTTTTTTTTTTTAATCTAAATCACAGCAGCATCTATCTGTGAAGGATGCAAGCTGTCAAACAACTATTAGCCAATCATAGCAATGTCTGTTTACTTCCAAGGTCTGTGCGATATTGAAGAAAAATGCATTATGCGTTAACTTGTTAAATAATGCGATATTCTATTAGACATTTTAACATCATTTTAGGAATTGAATAATAAATAGGAAAAGTAAAACACTGCTTGGTCTTCACTCTATGAATTCAGTATGCACTGATTCTTATTTAAGCTAAGTTATTTAGGAAAGAGCAATGAGGCATTTTTTTCTTTGTCTTTTGTTTATGGCCCCAAATACTGCAAGCTGTAGCAGCATGCATATTGCAATATGTGCATTTGCAATATTTCAATATATTGCGCAGCCCTACTTCCAAGTCTACAATCCGCCACACCTACTCAAACAGAGTGTTCTGATGATGGGGGTCAAAACAAAACAGGACAGAAAATACCCTAGTACTTCTAAGATATGATGTATTTTGATGTAAAAATCTTGATAACATTATAAGTGGACCTCAGAGAACAGTTCAAAAAAAAAAAATAGCCAGTTCATGACCGCTTTAATAAAAATACCCTGCAATTGTACTTTTAATGTACTAAACTGGTATACAGGTCCTTCTCAAAAAATTAGCATATTGTGATAAAGTTCATTATTTTCTGTAATGTACTGATAAACATTAGACTTTCATATATTTTAGATTCATTACACACAACTGAAGTAGTTCAAGCCTTTTATTGTTTTAATATTGATGATTTTGGCATACAGCTCATGAAAACCCAAAATTCCTATCTCAAAAAATTAGCATATCATGAAAAGGTTCTCTAAACGAGCTATTAACCTAATCATCTGAATCAACTAATTAACTCTAAACACCTGCAAAAGATTCCTGAGGCTTTTAAAAACTCCCAGCCTGGTTCATTACTCAAAACCGCAATCATGGGTAAGACTGCCGACCTGACTGCTGTCCAGAAGGCCATCATTGACACCCTCAAGCAAGAGGGTAAGACACAGAAAGAAATTTCTGAACGAATAGGCTGTTCCCAGAGTGCTGTATCAAGGCACCTCAGTGGGAAGTCTGTGGGAAGGAAAAAGTGTGGCAGAAAACGCTGCACAACGAGAAGAGGTGACCGGACCCTGAGGAAGATTGTGGAGAAGGACCGATTCCAGACCTTGGGGGACCTGCGGAAGCAGTGGACTGAGTCTGGAGTAGAAACATCCAGAGCCACCGTGTACAGGCGTGTGCAGGAAATGGGCTACAGGTGCCGCATTCCCCAGGTCAAGCCACTTTTGAACCAGAAACAGCGGCAGAAGCGCCTGACCTGGGCTACAGAGAAGCAGCACTGGACTGTTGCTCAGTGGTCCAAAGTACTTTTTTCGGATGAAAGCTAATTTTGCATGTCATTCGGAAATCAAGGTGCCAGAGTCTGGAGGAAGACTGGGGAGAGGGAAATGCCAAAATGCCTGAAGTCCAGTGTCAAGTACCCACAGTCAGTGATGGTCTGGGGTGCCATGTCAGCTGCTGGTGTTGGTCCACTGTGTTTTATCAAGGGCAGGGTCAATGCAGCTAGCTATCAGGAGATTTTGGAGCACTTCATGCTTCCATCTGCTGAAAAGCTTTATGGAGATGAAGATTTCATTTTTCAGCACGACCTGGCACCTGCTCACAGTGCCAAAACCACTGGTAAATGGTTTACTGACCATGGTATTACTGTGCTCAATTGGCCTGCCAACTTTCCTGACCTGAACCCCATAGAGAATCTGTGGGATATTGTGAAGAGAAAGTTGAGAGACGCAAGACCCAACACTCTGGATGAGCTTAAGGCCGCTATCGAAGCATCCTGGGCCTCCATAACACCTCAGCAGTGCCACAGGCTGATTGCCTCCATGCCACGCCGCATTGAAGCAGTCATTTCTGCAAAAGGATTCCCGACCAAGTATTGAGTGCATAACTGAACATAATTATTTGAAGGTTGACTTTTTTTGTATTAAAAACACTTTTCTTTTATTGGTCGGATGAAATATGCTAATTTTTTGAGATAGGAATTTTGGGTTTTCATGAGCTGTATGCCAAAATCATCAATATTAAAACAATAAAAGGCTTGAACTACTTCAGTTGTGTGTAATGAATCTAAAATATATGAAAGTCTAATGTTTATCAGTACATTACAGAAAATAATGAACTTTATCACAATATGCTAATTTTTTGAGAAGGACCTGTACTTAAAGTCTGCTAAATCGTAAGTAGTGCTAAAGTCCAACTAAAGATACTGAAGTATATTTGCTTGTGGGACTATTGCAAGTATACTGTAGGTAGACTTTAAATATCTTGATATTTAAGGACCAGTATTACTCAAAGATCATACAATCTTCATCAATAGTGTGATTAAAACAATTTAGGCTTAATATTAAGAAATGTGCACTGTGCACAAGTTTAATTATAATTTTTATATAAGTAAGTCTTAAGTGATGTGTCAGTAAATATGTGAATGGAGTTGAAAAATATTTGTATTTTAAATATATTTTTTGCTAGGGCAGTTACTCTGAACAATTAGCATTGTGCTTGTGTATTAGATTATTTACTGAAGGAACAATTACGGGGCATTCACTAATGAATATATGGTAACACTTTACAATACATGTGCACAAATATGCATTAATTCATGCTTAATTAATGCACAGATAATCACTAATCCATTTATTTATTTATTACGACATCAGCAACTAATGAACATTCTATATGATTCATAGATTAAGTAATCAATAAATTATTAGTTAAATGTGTCATAATGTATTAATTCCCTAATAACTTATTTTATTAACTAATGATGTACATTTATATATTAATTACCACAGTGGTCAAAGCTATGTACTTCAACTTCCAGTTGTCTGCTTTAAATACTCATTAGCTAATGATTTGCAAATGTATCATTATGTTGTGACTTTACTTGCTGAGGCACAGAACTATTAACTAATTGTTAAATATGTCATTGTGGTTATGGATATAGAATTAGTTAGTCATGTGCCTCAATGAGTTGGAGCCATGCATTTCAACTTACAGTTAATTAATTTTCTAATGATTTGCAAAGATATCATTATGTTATGACTTTACTTGTTGAGGCACATGACTAAATAATTCTAAATCCATAACCACAATGACATTTATTTAACAATTAGGTAATAGTTCTATGCCTCAACAAGTACAGTCATAACATAATATCTTTGCAAATCATTAGCTAATGATTAATTAAAGCAGACAACTGGAAGATGAAATGCGTGGCTTCAACCCATTGTGGTAATTAACACATGAATTTACACTATTAGTTATTAGGGAATTAATACACTGACACACTAATAACTAATTAACTAATAACAATTTATTGATTACTTAATCTATGAATCATATCGGATGTTCATTTGTTACTGATGACGTAATTACTAATAAATGGTTTAGTTCTTCATGAGTTATATATTAACTCATGATTATCTCTGCATTAGTTAAGCATGAATTAATGCATATTTGTGCACCCATATTGTAAAGTGTTACTGAATATTTATTTTAAAGCTATTCCAGGCAAGCACATTTCCCCTACACTAAACCACACCCCATTATCAATGGTGTTGACCGCCTTTTAGACTTTAATGTTTAAAATCCCATTACAAATTTCTTAACGTGTAAATGAATACATACATAAAGCCAAGTTAGTCAACAAAGGTTTCATGTCATACACTAATTGACCCTTCGCAAACAGCTTGATTGACAGGCGATCTGACCAATCACAACGCCTAATCTGCCATATTGGCCGACAAACAAATCAGACAGGAGAGTAGATTAACTTCAGTGGACTTAAACTTGAAAAATGGTGTAAAATTGATGTCTTGAAATAAAATGCGTTCTGATGTTCATTAATGTTTTTTCGTGTTTTAAGTAAAGAAGAAAAGGCGAACAGTTCATGTGTCGATTGATCTAATAAGGCAATACAGTGATCTGTTACAACACTTTAAAGAGCCACAAAACGGTATTTATTGTTTGAATTTCTTAAAAAAACGACAACATTTTAAAGCTGAGACCTTGTTTCATATCAGAAGTAACCTGCTCTGTCTTGTCTGTCGGCGTGTTGTCAGTTTTCTCTTTGCTCCACGATGAATTTTTTACTGTGGATTTTGGGCCTGTCACAGTACAAGTGTCAAATATGGAAATAATGCTTGACAGTTGACAAATATTGTATTTTTTTTTTCAGTATGTCAGTATAGATTAACCAAATCAGCAAGTAATTACTTGGCCTAATCACTTTCAGCAAACCTCACTGCAACAGCAAAAGATGTCTTGTTTGCAATTTGTTTTGAATGTGATACAATAAAAAGACCCTGTATGGCAAAAACAATGACAAGTAATGTCTTTCTGTTGAGTTGTCCTTTAGGGATGTATGTAAAAACAACACACAATGCGACCAGTGTAATGCGATTCACTAAAAAAAATGACTCATTTTAGTGAATTGAAAACATACAGCACTACAAGTGTAATACAATTCATGAACAAATTACTCCAGTTCTTGTTAGTAAAATGACAGATAGCGCAGCTAGCTTAATCCCATTCATGAATAAATGACTCAAATGAGTTGTTTCTTTTTAGTGAATCTGAAACATGCTGCACGTTTAAAGTAGTCTGATTCACAAACAAATTACGCTTATCAGCCAGTTCTTTTTAGTGAATCAAAAACACAAGACCAGTGGAGATCATCAAGACCTAATGATGTAATAAAATACTTGTGTAAATGCATTTATCTCTAAGTGCCATTACACAACCTGTTTCTTTTTTACTATTCATGGTGTATATATAACTTTTCAGAAGCAGCTTCAGTGCTGGCTTTGTAGTGTAAAGATGGAATAATGCTCGTTTGATTACTGCTTTTGGCCTATCTGCATTACTGTGAGTGTCACGAATCTGGTCGGTGTCCCGCTGTCTGCTCACCACCAGATGTCACTCTCACCCCATCATCACACTCTGACTGTTGTACCACACCCCGGACTACATCTCCCGTCATGCATCACGCTGATTGCGTCAGCACATGTGACCAATCAGCAGCACCATAAAAGCCCCGGTCTTTCCCCATGCTAGTCACGGATTGTTGATGGTGTTTCTCCCATTGTTTAGCGTACTCTTGTTTCTAGTTCCTTGTGTTTTTGATTCTCTTGCCTGGCTCCCCGTTTTCGACTGATCGCCGCCTGCCTTCGGACCATCGCTCGTCACCAAGTCAAGCTTCCAAGTCCAGCAACGCCAAGGCGGTCGTTCCTGCGTCAAGCAACGTCAAGGCGGTCGTTCCTGCGTCAAGCAACGTCAAGCAACGTCAAGGCGGTCGTTCCTGCGTCAAGCAACGTCAAGGCCGTGGTTCCTGAGTCAAGCAAGTTCACAGCCGTGGTCCCTGAGTCAAGTAAAGTCAATGATCTTCAAATCCCGCCTGACCGCCCAGAGTCAAGTCACGTCCCGCCTGACCGCCCAGAGTCAAGTCACGTCTCGCCTGACCGCCCAGAGTCAAGTCACGTCTCGTCTGAGCGCCCAGAGTCAGCTCCTGAGATCACGTCTGTTCACAAGTCAGCTCCTGAGGTCACGTCTGTTCACAAGTCAGCCTCTGTGGTCGCGCCTGATCCCAAGCCTGCTCCAGAACTCACGTCTGTTCACAAGTGAACTCCTGGGGTCACGTCTGGTCTCAAGTCTGCTCCAGAGCTCCCGTCTAGTCTCGAGTCTGCTTCAGAGCTCCCGTCTGGTCTCGAGTCTGCTCCAGAGGTCCCGTCTGGTCTCAAGCCTGATCCAGAGCTCCCGTCTGATCACAAGCCTGCTCCAGAGATTTCATCAGACCACGAGTCAGCGCCAGTGACCTCTCACGTCGGAGAAGCCGCGCCAATGCCTCCAGAGGTGTCAGCACCTGCTGTAGAACCTCTTATGGAGGGGGCGTTATCCTTTAAACTCTCTGCTTCTCCCTTTATTCTGTTTGCCTCCTCTGTCCCTGTTCCCCCCAGGTCCCAGTCCATGATGCGGGTTCCTGCTCAGCCCTGGAAGGCCCTGGCGCCTCCTGTTGCGCCCTGGAGGGTCCCTGCACCTCCTGCTCTGCCTCCGGCTCCGCCCTGGAGAGCTCCTGCGCCTCCGGCTCTGCCCTGGAGGGCACCTGCGCCTCCTGCTCCGCCCTGGAGGGCTCCGGCGCCTCCTGCTCCGGCTCCGCCCTGGAGGGCTCCGGCGCCTCCTGCTCCTGCTGGGTCTCCGGCTCCGCCCTGGAGGGCTCCTGCGCCTCCTGCTCCGCCCTGGAGGGCTCCTGCTCCGCCCTGGAGGGCTCCGGCGCCTCCTGCTCCGGGTCTCCGGCTCCGCCCTGGAGGGCTCCTGCGCCTCCTGCTCCGCCCTGGAGGGCTCCTGCGCCTCCTGCTCCACCTGCTCCGGAAGGCTTCCTCCCTACCGGTTCTGCCTCAGTCTCCTGGCCCTCCCACCGCTCCCCAGGACTGTTTTGCTGTTGGAGCGTCTGGAAGCCGCTCCTTGGGGGGGGGCTATGTCACGAATCTGGTCGGTGTCCCGCTGTCCGCTCACCACCAGATGTCACTCTCACCCCATCATCACACTCTGACTGTTGTACCACACCCCGGACTACATCTCCCGTCATGCATCACGCTGATTGCGCCAGCACATGTGACCAATCAGCAGCACCATAAAAGCCCCGGTCTTTCCCCATGCTAGTCACGGATTGTTGATAGTGTTTCTCCCATTGTTTAGCGTACTCTTGTTTCTAGTTCCTTGTGTTTTTGATTCTCTTGCCTGGCTCCCCGTTTTCGACTGATCGCCGCCTGCCTTCGGACCATCGCTCGTCATCAAGGACTATTCTCTCTCGTCTTGCCTCTGACACTCCTGTTACCGTTGATTTTGACCCTGCCTGTACGACCATGTATCTGTCTCGTCCCTATAATAAAGGCTCGCAAGTGGATCCGCTCGCCTCTCGTCCTTTACTCCGTGTTACAGTGAGGAATAGAGTCTTCTGTGGTCAGCCTTGATCTCAACAGACTGAAAGCAAAATGACTCATCTCTGAGATGTTTCTCACAAACAGGCAATAAGCTCCTTCGGTCCTTGTCCCCATCTGCCCTTTGCAGTTGTTTGCTTCAGGAACACTCGCAATTTTGTGGAGCGCTTGCTTGCGGCTGACTTCCCATGAAGTGTCAGAACGCCAGAAGGCATGAGGTTGTTTTTCCTGTAAAACAGTTATTTTTTTAGTTATTTAATCTAAAATGAATGCCAAAAAGAGTATATGAAAGCTAAATGAATGAAAATGACTAACAGACATTGTCTACTGTCTAACTGGTTGTATCGTTCTCAGATAAAAGGGACTGGAGAACAGGAGAGAAGAGTGAGGGGAAAAGGATATTGCAGGAAATAGCAGGCACAGAGGAGGCATTTAAGATTTTAAAAGCTTTTGGCTCTCTTCCTTCAGGTCACTATATATTATATGCCCCTAATACACGAGGAGATGACAGCCAACAAGATGACTCAGTTCCGGAGGCTGGCGAAGGAACGGTGCTAATTTTATACTCTTTAATGTGCGTAAGAGAGGATTGATCAAACATGAAATGTTTTCTCTCCAGATGTATCACACATGACTCATCCATCACTCAATAGAGTTACATAAGACAGCTTGTTTTCATCATTTGTTGACAACACCACACATTCTTGCTGTCCTTGCGCTGACTTTGAGGAACTATGTCAAGTGTTCATTGGTATGTCTTGGACAGATGGCGCCCCTTACTGGTGAGATATAAGAATAGTTTTTTTCTAGGCAGTATGTAGAATAAAAGTAAAAGTACTTTTAGCTGAATAAAATAAGCTTTTCATTAATGTATGGTTTGTTAGTATATGACAATATTTGGCCAAGATACAACTTTTTTGAAAATATGGAAACGGAGGGTGCAAAAAAATCAAAATATATTGAGAAAAGCGCCTTTAAAGTTGTCCAAATTAAGTTCTTAGCAATGCACATTACTAATCAAAAATCAGGTTTTGATATATTTACAGTAGGAAATGTAAAAAATATCTTCATAGAACATGATCTTTACATAATATCCTAATGATTTTTGGCATAAAAGAAAAATCGATAATTTTGACCCTTACAATGTATTTTTGGCTATTGCTACAAATATACCCGTGCTACTTATGACTGGTTTTGTGGTCCAGGGTCACATATGACACTGTGAAAATGAAATGCCCATAAATGTTTTGTAAAGCTGTGATGTCATAATTTAAAAGTTTATGTTGGTTTGCAAAGGCTTTGTGTTGTGCTTTCCATAGCTGATCATCATGGAAAACCCATTGCAACCCATTTACATTTATGCATCTGGCAGAAGCTTTTTAAGCAAAACGACTTCCAAGTTTAACATTTTAAGAGTTTATGCATAGTCTGGGAATGTTTGAGCACTGTTCTTTCAGTGGATGTCTTACTTTTGAACAATATTTCCTTGGGGCTGGTATGTATGTATGTATGTATGTATGTATGTATGTATGTGTGAATGTCCACTATTTTCATGCAGGAATGGCAGCAGAAAAATTATGATGTATTTTTGGCCTCATAAATGAAAATAATTTATTTTACTACAATGATCTGCTCAGGTTTCAAGTTAAGTTAGGTTTCAAGTTAAATTTCACTCTCATTCTCTCATATTGATGGCTTGTTTCCCAGCTAAGACAAACAGCAAGTTTGTTTCTCACCAGCTCTTACAGTCTGGGGTGGCGAACATCAGTCCAGGAGAGCCGCATCCCTGCATAGTTTTGCTGCAGCTCTCCAGGACTGGAGTTCGCCACCCCTGGTCTAGACTTTTGTATGTGCAGAGATATGCATACACTAACTACTGACAAAATTGTCATAACACAATTACAGTCCTCTGCTGAAGCTCTAATACTGTGAAGTGTAGCTAGTGCTGGGTAAATTATGCACAATTTATTACCCACTACTGATTCTAAATTACATGATGAAAGTTGTATTCAGTAATGTAATCTGTTGGATTACATATTTTAGGTAACATAATCTAAATCCTTTTTGAGGAAGTTGTGTCTCTTTAAAAGTAAAATGATTTCTGTGAATCCAGTGATCAAATGCTATGCGGCCTCTCAATTTTTCATGTAACTATTGCCACCTGATTAATAGCTGGTCTGTGTTCAATTCAACCCTCCTTGAAAAAGAAAACTTGAAAGTACTTATGAACTTATGTAAGTAGTAGGTGTTTTTAGAATGAATGAATAAATGAATAAAAAGGCTTTATAGAAAGATTAAGAAGTCAAAAAGTGAAAAATTTTCAAATTAAGCAAAGCAGATTAATTAGTTAATCACTTTGAATAATAATGCCATTCAGTTACATATAATGCCATGCAGTGCTGTGTATTGTTTTATGGCCTTATTATATTCATATTTTTACCAAATAGTTGACCCCTCAGCTATGTGAGTTCTCCTTCGCTTGTCATTACTCCTGTTCAACATCAGGCCTTAGAAACATGGCTGTTGCAAAATTTAAAAAATGTTGTTATTGTTTTCCTCTTTATTTATTTATTTTTAGAAACAAGGCATTGTTTTAGAGTCCAGTGAAGTGCTGAGAGATGTACTCAAGGAATGTGGTGATTTAACGGTTTGTTCGGAGTAATCTTTTATTTTTCCTACCTGTCTGTTCGTCCCCTTGTGTTGTCTCTTTGGTCATGGTCACGTTTATAGCATCTGATGACTTTTGCTTTTTTGACAGTAGATGCCCTAGTCTCAGCTGCACTAGATGTAATTGATACGATAGAGTAACAACTCCCCCTGCTGGTCGGCCTGTGCTACCGCAGGAATGGGGCATGTCTGAACTCTTTTTATTTTTTTATTTTTTATTTTTTCATTGTTTAGAACTGCTCCACACATAGCAGATTATACTCAGTGAAGTGCTTTTGATATACTGAAATAACTCACGTTATTTCTTTTTAAGAAGATTAATGTGTTTTTAAAGAACATGTTTTGAATCCTTGCATATACCTTTATGTTAAAATTATCATTTTACTCTGATTTGTTTTTGGTAAAATTTTAAATGGTAAAGAATGACAGCAATAAGATTTCGTAAATTCCCTAGAATTGTTTTAAACCTAATTTACATATTGGCTACCTATTCTGTCTTAATGGCCTACAAAGTTTAATTTTTATTTAAAGAGATAGGTTTATTTAATTGAGCAAGTGTATAGATGCATGTAAAATGTATTGTTTGGGCAATATGTTATGCTGAATATTATTTATTCATTAAGTATTCATAGTTCAGTTTAAAACACACAATACCATAATTAAATCCATTCACTTAAATTACATGTGGAAAAAGTCCATAGATTCTGTATGGACCTCCTCATAGCTGAATGTCCAGTTATTAGCAGCGTTTGCCACAGAAAATAAGTGTTTATAATTTAAGGTTGCAGTTATGTAAAAGTACATGCACAGTAGAAATGGATTGGGTTGGAATGATTCCTAAAAAATATACATAATGTTAAATAATGTAAACAAAAGTAAAGTTTTTGTCTTTTTTAGCTTACTATGAGAATTAATATTTTAAAGTCCTAATACTAGGATCACCTCTAAAATTTGAATTTATAACAGAGTACAGTACAGAGTATAGTAGGCCTATAGAAAACAAAAAGGGTTTGGTCATGTTATGTGCAAAATATATAATGGGCTATAAGGTGACACCCACAGGTAATATATAGACATAATGACTGAGATCTACTTGTTCTACCGGTTCCTGTACTGTCGGAAGTTGCTGTCGAAGTGAACGGCAGGTAAATTTCTGTCCAGTCCAACTTGTTACATAGCTTAGTTTGATATTTTAATGGTAACACTAATTTACTTTTCTTTTTCATATCAGATGTGTTCTAAAGCCAGCCTAATCTAAATACATTTGTTTGTTTTGCTTAAGTTCTCCGCTTGACGTGTACATTGATCGTGAGTTTTATTAAATGTTAGTTACATTTATTTGTACGTATACTTTAGTATGTTGTCACACTTTTATATCTAGTAAGGCATTTATCATGTGTTCTCTTAATAGCCTAATTGCGACGCATACATGTGCTCAAGCCGTCGTCCCCGTCTGCTGCCGGATTTTTTTTTTTTTTTGGGAATGATAACGAATTAATTTCGAATCGTTCAACTTGAAAAATGTTGTGAATATATATATATATATATATATATATATGTGTGTGTGTGTGTGTGTGTATATATGTATATGTATATATATATATATATATATATATATATATATGTATATGTATATGTGTATATATATATATATGTGTGTATGTATATATACATATATGTATATATATGTGTATATATATGTATATATGTATATATGTATATATATATATATAAGTATGTGTGTGTGTGTGTGTGTGTGTACGGTACAGTACTGTGCAAAAGTCTTAGGCCACTAGTATTTTCATCAGCTAAAAAAAATGGTTTAAAGTCAGTCTTTTGCTGTAGTGTGTGAGTAGGAAATATCAGTTTACATTTCTAAACATTCATTTTGCCATTAATTGTAATAATCCAGTGAGATTTTTGTGTGGAGCACAGGCTGTTGTCAGACCCCTTGTGCAAACAGATGTGATCTCTCTATCATTCAATCCAGTCTGTCTTAAGAAACAGAAAAACCTGAGACAGACTAAATCCAGAAGAACTGTGGCAACATCTCCAAAATGCTTTAAGAGACCTACACCTACAAAGCTACAGTACTGTTAAAACTTTTAGACAGTTAGGCACATAAAATGAGGATGCTGTCAAAAACAATGTCATAAATAGATTTTCTTTATCAATGAACTTATATTAATTAAAATAAATCAGCATTTGATGTGACCATCCTTTGCGTTTAAAGCAGCTTTTGCCCTAGGTGCACTTGTGCAGAGTTTTTCAGGTAGCTTTGCAGGTAGATTACTTGAAACATCTTGGAGATGTTGAAACGGTTCTTCTGGATTTAGTCTGTTTCAGTTATTCTGTTTCTTCATGTCATTCCAGAGACAGACTGGATGATGGTGAGATCAGATCTCAATGTGGAGCACTGGCTGTTGTCAGACTCCTTGTGCAAACAAAAATCTCAATGGCAAACAGAATGTTTGGAAATGTAAACTGATGTTTCCTACTGACACACTACAGCAAAAGATAGAAATAACTTACTTTAAACCATTTTTTAACTGGTGAAAATCCTAGTGGCCTAAGACTTTTGCACAGTACTGTATATGTATATATATATATATACATGCATACATGTATATATGTATGTATGTGTGTGTGTGTGTGTGTGTGTGTATGAATGTATGTATGTATGTATATATATATATAGAGAGAGAGAGAGAGAATGTATATTAATAAAAATAATAAATGTGAAATAAAGTTTGAAATATTGTTTATTGTTATGCTAATGTGCTTAAATTTATGTCTTCAGATTTGAAATGCCTGCAGCATGGCGTGTGCACAGCAATCTGCTACTGAGTACCTCAGAAATGCCAGGAAAAACCTGGTGAATAATTTGAAAAACCTTCCTGTGATTATTGAGAATCTTTATCAGCAGAATGTTTTCAATGATCATGAGGTCGATGCACTCAAAGCTGAGAGGACAGAGTTTGATAAAGTCAGATGTATATTGGATTGGGTCATTAACAAAGGTGAAATGGCCAGTTATGAATTACTCAGGATTCTGGATGTCACTCAGAAGAGGACATTATCTTCTAATTTACGCTACTGGATCAGCTGTTTTCCCTTCAGATGGGAAGATACAGAGGCCAGTTATTCATTTGGTGAGTAGAAAAATGAAGAAAAAAAAAATGAGTGAAATCAACACATTTTCAATAAAATGTTATGCTTTTGTTGCCATTTTAGGTACAAGGCCCTGTCAAATCTACCAGACACAGCTCAAGATGAAAGCAAAATGTATCCTGAAGAACCAAAGGGAAGGTTTTTGTAAATATCTGGATGACAAGGCACAAGGACAGTTCAGTTTTATACCACTTGTTTTGGAGACTGACTCTGTCATGAAAACGCAATTCAAAATAAAATTAAAAAACAAAAAATCCAAAAAACTACGACCCAAAAAGCTCAGAGCTTACATTCCTAATGAGGAACAAGCACTGTCACCTGAGAATCTCCTGAAATGGCAGGACAAGAACATCCTTATCATAGGCAAACCTGGAGTAGGAAAGACTACAGTTGTCCAGGAAATGTTGCGTTGCTGGGCAGAGAATGATGGCAGAGAGTTGGACTACATGTTTTACTTTAATGAAAATGTTTTGGCCCTTAGTTCTAGTGCTGCCAATTTGAAATCTGTTTTGTTTGATGTGTATTTAAAACCAATGGATAAAGACAGAAAAGAAGTGTTTCAAGATATTGAGGAAAACTCTGAAAATGTTGTCATCGTGTTTGATGGTGTGATAGATTTGGAAGAAAATTCCATCTTATGGAAAATTATGAACCATGAGCTCCTGCCTGATGCCAAGATTGTGATCACATGCAGATCAGAGGTGGAAGATGATCCATTTTTCTCAGTTTGGCCGACACGGAAAGTGTATGTGCAAGGGTTCAGTGAAGAGTCTATCAACACTTACTACCAGAGTATGTTGGGTCATGATCCTGTTCTTCTAGATGTTATTTTAAAGAATCAAGAGCTGTTCAGTCTTAGTCATGTTCCATTGTATGCATTCATGATTGTAGACTTAATTAAGTTTAAAAATGACACTGTATGCAACCAACCACAAACAGTCACAGAGATGTACATCCACATTTTCCGTCTTGCTGTGAAGAAACATGGGCATAAAAAAAAATAATCAAATAGATAGGTACCTGAAAGAGATGAAAGATCAGGTTCATCCCTTGATGAAAAATGCATTCAGTGCAACTATGCAGAAGTGCCTAACCCTTCCAGATATTAGCTGTGATGAGAAAGACATTTGTCATGTTTTTCTGAAAATTATCACAACAACAGACTCACCAACATCTGCAACAACATACTGTGCATTTCTCCACAACACAATGCAGGAATTTTTCTCAGCTTTGTGGCTTCTTGGACATCCAGAAGAAATTGAGAAAGTCCTACAGTGCTGTCAGACTGAGGAGCATAAACACATGAGACATGTTCTTCCTTTCTTATGTGGACTTCTGGGAGAACACAGCATCAAATTCCTCAAGTGTCTCTTCGCAGAGGATCAGATTAAGAAAACATCTGATTGGTTCATTGAGAAGCTTTTGGACACTTTCCTCCAGCCTCAGAGTGAAGAGTTTGATCTTCTCTATGTGTGTCAGTGCTTGTATGAGCTCCAGTCTCCTAAAGCCTGCTTAATGTTGCTAAAGAAGATGGACCATCAGCTTGAACCAGAAGTGGATCTTGATCCTCATCAGTGTTGTGCTTTGTCTTACGTTATCAGTCAGTCCAGAGATGAAGAGGTTTATCTGAATCTGGAGGACTGTAACATGACTGATGTAGGAATGAACATGATGCTCAGCTGCTCACCAAACATCAGGTACTAGAAATCTGGATGGTTAACTAATCATCCAACATGATTATTTTGTTTTTAATAATGCTAGATGTAGTGTTTTAATTATGCCCCTTTTTTACAAGAAGCAATATATGTCTAAAGGCCTTTCCACACTGAGAGCAAAGCAAATCGCCGACGAATGGTGCTTACACACTGAGCGCAAACCAATTGTTCACCTTCTGCTAATTCAGGCCTGCACGCTAGGTGGCACGCACGTGGAAGAAAACGGACAGTGCTCTCCTCCAGATCACATAATTCAGTGGAGAATTAATAGAAATTATATTGAGAACATGCGAGAATAGCCATCTGTCTGATTTGTTGGACTGGTTGGGAAAAAACACTCGCTTTTTCGGTGCGCGAATGTTCGTGGTCTATGTCGAAGCAGCCATAGGAATCTGTTGTTTTACCCCAGTGCGTCATCGCGTGCGATATTCGTTTTGCTTTTTCGCGCTCAGCGTGGAAAGGTCTTAAGGTGTCTCCAAAATCTGCATGTGAAGTGCATACATGCATCACGCTGTGATTGGTTCTGTGTATTTTGCTTATCTCAAATACACCTATTTACTCCCATGTGTATTTAATGATCAGCCTGTCTCTTTCATCTTGCACCACATGAACATAGGCAGGCCAGTCAGTTATGGTTACCTGGGGTGCTTTGTGTGTCTCCATTGCGTTTAGGTTGGTTCTGTGTACCCTATGTAGAAAAAAGTTGTTTGTTCTAAACCTCTAAGACCCAGCAACATATTATGGCAAAAAGATATGTAAAAATAAAAAAAGAGTTACCTGACACTTGAGTGATTTGATAGAGTTTTGTATTTTTTGTTTGTTTGACCACAATATTAAAGAAGTCCACTTCCAGAACAACAATTTACAAATAATTTACTCACCCCCTTGTCATCCAAGATGTTCATGTTTTTCTGTCTTCAGTCGTTAAAGAAATTATGGTTTTTGGGAAAAGCATTTCAGGATTTTTCTCCCTATAATGGACTTCATTGGTGCTCTGATTTTGAACTTCCAAAATGCAGTTTAAATGTGGCTTCAAAAGGCTCTAAATGATCCCAGCCGAGAAGGAAGGGTCTTATCTAGCAAAACGATCTGTCATTTTTTTTTCGAAAAATATAAATTTGTATACTTTTTAAGCACAAAAGCTCGTGTAGCACAGGCTCTGGGATGCGTTCACGACGCTACGTACTATTGAATTGCGTCAAAATGTCATGCGGAACGTAGGCAGAACTACAGACCCAGTGTCCATTATATGAAGAAAAATCCTGAAATGCTTTCCTCAAAAAACATAATTTCTTCACGACTAAAGACAGAAAGAAATGAACATCTTGGATGACAAGGGGGTGAGTAAATTATTTGGGAGTTGTTGTTCTGGTAGTGGAGTTCTGCTTAAATGTTGATAGTTTTTGCAAAGACGTTACTGTTGCTATGTCCATGGTGTTCTGGCACCACACATCATGTGTTTTTTTCACGCAGTGAAAAATACAACACGGAGTAAAGACGAAAATGACAACGTAGCCACAAACAACACAGAGTAGGTTAATTTAGGTCTCGGCTTTGAAATTTTGTAATTTTTAAAGAAATTCAAACAATAAATAGTTTTTTGGCTCTTTATGTGTCATGACAGATCACTTTGGTTTAGTTAGGGATCAGGAATGGTCCACGAGGCAGGATTCAATATCTGGCGCCGGCTACTCTTCTGTCTGGTTGGTTTGTTGGACAAAAATGGCAGATTCAGCGTTATGATTGGTCAGATTGCCTGTCAGTCCAACTCTCTGAGAAGGGTCAATTAGCATCCATTTCCCCCTATAAATGTATTAGCATTGTCTGATGGGCATAATCCTTAAAAAAAACAAAAAAACAAAAGTAAAATCAAGGAAGTCAGTCAGTATGTGCTCTTATGTTTTATTTCTGTGTTGCAGGTTAAAGACTTGTAAAGAACCACTAAAGCAAATCACATTCTTTCTAGAGTTCTTCCATACAACAGAGTGCCGTTGCAGATTTTTTTATGTAAGAGAACGATACAACTCAGAAAAATGCAGTGCTCTGCTGGATCTTTACTCACATGTGAAGGACTATGAGACTCGAATAGGCAGGAATTTTCTTCCAGCATTACAGTCAGTTTTCCAGTCAGTACCTGATGACTGGATCATAGATCTCTCACAGAGAAAGAGCTCCGTCCTCCTGGAAGTGCTGAAACTACAAACAGAGAAGAAACCAGTAGAGCTGAGAGGATGTTCAGAGGAAGAGAGTGAAATGATGAGTTTCCTTCAGTGTCTGCCCTACATCTCACAGCTGAGGTACATGAGCTTAATTGATGATAAAAATGATTTCATTTACATATTTGTGAATTGGGGTATAATTTGGAAAAACCAGTTTTGAATTCACATGTAGTCTATATGAGAAACGTCTCGGTTACATATGGTAACCCTCGTTCCCTGATGGAGGGAACGGAGACGTTGTGCCGAGTTAGTGTACGACACTAGGGGTCGCTCTTGAGAGCCCAAACACCTCTGACAGTTTTGAGAAAGGCCAATGAAAATTGGGTGTGCAGATTTGCATAGCTGGCCACGCCCCGGACATCCGGGTATAACAGGGCAGCGTGTGCATCTGCTCACTCGTTCTGATCTGAGGAGCCAAGCGTCTCAGCTCACTCAGAGGCGGACCAGAGATGTGGCATGGGAGACACAACGTCTCCGTTCCCTCCATCAGGGAACGAGGGTTACCATATGTAACCGAGACGTTCCCTATCTGTCGTACACTCCGAGTTGTGTCGAGTTAGTGTACGACACTAGGGGTCCCCGTAAAAACACGCCACATGTCTGGCCGCGTCACGAGTGATAAGCGCAAGTGTAACAGGGCAACGTGTTAACGTAAGTGCAGCTCACCTCGTCGTGACCATCCAACGTCCAAGACTGACCTGTTACAGCAGTGTCCCGCAGCCGGGCCTTCCTCAGTGGAGCGGCTGAGTGTCTTGAGAACGTTGGGGAAGTGCCGGTTTCCTGAAGGAAAAGGCACTACGGAGTTCACAACCTGCCCAAAAGGGGGGGTATAAAGTGACATCATTAAATATGGGACCTGAGGTGGGTCTCACACCCGGGGAGACAACCTGACTCAGGCCCTAGAGACAAACCTGTCTTCAGGGGAAAACACCGCACCACAGGAGTTATAGGTGGAAAATACACACATGGGGCCACTACATGAGGAGCCACTACATATGGGGCACAAATCCAACCAAGAGTTAGAGAAGTAACCATACCTTGCGTTGAGATTTCGTAACGAGTTCCTCCGCCAAACTCTGCTATGTCAGGAGTGCCAATGATGGAATGGTGCCCAGGGTTCGCGTTCAGGAAACCTACTGAGACTCAACAAAGTGTAATCACCGTTAGGGGGAAGCGCTTTAGGCAAGCTCTACACCAGCCAGTGTGCAGAGTCAAGAATTTGTGTTCAAAACTCTAGCTGACACTGGCTCCAGGCACAAATTATAAAATCTGGCAAATGTGTTAGGTGTAGCCCAACCTGCAGCTCTACAGATGTCTGTTAATGAGGCCCCATTTGCAAGGGCTGCCGAGGCAGCAACGCCCCTAGTCGAATGGACTCTTACCTCCAGAGGGCAGAGTAGGCCTCTGGCCCGGTAGGCCATCCAGATCGCGTTTACCAGCCGGTGGGAGATCCTCTGCTTGGAGACAACTTTCCCCTTCTGCTGTCCTCCATAACAGACAAGAGCTGTTCCGAACAACATAGGTCAGGTTGGGGTCATCCTCCTGAGAGGAATAGCTTGCAAGGTCATCACCTGATCTCTGAAGGGAGTGGTGGGGACCTTGGGCACGTATCCAGGCCGGGGTCTCAAGACAACGTGAGAATCCGCTGGTCCGAATTCCAGGCACGAACTGTTCACGGAGAGGGCCAGGAGGTCTCCCACTCTTGATGGAAGTGAGCGCAGTCAAAAAGAGCCGTCTTTAAGGAGAGAGCATCGAGTTCGACTGACTGAAGGGGCTCAATTGGATCTTGTTGTAGACCTTGGAGAACCACAGCAAGATCCCAAGAGGGGATTAGATGCGGCCGAGGAGGGTTAGTTTCCGAGCTCCTCTCAGAAACCTGATACCGAATCGTGTTTCCCCACCGATCTGCCGCCCACCAGGTCATGGTTAGCTGATATGGCTGCGACATGAACCCTAAGTGTAGATGCAGATAGGTGCCTGTCCAGGCCCTTTTGGAGAAGGATAACACTGATTCGATACCACAGCTCCGTGGGTCCCTACCGTGGGAAGAACACCAGTTCTCAAAGATGCGCCACTTTAAGTCATACAGCCGTCAGGGGGCTCTTGCCTGTAGAAGTATGTTTACCACCGAAGGAAAAGGTCTCTGAAGTCCTCCTGGTCGCGTCCAGGGACCATAGGTGGAGGTTCCAAAGATTGGGGTGCGGGTGCCAGAATGTGCCCTTCCCCTGAGAAAGGACCTGACCAACACATGCTTGCCCCGAATCCTAGGCCGGAACCTCCTCAGAGCTAGAAGCACTGCCAACAACTCCAGACAATTTATGTGCCAGAACAGTCGGGGGCCTGTCCAGACCCCGGAAGCTGCCTGCCCGTCGCAGGTGGCACCCCAGCCTATCTTGGAAGCATCTGTGGTGACAACGATGCGTCTCGACACTCGTTCCAAGGGGACACCTGACCATAGGAACACAATGTCTGTCCAAGGGCTGAGTGTCTGGCGACACAATGGTGTGATGTTCACACGGGATGTGCCCTGACGCCACGCCCACCTGGGGACTCGAGTATGAAGCCAGTGCTGCAGCGGTCTCATGTGCATCAAACCCAACGGCGTGACCGCGGCTGAGGATGCCATGTGCCCTAGGAGCCTCTGAACCTGTTTTAGGGGGACCGCTGACCGCATCTGAGTGTTGCCACACACCTCAGAACTGACTGTGCACGCTCTGGGGAGAGACGCGCAGACATACTAACCGAGTCCAGCTCTACGCCGAGAAAAGAGATCCTCTGTGCCGGGGAGAGTTTGCTCTTTTCCCAGTTGACCCGAGGTCCCAACTGGGCCAATGGTTGAGAACCATGTCCCTGTGTACGCAACCCATATCCCACGAGTGAGCTAGGAATAGCCAGTCGTCAAGATAATTGAGAATGCGGATGCCCACTTCCCTGAGGGGGGCAAGGGCAGCCCCCGCTACCTTCGTAAAGGCGCAGGGCGGCAGGGATAGGCCGCAGGGGGAACCTTGTACTGATGAGCCTGATCTCGAAGACAGAGTCTTGGAGGATCAAGACATGATAGTACGTGTCGCTCAGGTCCAATGCCATCAACCAATCTTAAGCCCTGACACACAAGGAATGTGTGTTCAAGGGCTAATGTTTGAACGGGAGCTTGAGAAAGGGCCCGATTCAAAAACCTCTGTTTTAAGATTGGTATGAGTCAACCACCCATCTTGGAACAATGAAGTAGGGGTCTGCAAACCCTTTCCTTCATTTTGGCTGAGGGGCTGTCGCGGGGCCTCAGGAGTTCTATAGGGGACCGTTCGTGGCAACGAACAGACAGGAGTAGTCGGGGGTAGAGGGCCGGAGCCCTGACCCGCGGCTCTGTCTGCTCCTGCCGTGAAGGACTTTCGCTGTAAATTCTATCACGGTGTTGCCAGAAGGACCAACCTGGGAAATTGGGGGTAAGAAGCGGACTTCAAATTTCCCGCATTTCTGACAGGTGCAGCCACAGGTGGCGTTCCTGGACCAACAAGTAGACATCGCCCTTCCTAGAGCGTGTGCCACGACTCACAGCTCTAGGTTGGAACCACCCTCGTACTGAGCTCGCAACGCCACGGCCTGAACGCCCAGAGGATGGCCGTGGTATGTAAGGCGGACGCAGCCTGTCCAGAAGCCATGTAAGCCTTGCCCGGAAGAACTTACAGGCCCTGAACGGGAGTTCTGGAAGGAATCCCACAACCGGCGGCGATTAGCAGGGAGTACACTGCAATCGCCCCCTCCGCCTGGGGGAACCTCTGAAACCCCCTCGCTGGACCCCCATCGAGAGTGGTGAAGGAGGAGAAGTTGGTTTATCACGTTCTGACCATTCTTCTAAATGGGCTTTCCGCGATTTCACCGACTTCTCGTGCACTTCTGGGAAACAGACACTGGAAACGAGCGTACAGGTCGTTACCCAGATGTCTATTAACCAGCCCCTTCTTGGCTGCCCGTTTCAGGCACGGCCGCCATTTTTTAGCATCCACCTCAAACTGACAATCAGTCCCCCGTAGAGGCTTGCTCAGCTGAAGTTTCTGCTTTCAAATAGTTCACGCCCTTCCTTAGCGATGCTGCCGCTAACCATTTCCGCCCAATTAGGAGTTCTGAATAAGAAAGTCAGCTGTACTGAGACAGACTAACAAACTTGTCCGGAAACTCAATCGAGGGACGCACGAAGCGAGGGGTTTGCGGGGTTTTCACCCGGCAAAACCTTCCTTGCTTTGTAATGCTCGTCACCAACGCACATCGCAACGGCCTCGTACCCGGAAGTAGAAGGACCGGAGCGGGTAGCAGTCGGGAACGTAAGCATACGGCTCGTGCGCCCAGGTCATGTTTTCGCCGGCAAAACATGAATCAACAACAAGCGCTGCATCGGCGTGAGAATCTCAACACTGAATACAACGGTCGTGTTGATCGTTTGGATCGAGGGACGCGAGGAGCGAGAGGTTTGCGGGGTTTTCACCCGGCAGAGCCTTCCCTGCTTCCTAATGCTCGTTACCGACGCACATCGCAACGGCCTCGTACCCGAAAGTAGAAGGACCGGAGCGGGAAGCAGTCGGAGTGAGCCGCGGCTTCACGTAAAGCACGCGGCTGACGAGCAAGCGCGTCCATGATCGAGCTCTCGCAAGCAAAACATGAGTCAACAACAAGCGCTGCATCAGCGTGAGCATAACTCAACACTGAACACAGCGGTCATGTCGATCGTTTGGGAAGGTAAGCCGCAACCAGGATGACACGGAGGGAAAGATATGTTAACCAACACACAATCCTACCGTGCCAGCTCTATCAGAGAAATCACCCTTTAGAAGGAAGATTGCTCTTCAAGATCACCGTCGACGCACCCAGGGGACTCTCACAACACAGGCTGTGCTAGAGAGGGAGAGACCGCTGTCTGTGCTGCAGATCCAACGACGAGAGAGGTGAATGTTGATGCATCTCACGCAGAGACGCTGCATTCGGCTCCGAAGAACAGAACGAGTGAGCAGATGCACACGCTGCCCTATTATACCCGGATGTCCGGGGCGTGGCCAGCTATGCAAATCTGCACACCCAATTTTCATTGGCCTTTCTCAAAACTGTCAGAGGTGTTTGGGCTCTCAAGAGCGACCCCTAGTGTCGTACACTAACTCGACACAACTCGGAGTGTACGACAGATAGGGAACTATGTTATCCCCGCTGCCAAATGATTACCCCCTCTCATTGAAATTGCTACATGACTGCCTAATCCTAACCCCTCTCCCACTCCTAACCATAAACCTACCAATACTAAGGGGGTAGTAAACACCGGAAAGCAAAGCATAGAGCTGTAATCATAACTGTGTATGACAGGGGTGCTCAACCCTGGTCCTGGAGATCGACTTTCCTGCAGAGTTCAGCTCCAACCCTGACCAAATACACCTGAACCAACTAATTAGGATCTTAAGGAGCACTTGATAATTACAGACAGGTGTGTTTGATCAGGGTTGGAACTAAACTCTGCAGGAAAGTCGATCTCCAGGAACAAGGTTGGGCACCCCTGGTGTACGAAAACGATTACAAGTGCTCGCTGTTTTACCGCATTTAGTGTTAAGTTCTGTTGGAAACTGTAGTGATTTTAAGTCTTGTGAAAAAGTTCCCACAGGTATGTTTTCGTCATGAGATCAGATAGTCTCTTACATGCTCATAGTAGCATGTATGTGTGTCTAATGGCGGTAGCCCACAGTCCATACTTGCTCTGAAGCAGCAGCAAGCAGATATAATATACCTTATTTAAATGTTGCACTTCTGCAATGCTTGGTCTCATGAAACTGCAAAATCTGATTCATGTCTAATTGGATGCTTTGTCTTGAGTATCTACAGCATTTTGAGCTGAAAACAAAACATGCATTTTTAGTGACATTGTTACGTTACCTGTCTTGTGTGTGGAGTTTTATTTCCTGTCTAGTGTGCCATACTGTAGTTTTGAGTTTAGTTTATACCTTTATCTTTGTTATATGTTGCAACTTGATCCTGCTCTACCTTGACTCTGAGTTTGACCACGTTCCACACATCATGATCACAGCTATATAGTTCAGTGAAATCTGTTTGTTCACATTTCTCATTTGTGTTTACAGATTATCTAATCTGAATGAAAGTATTCAAAGCAGATTTCTTCTGAGTCTCTTCATTAAAGCAGCAGAGACTGAGACACAGACAGGAGAGCAGATGCTGAAACTCTTAACATTAGTCTGCAAGTACAGCTCTTTTTCTTATGGATGGACTGGCAGTGTTGATCAGAGTAATTTCCTGCTGAATCTTTACTCACATGTGAAGAACTATGAGACTCAAACAGGCAGGAGTTTCCTTCCAGCATTACAGTCAGTTTTCCAGTCACCTGATGTCTGGATCATAGATCTCTCACAGAGAAAGAGCTCTGTCCTCCTGGAAGTGCTGAAACTACAAACAGAGAAGAAACCAGTAGAGCTGAGAGGATGTTCAGAGGAACAGAGTGAAATGATGAGTTTCCTTCAGTGTCTGCCCTACATCTCACAGCTGAGGTAAGACATTGTACAACATGTTGCTCAATATGTTTAAATCAGTAGGTCTCTGTGTTTTAATGGATCATAAATAAATAAACTCAAACTTTCCCTGATATATACAGCATATTCAGTATATATGATATATACAGTATAACTCAACAAAAAAGTAGAAGCTGGACTGTTTTTTTTTAATAATAAACTGCCTCGTCCTTTTCAACAGGAAGAGCAACAACAGCTGTAGTGGGTTTGAATTACAATGTGTCACTTTAGCAAATGTAGTCTTTTTCAAGCAGGATTCATATACATTTGGTCTTCAATATTTATGGTAGACAAACATTCATAAAGTTCAAGAAAAGCATGTGGGATAAAAAAAATCTTCATTGTGTAACTTGATAATGTGGTTTTTCATTCTGTTATGAAACCAATAGAAAACATTTCAGCACTTTTGATGTTAGTATGTGCATTTAATATATGTGGAGCTGTTCTGCAGAATTTTTGGTTTTGTACTGACCTTCGATATTTTGATTGGTCATAGAGAGGCTGGAAAATAGTCATGGCTTATATGGTTAACAAAATCTCAGCTAATATAATGTGGACCTGGTTAAAAAAAGTGAAATGTTATTAGTTTCTGTCCTTTTATATACTGTAAATGTTGCTGTTATGTTTCTTCTTTTGAAAATAATCATTTTTGTATGCTGTATGTTTTGGCTAAACTCAAGGCTGCAGAAGCATGATTATAGGTTTGTTTGTTACACACTTTTCAATCAATTTTATACAAATTATATTATAATATTTAAACATAAATACTAAACTAAATAACTTTTATATATTGGTTACAATATTATAAATATTGTGATGTCCTAAATTAATTATCTGTTTGGTTCACCTTTTTTGCACATGTATTTCTTATTGCTATTGTTCTAATGCATGGCATACACAACATTTACACTACCAACTTCATTCACATCCAGTCACAGTTTGCATGTGATTTCACCAGCCTGCTTAAACATGAAACTTGGTGTATTACACAAAATTTCAATTTCCTCCTCGACCATATAGACTTTGGATGTGATACATCACATAGCACTGCAGTTAAGATGAACCACATCTTTTATAGAGTCTTTTCAAATGACTTTCACATGTACGACAGAGTTTTGTATGTGCTGTATGTTGTCACAAATTGACATTTTTGATTCTCTGTATTTTATCAGGTTTTGGTTTAGTAATAATGAAGAAATGCAGATGTCTGCAATAAGATTCCTGCTGCAGTCAGAAATGACACAGTTACAGGAACAATATTCTCGACTCTGCTGTCATGTGTGTGCAGTTATGAAACCTTCCCTTTTGATGAAGAGTGTGATGAATACAATGCTGACGATCAGAGTGCTTTCCTGCTGGATCTTTACTCGCATGTGAAGAACGATGAGACTCAAACAGGCAGGAGTTTCCTTCCAGCATTACAGTCAGTTTTCCAGTCACCTGATGTCTGGATCATAGATCTCTCACAGGGAAAGAGCTCCGTCCTCCTGGAAGTGCTGAAACAAAGTTGCCCAGCAACATTGCTCAAAAAGTTGCCCTGTGTATCATCAGACCCAAGCGTTAATATTAATTTCATTTCATGTAATTTCTTTAACCATTAAACTTATTTTTAGGCAGCCAATGATGATGTGAAATGATTTTTGTTTGTATATTTACTGTTGGATTGAATAGCAGCTTTCTCCTGTTGTCACTTACATTCTGAGCGGTAGGTATTTTAAGCAGTAGGATTATATAAAATACATAACTATTAGGGATGTGATGAGACACTTATCCCACGAGATGAGACGAGATTTTTAATTTTTTTTTTAAAGAAATCCTCTATAATGAAATATATAGGTAAAATAGTCTTTTATTCAACTGAAAAAGACAAAATGCAAAAAAATGTAGGTGCATTTTAAACTTTATGAAATTAAACTTCCATTTTAATGAAATGTATGCAGTAATAACATTTAAACATGAGCTTCACGATTCTGGTTAAATTGAGAATCCCAGTTGATTTATAAATTGGAGACCATGATTCTCTCACGATTCTGGAGAAAAAAAGATTAGAAAACTAAACTAAATAACATAATTTACTAGTGGTTTTGACAAACTGTTCATTGCTTAAGTCTTTTAAAAACACATTCATTTATTTATATTAATTAAAAAAAAAATCAATGAATTAGTCAGTGTCTCAATTCATTAAGACTTGTTGTTTGACTATTGGCATCTCCTGAACGAATGATTCCCTTTCGAGGAACTCGAACTGCGTCCTCTAGGGGGCGCTAGGGGGGAACGCCGTCTGCGTGACTCGTGTCTGAAGTCTTTTTTTTTTTTGATTTATTGCAACACTTTACAACAACACAAGGTACATAGTCACAATCCAGAAAATAACCAATCATGTTCAGCCTTGGTTGAGCAAACCAAAAATAGAACAAAATAAAGCATCAAAATATACAAAACTAAACCAAAAGAAAAAGGAAAACTAAAAAGTAAAATGTAACATTAGTAAAATACAACAAAAAGGGCTTTTACAATAAATTGTACAGATCCAGGAGAGAAATCAATTTAAGGGCTTTCTTATTCTTAACAAATTTTAAAGATTTGTATAAGAATTTTACCTCTTTCCGCCACTGAATAAAGTTAGGTATAGATTTAAACCATCTGCACTTATGAATAAAAAACTTTCCAAAACATAACAGGACATTAATAACAAATTCAAAGTCTTTGTTTTCAAGAAAAATACCCAACCTGACTACCTTCACATCGAGTGGTGGAAATTCAACAACCCTAGTACATAACCAGTTTTGCAATTCACTCCAAAAGGGTTGTACCATATAACACAAAAAGAAAACATGATCTAAAGTTTCAATACTGGTTTCACAAAAAACACAATTATTTACATCAAAATTAAATTTCAATCTTAAAAATTCGTTAGTAGGGTAAATCTCATTTAGAATCTTGAAGCTCACCTCTTTAGCTTTTGGAGGAAGGGGGAAAGACAGATACATTTTTCTAATTTTTTTAATTTCAAGCGTGTCAAAATCTTTAAGCATGTATTCCCTTTTAATTGGGTTTGGATAATAAGCCTGTAAGATACAATTTCGAATAATCTTATTGGTGCATTTTTTCTCACAAAAATCAAAACCTTCTAAGTAGAGCTGCCTCAATTCTTGGGAAACTTGTGAGTGAACAATATCTTCTTTAACCATTAATCTCAATGCAACTGGAATGGCTCTAATCATTCTATTATAAATATTAACAGTACACTGTAGTTGGAATTTCTCGCAAAACTCACTATGCAGTAACAAATTTCCATTGTCATCCAAAAAATGGGCAATAGCCCGAATCCCTTTGGATTTCCATTCCTCAAAATAAACAGACTTTCTGCCGAGCTTAATGTATCTATTATTCCAAACTGGAGTGTTATGAGGTGTAAAGTTATGCTTAAACAATAATTTCCAATAAAGCATCACCTGCTGATGGAAGTTAGAAAGCTTCACTGGTAACGAAGTACACTCAAAATCACAACGTAAAAAGAAATGTATTCCCCCCAGCTTCTTAAAAATTGCACTGGGGATAATAAACCAAAAAGAGTTTGATTTGAGTTTGAAGAGTTTGACAAAAAGATGAATGATTTTAACCATTTTAATTTCAGTACACCATTCATAATATCAAAATCAATAGCATTTACCCCCCCATCTTCATGCTTTTTAACCATATCGTCCTTTCGTATGTATTGACATTTATTCCTCCAGATAAATTTAAAATTCATCTTATTTACTGCTTTAATCATTCTTGTTGATATGGGTAAAGAAAAGGCTGGGTAGATGAGTCTGGACAAACTATCCATTTTAGACAAAAGAACTCTCCCAAAGATTGAAAGATCCCTCTGCAGCCATCGATTCAATATTGATTTACATTTATCTATGTTATTCCATACATTTTTATTTTACATTATTTCTCTCTCTTTAGAAATAACAATCCCCAAATATTTCACTTCCTTCTTAATTTGGATATTAAATAATGATTGCAGAGGAAACTCATGTAAAGTTATCATTTCACATTTCTTTAGATTCAAATGCAGCCCGGAAGCTTTAGAAAACAGATTAACAGAATGTAGAGCTCGAAGAATTTGTTGTTCATTTTTTAAAAACAATGTAGTGTCATCTGTGAATTGACTTATTATTATTTGCCTATCCAACACTGTTAACCCTTTAATATCATTATTTTTAATTAATATCGATAATAGCTCAGCAACCATTATAAACAATAATGGAGAGCTACCGCAACCTTGACGAATTCCCCTTTTAATTGGAAATCTTGTACAAGTTCCATGACCTAAAGCTACAGAGCTATTTAGACCATTATATAACATTTCAATTAAATTTATAAATCTTGCTCCAAACCCAAAATGCATCAGTGTTCTCAAAATAAACGGATGCTCCACCGCATCAAATGCTTTATAGAAATCTAAAAAAATAAGAAATCCCCTACCATGAACCATCTCACTATAATCAAGTAAATCTAAAACCAATCTAATATTGTTGTGAATTGACCTTCCTTCCAAAAAACCTGATTGTGTCTCGCTAATTATGGTAGAAATGCCTTTTTTCAGTCTAGCAGCAACGGCTCCAGAAAAAAAGTTTATAATCAGTGTTGAGTAAAGTGATAGGCCTCAAGTTTTCTAAAATTCTTTTATCTTTACTGGCCTTAGGAATCAGTGTAATTAAGCCTTGCTTCATACTTTCCATCAGCTCTTTCTTTTCAATACATTCCTTTAGGGCATTAAATAATAAATTCCTCAAATCCCCCCAAAAAAATTTAAAAAAGTTGTTAGTGAGCCCATCTGTCCCTGGAGATTTGTTTAAAGGCATCTTCATCACAACTGAGTCCAATTCTTCAATTCTAAGATCTGAATCACATAACATTTTAAAAGAGTTCTCAATGTGTGGAATATAGTTTCGAATTTTATCAAAAAAACGATCTGATTCATCTGAGGAAAAATCTGAAGAATATAATTTAGAATAAAATAAAAACGCCTCTTTTTCAATTCTACTAAAATCTTTGCATTCTTCATCTTGAATCATTAAACTATCAATGGAGTTTCTTTGCTGTCTATTTCTTTCTAAACTGCTAAAGTATGAAGAATTCTTTTCGCCTTCCTCAATCCACCTGGCCCGCGACCTTACAAAGGCCCCTCGGGCCCTCTCAAGATAAAGGTTATCTAATTTATTCTGAAGCTCCATCACTCTATTTTTTTCTTCATTATTTAAAGCAAGTTTATTACAACACTGACTTACTTCATAAATTAGGGTACTTTCAAACTCCCTTTTTTCTTTAATAATTTTCTTAGAGAACCCTATGGAAAAATCCCTAATTTTAAATTTTAAAAATTCCCATTTACTTACATTACAATCAAAAGAGTCATTTATCTCTATACTACGTATCAATTCTTTAATTTTACTGCAAAAGTCCTCATTTTGTAAAGACCAGCATTAAACTTCCAATAACCTTTGTTTCTAAATTGTTTAACAGTGGGTTCTAAAACGAGATCTATAAAGCAATGATCTGTTAGTGGAGCCTTAAAAATTGAAGATTGAGAAACATTTTTGACAATATTATCACTAACCAGATTCTAGATTTGCTCTCTCCGTTAGGTTTAAACCAGGAAAAACATTCAACTTCAGGATTTAAATCTCTCCAAATGTCATGTAAATTATTTTCTGTTTTCAAAAGTTCAATGGTAACATTAAGCCGCTGCTTATTGAGTCTGGGAGGCCATCTGTCCAACCACTCATCTGGAACCATATTCCAATCCCCTCCTGCTATGACATTATCTGATGGGTACCGTACTTTAGTTTCTGTAATCACAATAGAAATATCTTCTACTAATTTCTGATTTTGAGCTGTATTGTTAAACCCACATATATTAAGTAAAATGAAAAAAAGACCATCAATTTTCATTACCACCATTAACCAGTGACCACTACCGTCAGCTTTATAAGTAATGACTTCCCCGGGACATTTGTTAAAGCATATTGCCACACCTCCAGAACGATTAGAACCATGACTGAAAAAAATCTTGTCACCCCATTGGTTAGACCAAAAAGAGGTATCCGAGTCCAACGAATGAGTCTCTTGCAAAAACACACAATGAGCTTTTTGCCCTTTACAAAATAAAAAAACCGCCTTCCTTTTAACAATGTCTTTTAAGCCCCTAACATTCAAAGAACAAAAAACAATTTTATTCTTAACCATAATCTCCAAAAGTAGATAAAAACAAATTAAACTATGAAACACCTGCTTGACAACTCGCACTCGGTTTATGCATAACCTCTAACTTACAGATAGAGCTCCAGTTGCCCAATGAAAATTTCCCACTATTTAAAAGTTAGAAACACATCATCCATCAACATCAATCTGTCGTCCTTCAATGAATCCATACGGACCGCGAAAGAAAGCCTTCTTGCCCGCCCTTCTAGCTTGTTCAATTTGTGGCCACATCTTTCGTCTTTCCTCCAAATCTTCTCGAGGAAGCATCTCAGCGAATCTAATTCCTTCCGCTTTGCAAATAGGAGAGTCTTTGGTTCGCCGCCAGATTTCCTCCTTCACCCGCCTTTGAGCAAACAGCACGATGACGTTCCGGTTTCTACTGTCCATCCTTTTTCCCAGCCGATGAACGATATCAACAGCTTCTTCCATCTTTGACTCCAAATCAGGTGCAATCTTACCAAGGGTTTGGATAACACGGGATCGAATATCTTCATCATTTCTCTCTTCAATACCTTTGATACGAAGGCACCACCTCATTCTGTATCTTTCCTGTTCACGAATCCTCTCCTTAAGATCACAGTTCTCTTTGCAAAGATTATCATTTTGTATCTCCAAATCCTTGACTCTTTTTTTGCACTCCTTCACCTCTTCTGTGTTGAACTGAATCGCTTTCGTTAAGCTTGCAATCAAGGCACTGCTTTGTTTCGATTGTTCACTTAAATCCGCCAGCTTTTCATCCACTCTCCTTTCCAAATTTAGTATCGCCTCCAAGATAGTTTCATTGGAGATTTCTGACTTCTCACTGTCAGTATTTGGTTTAGCCCTCTTTTCGGCCGAATTCTTGCTTGGCGTTGAAGGAAGGGAGCCATTTCCCCGTTCTCGTTTACTTTGCACAACAATCTCCATTGCATAATCGTGCTCCATTTTTTGTGACTCTGTTTTCGTTTGACTCTTGGGCGAGGAATCCTTCCCTCTGGGGTCTAATTTTAGTATGGCAGGTTTTATTAGTTTTTGTGATGACATCTTGGTGTAAAACGGTGGGAATTACTCACTTTAAACTAACTTTAGGGAACAACTGTCACGAGCTTTGAAAAACGCGGCTGCTCAACCCGCCATCGTCGCACCACCCCGTGTCTGAAGTCTAAATACAAAAACATCAACAGAGTTGGCCGGCGACAGCCTATGACGTCACTTCCGGCGCGACTCGTCGCTGCCGGTGCGTCACTACCGGCGTGACCACAGTATAAAAGGACGCCGGTAGAGCAGGATGGTCTCTTCTTCGTCTTCACTGACCTTTTGTCTGTAAGCAAAGCTCGAATTGAGTGTATGTTTCTCACCAAATGTTTTATTACGGCTCGCATATGACGATGCGTGGTAAGGAGCAAGCGCTCTTTGCTCCCGTGGAGTTTATTGCTCTTTTTGCTTGTCTCTTGCGAGAAACAAGCACGCTCTGATACCCGCACCTATCATACGGTCCTTATATGGTGAGGATTAAGCGAATATCGGCTCTCGAGGGAGTTGAACGAGATCACCGCATTTATCGCTTGTTGCGAGAGGCAGACGCGCTCTCATACCTGCTTACACAGGGCTCGCGGGCCGTGTGTGCGGTAGTCAGCTGCGCTTTCAGCTCTCCAGGGAGTTGACTGCGTTCGTCACATTCGGTGCTTATTTCTTGCGATGGACTGGCGTGCTCTCGTAGCCGCTTGCACGAAGCTCGCGAGCTGTGTGTGTGCGGTCGGGAGCAGCACGTCCAGCTCGCGAGAAAACTGGATGTGCTCATCGCGATACATTCGCAAAGGAGGGAGGTGAGTCTTCTCTATACCCGAATTTGCATGAGTGTGCTCGCCTCTCGGGCATTAACAATGCATTCGCGGCGGCGGCTCCGTTCCGCCTGATTCCCGCGGGAGTCTGGCGCCTGGCGCCTGGTTATAGCTTTTTTGCGTTATTTATGTGGTTAAGTGCAGCTATCTGAGGCTAGCTGTGTGTTAACCTGTCCCTTTCATAGAGCTGTCTATCTGAGTATAGCCAGGTCTTAGCTCGGTGATCGCTCCCCTTCCTAGGGTTTCTAAGTAGCGGTCTCTTTGAGCTCTTAGTCAGGTAAGTGCTGTCTCCCCTGCCTGGGATGTGGGTAGACAGCCCATTCTTTGTGGTCAGGTCAATCGTGGTTGTTTTCCCCTTTCTGTTAACTCTGTGATTGCTCCCCTTATAGGGTTTTTAAGCAGTGGTCTCCCTGAGCCCCTGTCTAGATGGTGTTATCTCCCCTGTTGGGTTAGAAGTAGGTGACCCACTATGATGGTCTGGCAGTTTCTCAAGAAGGTCTTTTCTGGTAACTGGAGTCAGGCGTGGGAACCACGGCGGGTGAGTACGATCCCTTATTATGTGTCTAACCATGCTGTATTTCTGGGACCTGTCTTGTGCGTTTCCTTTGGTAGGTCCTCTTCGAGCACCCCCCTCTGGTCTTTCACCATGGTTATGGTTTGCTTGCCTGGATCTGCCTTCGGCATATCGATTGGGAAACTTTCAGGTCCCCACTACAGCACTGCATCTAGGGCTATGGTCCTACCTTCAGGTAAGCTCTTCGGAAGTCTTTCTCGCAGGGAGCTCCTGGGCATGCTTTATAGTCACATGGACCTAGGCCACCTGGCTGAGACCCTCTATCTGCTTCCCGCCCTGAAGGGCCTTCTGTTTCTGGATTTCCACCCTTCCACCTAGCGAGTCGCCCCTCCGAGGAGTGGGCTTGATCACGCTATGTCTTGCCATCTTACGAATCAGGGTCGTTTCTGCAGAAACTCTCTGGTGCTCCAAGGAGCCTTTGGCTACATTGTGGCCCTTGTTCTCGAGGTTCCGAAAAAAACGGGCCTTGATAGAGCAGGGCCTTATGCTTTCCATTAAGATGGTAAGCACAGGTCTGTGTGGGGTAAGAATGGTTCAGGCCTCCTTTACAGGGCTTGGATGGCGGGAACCATGGAGGGGTGAGTTCGATCCATTTTTATGTCTCTAGAAACCTTTCTAGATCTGTCTATTATTATAGCCAGGTAGGAGCTTGGTGATCGCTTCCCTTTCAGGGTTTCTAATAGCGGTCTCTTTGAGGCGACCAGGTGAATGCTGTCTTCTCCCTATGGTTTGGGTAGGCAGCCCATTGCATGTTCTGGTCAATGCGTGATTTACTCCCCTATAACCTTGCTTTATTATCTCCCCTGCTAGGGTCATAAGCAGATGGTCGGGGTGGTTCCTCCAGGAGAACTTATGAGCTATCGGAGTCATGTGCAGGAACCACGGTGGGGTGAGTACGGCTCAGTACTATGTGTCTATCCTGCTGTATGTCGGGATCCTGCTGTATGTCGGGGTCCTGCTTTGTTGTGTGCTTCCTTGGTAGGTCCTCTTCGAGCACCCCCCTCTGGTCCTCGACCATGATTATGGTCTGCTTGCCTGGATCTGCCTCCGGCTTCGGAATGGGAAGCTTTCAGGTCCCCACTACAGCACTACTTCTAGGGTCTCGGTCCCATCTCTAGGTAAGCCCTTTGAAAATCTTTTCACAGGGGGCTTCCGGTCGTTTGGATAGACACATGGACCTGAGGCCACCGGGTTGAGACCCTCTATCTGCATCCTGCCCTGAGGGGCTTTCTGCTGCTGGGTTTTCCGCCCCTTACACAGACCTGCTCCCTGACAAGGTGGTGATCTAGCAGGTTGCCCCTCTGAGGAGTGGGCCTGATCGCGCTACGTTTCGCCATCTTACGAGTCAGAGTTATTTCTGAGGAAATTCTCTGATTATGTCTAGGAGCCTCTTTCTCTGCCCTCGCTCCCAGGGTTCTGCGGGCCTTGGTAGAGCAGGGCCCTTGCTTTCCATCGAGGTGGTAAGCATAGGTCTGTGTCGGGTGGGAAGGGCTTAAGCCCCCTTGAGAGGTTACCCGTAGAACAGCCTGAGGGCTGGGGATGTTGCTGCTTTCTTTGCAGCCTTTTAGAGGTGGCTCCCCTTCAGGTCTGGTCTCTGTATCTCTTCCTGGGCAAGGCGCAACGAGGCTCCCCTTTCTGCGGGAAGGGTTTGCTAGAGACTCGTCCCCCTTTGGGGGATCAGGCGTCCCTCCCGTCTTCGGGAGTAGAGGCCTGTTCTGATACACCGCCTTTTGGTTAAGATGTATCGGCTTTTTTTTTTGGCAGTATTATTAGACAGCCAGCTGCGGCCGCTGTCTGCTTGGTGCATGCTCCCCTCCCTTCGGGGAGTTTTTGAGTCTACTCGAGCATTTCCCTCGGGTAACTGAGGTTCGCCCTTACTGCCTTCCCCCTTTGGGCCCATGGAACTGCTTACCAGGACCAGATCTCATCCAAGGCTCCTGTACAGGGCTCGACGATGCTCCCTTCTTTATATAAGAAGTCTCTGAGCTCGTTCCCCCTGGGGAATCAGTGGCTCCTCCTTCCGAGGAGTGGAAGCCTGTCCCGATACACTGCCGTCTCCTGTGTGGTTACGTGTATCGGCTCCTGGCAGTGTAGTGGATAGATAGCCGAGGCTACTATCTGCTTGGCATCTTTGCTCCCCTCTCCTGAGGGTTTTGTTTCAGCATTGCCTTCTCGGCGATGAGATACGCCCCTACTGCCTTCCCCCTAGAGCCTTGTTAAGCTGGCAGTATTCCCCTCACCCTGAGGGTCTTCTTATTTCACCGTTTCTCAACGGTACGTCTAAAATCCATGAGTATGGTAAGTGCACACGTGAACCTTTGGGCACTTTTCTCAAATCCACGCTGTGGTATGGAATGCACCGGTGTTCTGCGTCCATTCTAAAATCCTTTATGGTAGGGATTCACGCGCTTTTGCCCGTACCCTTTCTCGAGATGGTTGAAAACACCGGTCACCTTGGGTCCCTCTCCATAGCATCTGCCAGGCTAAAAGAACGGTTTGCGCACTCTATTTCCAGCGCGCTCCTTATTCACGCTCACCGAGGTGAGCAGGGAGTTACCACTGCGTTCTGTTTACGGCTCCTGAGGGAATCATGCGGAACTACAGTGACTCCTGAGTGTCAGGCCAACCTAGGTTTCCTAGGCTTTGGGCCATATCCCCTTAAAGGAATACTTCGGTTTCCAAGCTTGGGCTCTGCCTCGGGTCAGGCTCGACCCTTACAGGTAAGTTAGGTATGTAGCCCAGGCTCTGGCCGTAGGGGATACTTCACTGACAGCCGTCACTTATCTCAGGGGCAACTCCCTTAAAAGCCTAGGGAGTTGGTACTTAGTGCTTGTCTCTCCCACGACAGGCACTCCCCTCAGCATGGCAGCGTGGGTATAACCGTTCCCCCTAGCGCCCCCTAGAGGACGCAGTTCGAGTTCCTCGAAAGGGAACGTCTCAGGTTACGTATGTAACCCTGGTTCCCTGAGAAGGGAACGAGACACTGCGTCCTCTAGGCTCGGGGCCATGCTTCGGGATGTGAGCTTCAGACGAAGAAGTGACCATCCTGCTCTACCGGCGTCCTTTTATACTGTGGTCACGCCGGTAGTGACGCACCGGCAGCGACGAGTCGCGCCGGAAGTGACGTCATAGGCTGTCGCCGGCCAACTCTGTTGATGTTTTTGTATTTAGACTTCAGACACGGGTCACGCAGACGGCGTTCCCCCCTAGCGCCCCCTAGAGGACGCAGTGTCTCGTTCCCTTCTCAGGGAACCAGGGTTACATACGTAACCTGAGACGTTCAATGACATTCTTTTAAACGGGCAGTTGTCACCACCTCCTGGCGGAGTAGCGTTACAATACATACAAGTGTTAAGCTCGTTTTGATCGCTATTGTAGACAATACGTGAAAATCTGACATTTTTCTAAAATAAGCTTTTTTTATCAGGCTCCTATAAGTAGGTTTCTATGTAAGTACACGCACTTCTAATTGAGCTGAGTGTGAAATTTAGCGAGTTTGAAGTAAAATTATTTGATGAACGTATACTGTCAAAAGCATTCACTCAGTATCATTATCTCATTTTTGACCGAGGTGGCTTTTAGCTGGTTTTGCATCTGAACTCTTCAAGCGTTTATACCCAAACTATAAACTTTTATCCCAGTAATTCTGTTATTTAAATGTCTGTAACACAGAAATAATGATTATAATGTGGTTGAAAAGACTGTTTGCGTTGCTCTTTCTCGATCAGTAGTGTTTTGTCGCCACCCATATCAGTGAATAGGCTCGTTTGAGATGCGCCGCGCCTCGCCTCGCCTCGCCTCGCCTCTCCTGAAATGTAGGCGAGAGTAGGCGGCTGCAGTGAGGGGAGGACTGAAATAAGTGCTCTCATAGGGTCTGGCTGCAGACATCTCCACCTGCACTCTCAGACACCTGCACTCTCAGACAACTGCACTTCCGGACGTGACGTCACTTGCAGTCGATTTTATTTTTACTTTATTTTAGTTATTTATTTTTTTAATTGAATCTCTCAACATTTTACAACAGTAGCCAGGTGGTGAAGACAAGAAAAAAGAAACTAAATTACAATGCCACTCGCAGTCTCCACCTGCACTCTCTGCTACCTGCAGGTCACTTGCAATCCACACAAATAGTGCATGTTGCCAATGGAGACAAGACGCTGTGGTCGTTAAACGATTAAAACTAATTTAATAGCATAACGTACAGGGTCCTAACGTCATCTGCAGGAGATAAAAACAAGACCCGCAAGTCCGAGGCCACAGAACAGCAGAATATGAACGCAATGCGCAAAGTCTCTCCTTAAGCTTTTTCCTCCCGTAGAAAACCATTAACACTTGATATGGCTTAATGTATTAAGATACATTAAGTGCCATTTAAACGATCAAATTTGTAATATAGTTTATTAATTCAGTGTACGTCTATCAAGCATATGGCCATGAATGCGCAAACTTTCACTTTCATACTCGCCCAGCAAACGCTTAATGTGGCAAAACGGACTAAGATGATAAAGACCAAATTCAGTATAAACCTTACTGTTGTCAAACGATATACCAGCAGATATGAACGCGCCATAAGAAAGGCATTATGTGATATTAAAAGGACCAACTCTGTATAGGCAAACAGACGTGAACGCAATGCGTTAATAGACGTTTATCAATATAAACAAAAGACAATGATATAAAACAGCTGTAGAGATGATTCTTTATGGGAAAACGCGGCGTTGCGTTTATTCTGGGCTCAGCTGCTTGTGTGTAGTTGTTTTAATAATGAATAGGAGCATATTGAGTTTAGTCTTTATCATCTTAATCCGTTATGCCACATTTTGCGAAGGAAAACACTATATAGCCTACATATACATTCTATTAATAAACTGTATATCGAATTTGATCTTTTAATTGCATCTTAATACACTAAGCCATATTAAGTGTTAATCTACGGGAGGAAAACGCTTAACGAGAGACTTCATAATCTCTCGTTCATATTCTGCTTCATATTCATATTCGTTCATATTCTGCTGTTCTGTGGCCACGGATTTGCGGGTCTTGTTTTTATCTTCTACAGATGACTTGCAGGACCCTGCATGTTATGCTAAATTAGTTTTAATCGTTTAACGACCACAGCGTCTTCTCCCCATTGGCAACATGCACTATTTGTTGTGGATTGCAAGTGACGTGCAGGTGGCGATTGCGAGTGACATTGTAATTTAGTTTCTTTTTCTTGTCTTCACCACCTGGCTACTGTTGTAAAATGTTGAGAGATTCAATTAAAAAAATAAATAACTAAAATAAAGTAAAAATAAAATCGACTGCAAGTGACGTCAATTCCGGAAGTGCAGTCGTCTGAGAGTGCAGGCGCAGATGTCTGCAGCTCGACTGCTCAATCCGACACAGCCGCCTCGCCGTCGCAAGAGTTTTTTGGCACACGTCAGCATGACATCAGAGCAAGGCGGACTTAACTCCTTCTAACATTTCTAACCGGCATGCATCTTGCGGTGATCTGCGGTGATCACCGGTGATCGATTCTGTGCAGAAATTGCTTATCTCCAACAAACCTATAAACATGGGCAGCGACAAAACATGCTTTTCACATTCCATTAACAGTCATGATGTGAAACAGTCCTAATAGGCATAGCTACATCATTGTCATTCAGGAATAAGATCGCGTGGGTGTTTGAATGGAGATCTCTATCTTTTAAGGATTACCGGTGCAGCTGGATATCCTCACGAGATCTCGCGAGACCAATCGGATCTCACGAGATCTCGTGCCACGAGATCTGGCCACATCCCTAATAACTATTAAATTTTAAATAGCCTATATAAATGTACAAAGCAAACATTAATGAAGTAGTACCTTTTACTTAAGTACATTAAAAATCAAGTAGTTTCACTCAAGTTAGATCGAAAAGGAGTACTTTTACTTAAGTATTTTATTATAGGGTACAACGGGGCTAAAGGCACCCCCTAAGAAAAAAATGTGTATGATTGTAGAAAAATGCATACGTTTGTATTGAACATTTATGAAGCAACAGAATGTGTGTGAAAATAAATCATACAAGTCGTTTATTTTGTTTAAAAATCTAATAAACATATGGGTAACACACAGGGTAAAAGGCACACAGTATTGATACAAATACTTCAGCTAAAATAATATTTTTTTAAATAATGTCTAAGTTAATACTTGTTCAAAACAATCACTTTTGCAAAGTTTGAACCATTTTCTGCTTATTTTGATAAAATAGTTACTTTTTGTTCAATAAATATAGTCATTAAAATATGTTAATATAAAACATACATTGTAAAATGCAGAAACAAAAGAATTTTAAAATGTAAAGATTCTGAAAGCATTGAAGGAGATCCCATGATAATTTAATATCGATTTACAGTAGTAACAACAAATTATATTTTATTATATGATATTATTTATAGCATGTTTTAAGTATGATGGTTTCATTCTAAACATGGTGATCATCTCTAAGATGGACACCCAACATAATGTATATTTACCATCTGAATCTAACAATGTCATGTCAACAAATGGAAAGCCTTCTATTAATTATCATGTTAATTATTGTGCTTTTTATCCCCAACAGCAGGGGTGCTTTTTACCCCAAATACCATACTTTTACATATTCTTTAGTTATTTAAAAACGACTGTTTTATTATCTTAAACAAAACTGAAAATCATTAAGAAGACCTTTGTCTCAAGATATATTGAATAATTTTAGCAATTTGCATTTGCTACTTAAATCTACAACATTTTTAAAAACACCAAATATTATATCAAGTAAGCACAGAATCAACATTGCGCTGCTGCACGTGAGCATCGAGGATCAAACAATTTTGCACGTGTATGTTGAAAAGCGGATGTTTTGGAAAGTGCTACGCCACGTTTTTCTGCCATCTAGTGGTTTATGGCGAGTGATATGTGACAGGATTACCTGCTGAGGTAGACGGTCATGTACTTTTACATGTGAGAAGGGTACGTCGCCTAAACAGACATGCATTCGCTTGCACTGAGCCGTGTGAGTAGCGTCTTATGATACGTGTTAGCGGGGAAAAAAAATAAAAAATTCCACATGTGAATCCCACGTGACGCCTGGCTTGACACTTCACTGACACACGTCTACGCCTCTTCTGCATCTTAAATTGAATGGATTAAATAGCATAAAATAAAATTAGTTTTACTCGTTCAGTGAGACGAGTGCATGTTACAACGTCATATTAAAGATCGATGTGGTAGATATCACTCGCCATAGTGGTTTAGAGGAAAATAATATTAAAGGCGCCTTTTACCCCAGAGTGCCTTTAGCCCCGTTGTACCCTACGTACTTTTACTCAGGTAGGCATACTTGGCTTATGTACTTCAGCTGGAGATCGTGACAAATATAACTGTAAGGTAGTGTTGTGCAAGTTACTCTGGAAATGTTATTAAATTACTGATTACTAATTACTCCTCTTAAAAGTAATCAAGCTACTTTTCTGATTGCTTTATTTCAAAAGTAATAGTTATGTTACTTTTTCTGTATATGAAATTTACATGAAATAGTAAATTTCGTGTGTTGCCTAGCCACAACATCCCAGCATAAACGCTCCCGATATAATGTTTGGTATTTAGGCAAAGCATCAACATTCACAAACCACTAATATTTTTAACTAAAAGCAACCATAGGCTGCTGCGTTGCATGGTTTGGCATGACAGAATGCCAGAATCCTTAAGTTTAGTTCTCAGTTCATCGCAGTCTCACAAAACTCTGTTATGACGTATGCATAATGAATCTTTCATAATGTTAACAATTTGTGTGTTATGATGAGAGCATTCGTGAGCACACAAAATTTAACACTGCTATTGTGCTGCCCTTTCAGGTGTGGAGTTTTTCGCGGTTGAAAATGTTTTCTTCCCACCTAATTGACAGCGCACAATAATCTTCTTGCCTTTGACAGAATTAAACTCAAAACAATCATCGTATTTCCAGCTACAGAACGTGTATACTTTTCTCTATTCATGCTGAGTTTTTCATTGGTGATATCCGCCTTACAAGTCAAAGTAGGTCTTAGGTAGACGTTGCGTGTGCTTTCACAATCTAGATGATAAAACACTGCATTCTATCGGAAATGATGTAACGCTTCGGCAATGAGACCTCTGCTTGTAACTATTTTCTAATTACTGTTTTGGACATTATTTATAACGTGTTAAATTACTCCATTACTAAGCAATGCATTACTGCCCAACACTACTGTAGTACCACTTAATTGGGAAAAATCATTAATGACATTGCATTTTTTTATCTTAGGAAATTGTATCAAATACCTGCTAATTGATCATTTGAATATTGTTCAACAACTAAATGCCAGGAATTGAGAAAAAATAATGTAAGATCTCAAATACTTATAAAATACTGTAGATTTAAAGAAAAATGTGTGTTAGTCTGAATCTAATTTTAATATTAAATATTTATACAGTTATCAGAGTTGTAAATTCATTATTGACATTTAATATAATTTGACACTGTCTCAAGTGTCTAAAACAATGTGAGCAGAAAACAGGAAACAACACAGTTTTTGTTATTAATTCACACTATTTAGTCAGATCATATCTGTATTAAGTTCTTTTAAATCTCTATTTATTCACTTTTCTCATTACCCTGTTGTTATAGATTCAGTGAAAATGCTCAAAGCAGATTTCTTCTGAGTCTCTTCATTAAAGCAGCAGAGATTGAGACACAGACAGGAGAGCAGATGCTGAAACTGTTAACATCAGTCTGCAACTACAGATCGTTTCCTTATGAATGGAATGAGACAATTAAACAGAGTAATTTCCTGCTGAATCTTTACTCACATGTGAAGAACTATGAAAGTCAAACAGGCAGGAGTTTCCTTCCAGCATTACAGTCAGTTTTCCAGTCACCTGATGTCTGGATCATAGATCTCTCACAGAGAAAGAGCTCCATCCTCCTGGAAGTGCTGAAACTACAAACAGAGAAGAAACCAGTAGAGCTCAGAAGATGTTCAGAGGAACAGAGTGAAATGATGAGTTTCCTTCAGTGTCTGCCCTACATCTCACAGCTGAGGTACCTGAAATGTCATGTTTTTGATTGTTGATTTAACCTGATATTCATGATGGGTTTTTTTCACCATAAAATGTGCTTTTATGACACCATTGATGATAAAAATATAGCAAGTGAACGTTTGAATTCAGTGCAAACTTGTATATGAAGAATATAATGTTACAATCAGTAAGGAAAACTTCATGAAAACAGAAGAAATGTGATTCTTTTAATTCATTAATTAACACCACAAAAACCAGGAACTATAAAAAAAAAAAACTGCAATAGAAATTCATTTAAAGCAAACTGGCCCTAATCATAGTAAAATAACAGTTGAATATTCAAATTCAATTCAAATTTATTTGTATAGCGCTTTTCACGATACATATCGTTGCAAAGCAGCTTTACACCAAACTGACATTTTTACAATATATGTAGTAGTAGCTTGATGTACATATGGCAGAGATGTGTGGTAAAGATCAATTAATGATGTAATCAAACAGACAAAGAACACTATAAATTAGTAGCAGAATTCGGTAGTGCTGTATGTTTTCAGGGTTGGCATCATCTGAAGTCCTCTGTGGGGTTGGCATCATGTCTTCTTAAGTGTTCTGGATCCACACTGGAGCTTATGAATTCCTAGTTACCATGGGATGTCAATCCCATGGCAAAAACAGAGGACAAATAGGGACATAATTAGCATAGCTTCTGTTCAAACTAAGAAAAGGAAGATTTGTTAAACCAGAGCTAAAAGATTAATAATGAACATTTGATCAGATATAGCTGCAGGAAAAGTTTATGAGATGCATTATTTGAATGCTTGGCTAAAACAATGTGTCTTTAATCTAGATTTAAACAGAGAATAATCTGTACGCAACTGTTGAAATAAACAGCATCTTTCTTTTGTAAGTTAAATTTTAAAATTAACATTTTTCTCCATTAATTTGTTTTACTTTTAACAGTTTTTTTTTTTTCTTTCTTCTTTTTTTAATATTTGGTATAATCAAAGAACTAGAAATGGCCTTCTCTAAATATAACTATGGGCTGTGTAGTGTAGTATTTTTATACTATTTAATTGGAATTAAAAGTTTGACTGCTTAGAAAAATGGACTCAAATGTCTGCAAAGAGAGAATTTCAGGCCATATAACAGTGTTCAATAACTAAATATGACAGGAATTACCAAAAAATACATAAGACTCAAATACTTACAATATACTGTAGATTTGGGGGAAATTTTATTTATTATAGTTTTATGTATTTTGTCAGTTAGCTGGCAACTATTCATGTGACTTTAGGAAGCTGTGGAGGTTAATATTTTTCCCCACCAAAACTGTTATTGTGTTTAATTTCAGAGTGTCACCTACTGACTGTGTCAGTTCACCCATTTTTAATTCAAATTAAGTATTTAATTCTGCAATGCTCAATATCATGAAACTTCAAATATTACTGTGCCTTCAAAAATAATACACGTGTTCAATTTTAGTCTATGTTGTATCTGATTCCAATAGTAAATATTTATCAGAGTTGTAAATCTATTATTGACATTTCATACAACTTGATACTCTGTCTCAAGTGTCTAAAATAGTGTGAGCAGAGAACAAGAAACAACACACTGTTTATTATTACTTTACATTATTTAGACTTATATCTATAATTAGTTGTTATATCTCTGTTATTTACATTTCTAATTTCCATTTGTTTACAGATTCTCTAGTCTGAGTGAAAGTATTCAAAGCAGATTTCTTCTGAGTCTCATCATTAAAGCAGCAGAGATTGAGACACAGACAGGAGAGCAGATGCTGAAACTGTTATCATCAGTCTGCAACTACAGCTCTTTTCCTTATGAATGGACTGGCAGTGTTGATCAGAGTAATTTCCTGCTGGATCTTTACTCACATGTGAAGGACTATGAGACTCAAACAGGCAGGAGTTTCCTTCCAGCATTACAGTCAGTTTTCCAGTCACCTGATGTCTGGATCATAGATCTCTCACAGAGAAAGAGCTCTGTCCTCCTGGAAGTGCTGAAACTACAAACAAAGAAGAAACCAGTAGAGCTGAGAGGATGTTCAGAGGAAGAGAGTGAAATGATGAGTTTCCTTCAGTGTCTGCCCTACATCTCACAGCTGAGGTACCTCAACTTACATACTGTTGATTGTTGATTTAACCCTCGGAGACCCAAACACTGATATTCATGATGTATTAAATTTTTCATGCTTAAAATGTTTTTAGTAAGCTATTGATATTAAACAAGTTTTTATTAAATGGTTTAGTTTTCATGTTTTTCACTGGGATGTTAACTGAGGACTACAAAAACTTTTGTAGAATACTTTTTCTCATTTCTTTTTCCAATTGTAATGGGCAAAGTTAATTTACCTAGTGATTTTAATCAAGTATTTATTGTCTTTTTCAGCTGTTCTGAGCAGTGTTTGTTAACTCTAGTTAAACTGGTCCACTTCAGAGAGAATCTACAGTTGGTGACTTTACTGCTTGAGGTTCTTGGCTTCTCTGTCAGTCTGGAAGGACGATTACCCAGCAAAACCTGCAGGTCTGTGGGGAGAGTCTTGCGTTTCTCTTCTGACAGACTCAACCTTACTCTGAAACTCAAAGCCATCTCTGTCAGAGGAACAAGGCTTCTCTTCAGACACATCACAAACATACACAAACTCAGGTACAGACAGCATTGTAAATTAAACTAAATTAAAGGCACAATAAGTTTCACTGCTAAAGATAATTTACTCAAAACAATAACAAAGATGTAGCTAGATGACATAGTGACAGAGTGTGAAATGGGATTTGTCGTGTTCAGTTCCACAACTGTTTTTGTTTTATGGGTTATTGTTGGCAACACAAAAACACGGACCATTTCACTGGTTAAAATTGTGAATTTCTCTGGATTTAAGCATTGTTGGGAACATTTATCATAATGCAAGTACACAGATTAACAAAATATCTAGCGGTTTTTGGGTATTTTATTCCAAAAATCTTACATATTGTGCCTTTAACATCTCAAATGCTATTTTTTTTTTTTTGTTTAATTTTTCTAGATGGGGATTTGCTGATAATTACATTGTGGGTTTTTTTTTTTTTTTTCTCAGGCTGAATGGTTATATGGTGGTGAGAATATTGCAGACATTGCAGTCTAGGAGAGTTCGAGCTCCTGTCACTGTTAATGAACTCACACTTGATCCAAATGATAAACAGCGGTCAGAGAGGAATCTGTCAAGGGTCATGAGCAGCTTAGGCATCCTACTGAGACTCTGGAGTGTCCAGCGTTTGAATTTGACTGAATACAAAATTCAATCTGTTTCTCTATCTGCTCTACTGTGTCACCAGGGACCAGTGACTCTCAGGTTTGACTGTAGTACACATTTCAGCAGTGTTTGACTTTTATTTCCATGCCATGATAAATACAAACAATGAATTCTGTATGTGTAGACCATCGAAGGAGACTCTCCAGAAGCTGGTTGAATGTGTCTGTGAAGCTCGGGAAGAAGAACTGACTCAATGCTTCCTGCAGAAAGTGGGTGGAGATCTGACTTCCTGTTCCCTAAACTGGGAAGAGCTTCATTATTTTCTGCAGCACAAAATTCAACTCATTGCTGTGGACTTCAGAAAGAGCAACATGAAATGCAGCATCAGTGAAATTCTACCATTCCTGAACAGGATTAAGTTTAAACGGTAAAAAAGAATTATTTCTTTAATAAAATCTGCATGTAAAATGTATTGCTTTTCATTTCTTTTCTTTTTTTTGTGCATAAAATCGTAAACTGAATAGTATGATAAAAAATGTACAATGATTTAATAGCGAAAAATATGTCTTTACAGGATGAGCTCTAGCTTCATGCTGTCTGTAATCAGAGAGATCTATGAGTCCGGCTCTGTTGGGTTTGTGTCTAGTTTGTTGAGTTCAGTGAAGAACTTCATTAACCTGCAGAGCAGGGAGCTGGACTCTGTTCACTGTGCGGCCCTGCGCTTCACACTGCAGCACTGCACTGCAGTTTCACTCAATCTACAGTGGACCTCCATACCAGAGGAAGAGTTGGAGAGCATTCTGCATCTCTTCACACATGTGTCCCACCTTAGGTCTCACTGCATTTCTCTATTTTTCTGTTGTTCACATTTTCAGTCTCAGGTCTGGCTGTGTGTTACATTCAGCAGATTTTTTGATGATTTATTTCTTAGTTAAATCGTTTTGTTAGTAGTATTTTCATTTCAAATGGTTCATAAACACCTTCTGAATTACATTAAATTATAACAGTCACTAGGTAATAAAACTGTGTTTCCAAACATTTCTACTTCAAAAGTACTAAAAAAAAATGTGTTAATAATGGAACAATTAAGGTACCCAGAACCAATAAGAGAATCAGAATCTTTGAATTTCTTAGGATTTCCATCCATGCTTTTTAAACTGATGATGGAACTGATGTTTCCAGAATCTGTCCTGATCTAGTGTTTGTCTGTGTTCAGTGTTGACAGGCTGCTGTTACTGAAGATGCTTCGTTGCTGCAGTATCTCTGATGTCCAGCAGGAGGCAGCAGCAGTTCTGCTCTCTGTCCTGCAGCACAATCTGGACTTCTCCTGCTGTTCTGCTGTGGATCTGACAACAAACACAGACTCAGAGCCTCTATATCTGACCACTGACGACTGCTGTGTGACGTCCAGAGTCATTCAGAGAGCTCATTCAGACACAAAAATACAGCTGATTCTACAGGACTGTGAGATTAATACAGCTGGAATGGATCAGCTCTTCACAGTGTTACATTCTGTTCAGCTCTGGTGAGAAACATCAACAGATCACACTCATGCACAGATTCAATAACACATTCAAATATATATAAAGCATCTCTCTCTCTCTGTCTTTCAGCTGTGCTAAATCTCTGCTGCTTCAGTTTCTGGCTCATGTGAGGCCTGAGGAAGCCGAGTCTCTTTCTCGAGCTCTGGGTGAAGAGCTCGACCTCAGTCAGACTCAGCTGGATCCGCAGGTCTGTCGAGGTCTGGGGCTGATTCTGGAATATTCCGAAGGACTGACAGAACTGGATCTGAGTCAGTGCCATCTCACCGATGACAGCCTGAATCTGCTGCTCCCAAACCTCCACAAAGCACAAAACATTGAGTGAGTGACTGAGAAAGAACTCAAAGTGCACATTTCTGAAGTAGCCTATAATGTAATCGTTCTTACATTTCTGATTTGCTTGTTTGTTTGATCTCAGTTTTAGTGGAAATGGCATCACTGACGTTGGGGCTCTAAAAATCTACTTTATCGTCACTCAGAAGAGTAACATAGAGACAGTAAGGTGCGTGTCTAAAATTCTAAATTCTTTGAACTGTTATTGAAATGGTGGGATCTGTGTTAAAGTGCTTTATGTTTGAGTAAAGAGCATTTTGTTGTTATCCAAAAATAAAAAAATAAAAATCTGTACATCGATGCAATTAATACCGGTCAACAAAACTAATTTCATTTAAATAGAAGCTTTTAGATCAAAACTTTGTAGGGACGAAAACTAATTCAGTGAAGTGTGTCCAAACTTTTGACTGGTAGTTCATACTAAAATCATTCATGGTTATCAATGTGTGTGTGTGTGTGTGTGTTTTATTTACATGAATTAATTTTACATGAATTGAAGTGGAGACATTTTATCTGAAGTGATTTGCAAATGAAGAGTACAATTAGTTGGTTGTAATACCAGTGTGTGTGTTTGTATCTCTGTAGGCTCTTCAACAACAGAATTGAATTCAAAGAGCTCTTCCGCACAGACCCACGATTTGAGATCTGGTGATGCCAGCTCTCTGAAATCAATAAGCAGGTGAAATAACCAGTCAGGAATAATAACGTAACGGGTGTAAAAACCTTTGAGGAATCCCAAAGACAAATCAAGCCACCAGTTTGTAAACCACATTCATTTTTATCATCACCTTTAGTCATAATCAACACTAAGTTTCTGTTGCATCAACTGTGTTTTATAAAAATGACCAAATCTATCTCCTTTGTAAACTGTCTTTCCCCTTCTCCACTCTTTATATTGAGTGTCATGCGGAGTAATTATAGTTCTGAATTTATGTTTTTATTTCTCTATAATTTTCAATTTGCCTTTTCAATGTAGTTTTTGTTAGTTCTTATTCTTTTTTTTTTTTTAATTTTAATTTTTAATTTTCATTTTAGTAGCCTATTTTGAGACCCCTTTTTTTTTTTATTAAAAATGTAATTTAAAAAAATAATAATTTAAATAAAATTACTTATAATAGCATATCTTTAAAGAAAAATACTCCAGCTTTGACATCTTGTTGTGTTAATATCAAAATCTTTCCAGTAGAGGACAGCAGCAATTTATTAATAACAGGAGCAGAAAATCCACAGTGAAGATACCAAGGGGGACCAGAAACAACCAACACAGAGAGCAAGTGTGTTTATACCATTGATTACCTGATCTTCTCTTCATCCTAAAGAAAAGAAAGATAATTTGCAAGCAGGAAATGTTTTACTGTCTGAACACTAATTGTCTACAGTAGCGATCAAAACGAACCTATCCTAACACTTGTATGTATAGTAACGCTTATTCTCTTCCGCCAGGAGGTGGGGACAACTGGCCATTTAAAAAAGTATGTCAATTGAATCATTAATTCAGATTTTAATAGTCAAACAAGTCTTAATGATGTGAGATGTGAATATTATTATTATTATTATTATTATTATTATTTTGTTTAAATAAATATAGGTTTTTAAAAGACTTAAGCAATGAGCAGTTTGTCAGAACCACTAGTAAATCACGCTATTTAGTTTAGTTTTCTAATCTTTTTTTCTCCAGAATTGTGAGAGAATCATGGTCTTCAATTTATTCAATATAACTGGGATTCTCAATTTATCAAGAATCGTGAAGCTCTCGTTTAAATGTTGTTTATTACTGCTTATGATTCATTAAAATGGAAGTTTAATTTCATAAAGTTCAAATTGCAACTACATTTTTTTTTTTTTTTTGCATTTTGTCTTTTTCAGTTGAATAAAAGACTATTTTCCCTATATATTTCATTATAGAGGATTTCTTAAGAAAAGTCTCGTCTCGTTCTCGTGAACCCAGTCTCGTGTCTCGTCTCATGGGATAAGTGTCTCGTCACACCCCTAATAAATTGTGATAACTTTTCATGCTTTCAGCCAGTATTAATCTGTGGATATGATCATAAACTGTTACTGTATAAAAATAAAATCTGCTCCTTTGCTTATTCATGTGAAGTTCAGCGTGAATTCATTTGGAATCTGGAAACAATGTTTTGCTTTTTCTAAAAAGTTCAATCATTTTCAACGGTAATCATGATCCGGCTTTATTTCATGTTTTATTCTCTATTTAGGGTCAATGGATATTGAATCATATTTAGGAACAGACTGTGAGATTTTGTATTTCTGAATTCATAACTACTGATTTTGAGATGTGTTTATCTGATTTTAGCAGTGCTTTTGAGCAATATATTCTAAGATAGAAAAACAGGACAATCTGATGGAGATGCACATTAGGGGGATGATAAGGGTACTTGTACTGTCCTCTTCAGGGTTTATGAACATAGCTGTTGCCATGACGATTCCATTTCCACAGACATGCTGGAACAATGGCTTCAATCACTGAAACAATCTCAGGGCTTTTTCAATTGGTCAATGAATATGTCTGTACGACAAGGGAATCTCCTGACGGCTAAGTGCTTACAGAACATAAAAGCATCTCAACATCTTTTGGAAAGCGAGACAAGCAGCTGTTGAAGTGCCTTGTATACGTATTCAACAATAATTACACTTCAATTAGGTTTTTTCTGAAGAGAGATACACTGCAAAAATGATTTTCTTACTCAGTGTTTTTGTCTTGTTTTCCATTACAAATATCTACATAAACCTTCTTATTTCAAGACACTTTTACTTGAGAAGCTAAATGAATTAAGCTCAAAGTCGTTTATTTCCAGACATCATTATAGGCAACATAAAGAGTCCAGAGTAACCTGCCATTTAAACTGGGAAAGCCTGTAGTGAGTCATTCGTTTCTGCTGAATGTTATGGCATAAGACAAAACGTCTCGGTTATGTATGGTAACCCTCGTTCCCTGATGGAGGGAACGGAGACGTTGTGTCGAGTAGTGTACGACACTAGGGGTCGCCCTTGAGAGCCCAAACACCTCTGACAGTATTGAGAAAGGCCAATGAAAATTGGGTGTGCAGATTTGCATAGCTGGCCACGCCCCGGTCATCCGGGTATAAATAGGGCAGCGTGTGCATCTGCTCACTCGTTCTGATCTGAGGAGCCGAGCGTCTCAGCTCACTCAGAGGCGGACCAGAGATGTGGCATGGGAGACACAACGTCTCCGTTCCCTCCATCAGGGAACGAGGGTTACCATACGTAACCGAGACGTTCCCTATCTGTCGTACACTCCGAGTTGTGTCGAGTAGTGTACGACACTAGGGGTCCCCGTAAAAACACGCCACATGTCTGACCGCGTCACGAGAGACAAGTGCAGAAGTAACAGGGCAACGTGTAACGTAAGTGCAGCTCACCTCCTCCGTGACCATCCAACGTCCAAGGACTGACCTGTACAACGGGGTCCTGCAGCCGGGCCTCCCTCAAGGGCGGCTGAGTGTCTTGAGATCGTTGGGAAAATGCCTGCTCCCGAAGGAAAGACATTACGGAGTTCACAACCTGCCCGACAGGGGGGGTTTAAGTGACATAGTTAGACATGGGACCTGAGGTGGGTCTCACACCCGGGAAGACAGCCAGACTCAGATCCTAGAGAACCTGTTCTCAGGGGAAAACACCGCACCACAAGAGTTATAGGTGGAAATACACATATGGGGCCACATAAGGGGCCACTACATATGGGGCACAATCCAATCAAAATAAGGGAAGTCATACCTTGTGAAGGGATTCCATAGCGAGTTTCTCCGCTAAACTCCGCCATGTGCAGAAGTGCCAAAGATGGAGATGGTGTCCAGGGTTCGCATCAGGAAACCTACTGAAACTGAGAAGCGTAATCACCATTAGGGGAAGCGCTTTATGCAAGCTCTACACCAACCAGTGTGCTGAGTCAAGAGTTAGCAATCAAGACTCTAGCTGACACTGGTTCTGTGCGCAAATTATAAAATCTGGCAAATGTGTTAGGTGTAGCCCAACCCGCAGCTCTACAGATGTCTGTTAATGAGGCCCCATTCGCCAGGGCTGCTGAGGCAGCGATGCCCCTGGTTGAGTGGGCTCTTACCTCCAGAGGGCAGGGTAGGCCTCTGGCCAGGTAGGCCATACGGATCGCGTTTACCAGCCAATGGGAGATCCTCTGCTTGGAGACAGCTTTCCCCTTCTGCTGTTCTCCGTAACAAACAAAGAGCTGCTCCGAACGTCTGAAGGGCTGCGTTCGTTCCATGTAGATGCGCAGGGCACGGACTGGGCATAACAAGGTCAGGTTGGGGTCATCTTCCTGGGAAGAGAGAGCTTGCAAGGTCACTACCTGATCTCTGAAAGGAGTGGTGGGGACCTTGGGCACATATCCAGGCCGGGGTCTCAAGACAACGTGAGAATCCGCTGGTCCGAATTCCAGGCACGAACTGTTCACGGAGAGGGCTTGGAGGTCTCCCACTCTTTTGATGGAAGTGAGCGCAGTCAAAAGAGCCGTCTTGAAGGAGAGAGCATCGAGTTCGACTGACTGAAGGGGCTCGAATGGATCTTGTTGTAGACCTTGGAGAACCACAGCAAGATCCCAAGAGGGGATGAGATGCGACCGAGGAGGGTTCAGCCTCCGGGCTCCTCTAAGAAACCTGATTATCAAATCGTGTTTCCCCACCGATCTGCCCCCCACCAAGTCATGGTTAGCTGCTATAGCTGCGACATGAACCTTGAGTGTTGAGGCAGATAGGTGCCTGTCCAGGCCTTCTTGAAGGAAGGATAACACTGATTTGATGCCACAGCTCCGTGGGTCCTTCCCGTGAGAAGAACACCAGTTAACAAAGATGCGCCATTTTAGGTCATACAGCCGTCTGGTAGAGGGGGCTCTTGCCTGTAGAAGTGTGTTTACCACTGAAGGTGAAAGGTCTCTGAAGTCCTCCTGGTCGCGTCCAGGGACCAAAGGTGGAGGTTCCAAAGATCGGGGCGCGGGTGCCAAATTGTGCCCTTCCCCTGAGAAAGGAGGTCCTTCCTCAGAGGAATGCGCCAGGGAGGGGCTGATGCCAGGAGCGCCAGGAGCACCAGGTCCGAGAACCAGGTTCTGTTGGGCCAGAAGGGGGCTACCAAGAGAATCTGTTCCTTGTCCTCCCTGACTTTGCACAAGGTTTGTGCGATGAGGCTCACCGGGGGAAACGCATACTTGAGCCGGCCCCTCGGCCAACTGTGTGCCAGTGCGTCTATACCGAGGGGGGCCTCGGTTAGCCCGTACCATAACTGGCAGTGGGTGGATTCCGGTGAGGCAAAGAGGTCTACTTGTGCCTGGCCGAATCGATCCCAAATCAGTTGGACCAACTGGGGGTGGAGCCTCCACTCGCCTCCGAGCGAAACCTGTCGTGACAGGGAAACGGCCATGCGATTGGCTTCGCCCGGAATGTGAGTGGCTCGTAGAGACTTGAGTCTGCGTTGACTCCAGAGCAACAGGTGGCGGGCTAGTTGTGACATGCGAAAGGAGCGTACACCGCCCTGGTGGTTGATGTAGGCCACAGTCGCAGTGTTGTCGGACCTGACCAACACGTGCTTGCCCTGAATCATAGGTCGGAACCTCCTCAGGGCCAGGAGCACTGCCAACAACTCCAGACAATTTATGTGCCAAAACAGTCGGGGGCCTGTCCAGACCCCGGAAGCTGCCTGCCCGTTGCAGGTGGCACCCCAGCCTGTCTTGGAAGCATCCGTGGTGACAACGATGCGTCTGGACACCTGTTCCAGGGGAACTCCTGACCGTAGGAACATAATGTCTGTCCAAGGGCTGAGTGTCTGGCGACACGATGGTGTGATGTTTACTCGAAATGTGCCTCGATGCCACGCCCACCTGGGGACTCGAGTATGAAGCCAGTGCTGCAGCGGTCTCATGTGCATCAAACCCAGTGGCGTGACCGCGGCTGAGGATGCCATGTGCCCTAGGAGCCTCTGAACCTGTTTTAGGGGGACCGCTGACCCGCATCTGAGTGTTGCCACACACCTCAGAACTGACTGTGCACGCTCCGGGGAGAGACGCGCAGACATACTGACCAAGTCCAGCTCTACACCGAGAAAAGAGATCCTCTGTGCCGGGGAGAGTTTGCTCTTTTCCCAGTTGACCCGAAGTCCCAACTGAGCCAAATGGTTGAGAACCATGTCCCTGTGTACGCAAACCAAATCCCACGAGTGAGCTAGGATCAGCCAGTCGTCGAGATAATTGAGAATGCGTATGCCCATTTCCCTGAGGGGGGAAAGGGCGGCCTCCGCTACCTTCGTAAAGACCCGGGGCGACAGGGAGAGGCCGAAGGGGAGAACCTTGTACTGATATGCCCGTCCTTCGAAGGCAAACCGCAAGAACGGCCTGTGTCTTGGGAGGATTGAGACATGAAAGTACGCGTCCTTCAGGTCTATGGCCACAAACCAATCTTGAACTCTGACACACGTGAGAATGTGCTTGAGGGTTAACATCTTGAACGGGAGCTTGAGCAGGGCCCGATTCAAGACCCTCAGATCCAAGATTGGTCTGAGACCACCACCCTTCTTGGGTACAATGAAGTAGGGGCTGTAGAACCCTTCCTTCATCTCGGCTGAGGGGACAGTTTCTATCGCACCCTTCGCCAGAAGGACTGCGATCTCCGCCCGAAGAACCGCGGTGTTGGGGCCCTGGACCGACGTAGTGAGAACACCACGGAACTTGGGCGGACGCCGTGCAAACTGGATGGCATAGCCGAGCCGAATGGTCCTGAGGAGCCAGCGGGAAGGATTGGGGAGATTTAACCAATCCGAAAAGTTCTCCGCTAAGGGTCTCAGAGGAGTTACATTCGGTGCACCAAGGGTGGGGGTATCATCGCTGGGAAAGCAGTGTGTGGCCAGAGGTGAGAAGCCCCGAACCACACTGGCTGCTCTGCCCAGGGAGACCGATCCGTGAGAGCTGTGCAGAAGATCCGCCCGAGAGGGGAGATCGTCTGAACGAGCTCGTTGTTTCAGAGCATACGGGGGCACAGGTGTTGTGCGACCGTATGTTTCTGATAATGGAAACAGCATCCGACCGTCGAGTAGAGGGTCGGAGGTGCTGTATATTGCGCCCAGAGAAGAAGGAAATTGCTCTTTTATTGACCATGTGGTGGCCGTCTGCCGAGTGGCAGACAGCCGGGTAGAAGCCGAATCCAGCGCTCGTCCCCTCGTCGAGTGTGGATCCGGACAGGTCAGATGATCCTCCTTCCCTGGGCTGCCCGTCTCAGGAACGCTTCGAAGCCTGACGTGGGTTCTTAGTGGCCTGAGGACGGGCTGGCGGTGCCACCTTTCTACGAGTGCTGGACCGTTGGACGGGTCTGGCTGCAGGACCGGCAGGTTGCGGGCCCTGAGCCACCCTCGTAGGGGGTCTTCCTCGGCGGGGGGCAGGTGGAGGTTGCTGCGTCGGCTGAGCTGGGCCAGCGCTCGCTGCACGCCGAGGCAGGATGTGTTTAATGGCCTCCGTCTGCTGCTTCACCGTGGAGAACTGCTGGGCAAATTCTTCCACGGTTTCGCCGAAGAGACCAGCCTGGGAAATGGGAGCGTCAAGAAAGCGAGCTTTCTCGGCGTCTCGCATCTCGGCCAGGTTTAGCCATAGGTGGCGCTCCTGGACCACCATAGTGGACATCGCCCTCCCCAGAGCTTGCGCCGTAACCTTCGTAGCTCGAAGAGCATAGTCGGTCGCAGAGCGCAGCTCGTGCAACAGCTCTGGGTCAGGAACACCCTCGTGCAGGTCTTTGAGAACCTTAGCCTGATAGACCTGCAAAATCGCCATAGCGTGTAAGGCGGACGCAGCTTGCCCAGAGGCCGCATAAGCCTTCGCTACAAGCGCAGACGAAAACTTACAAGCCCTGGACGGGAGTCTCGGGCGGCCCCTCCAGGAGGCGGCGTTTTGCGGGCACAAGTGCATCGCAATCGCTCTCTCCACCTGGGGACCCTCCGTATACCCCCTCGCTGGACCGCCATCGAGGGTGGTGAGGGACGGGGAGATAGCGTGCCGTGAACGAGCCGACAGAGGGGCTTTCCACGACTTCGTTAACTCCTCATGCACTTCCGGGAAAAACGGGACCGGGGAGGAACGTGGCCTGGAGTCACGTCCACTGCCCAGGAACCAGTCATCCAGCCTTGAAGGCTCAGGGCTGGGCGGGGGAACCCACACAACCCCAATCTCCTTGGCTGCCCGTTTTAGTGCGGCGGCCATTTCGGCATCTGCCACAGACTGAGACTCTCCCGCCGGAGCGGTAAGTTCAGCCGTGACGTCAGCCTCTGACGGCTCTCCCTCCGATGCTACAGACCCTGCCTTTTCCTCAGCAGGAGCCCTGAACAAAAGATCCAGCCCATACTGAGACGAGCTTTCAAAATCGTCCAGAGACTCCATCGGTGGACACACAGGGTGAACGGTTTGCGAGGACGTACCCGGCAAAGCGTCGTTCAAACCCTGCCGCTCTTCTTCAACGCACATCGCTGCGGCCTCGTACCCGGAAGTAGAAGGACCGGAGCGGGAAGCAGTTGAATGGCGCCGCGGCTTCTTCGAAAAGAACGCGGCTCGTGAGCGGAGCGTGCCCAAGGGCATGTCCTCGCAGTTCTGACAACCTCCCTCAGCGAACGCTGCTTCAGCATGCTCACGCCCCAAGCACTGAACACAGCGATCGTGCCGATCGTTAGGGGAAAGGTAGAATCCGCAACCAGTTGGACACGGACGGAAAGGCATAGTGAAACACACAATCCGCCCGTGGAGCTCTTTTAGAGAAAATTTGCTCAATTAGAGGAAAGTCTTCTCCTGAAGATCGCCGTCGACGCACCCAGGGGAACTCTCACAACACGAGCCGTGTCAGAGAGGGAGAGACCGCTGTCTGTGCCGTAGATCCAACGACGAGAGAGGTGAATGTTGCCGCTTCTCACACAGAGACGCTGCATTCGGCTCCGAAGAACAGAACGAGTGAGCAGATGCACACGCTGCCCTATCTATACCCGGATGACCGGGGCGTGGTCAGCTATGCAAATCTGCACACCCAATTTTCATTGGCCTTTCTCAATACTGTCAGAGGTGTTTGGGCTCTCAAGGGCGACCCCTAGTGTCGTACACTACTCGACACAACTCGGAGTGTACGACAGATAGGGAACTTGCATTTTTATGCAAATAGTCCATTTCTAGGTGACAATCAAATGCAAGAATGAAATAATCATTAACGGCAGTCAGAAGCTGGAAGGTTAACATGCTTTGTGTGCCATTTATGTGTGATTCATTAGACGTACACTTAAAAATTATAGTCTGTAGCTATAGAAACAAACCACTGACTACTATATGCAGCTGATGTACTATATTGGAAAGGTCATAAAGAGCTGCTTTTGGTAGAATCTTGTTCTTGTTCTTGATCTCCAAAATGCTGTAAAAGCTTGTTTTTATAGGGAATTTTGTATCCTAAATTATACATTACATAATATGCATTTATTAATTGATTAATGTTACGTAATGAAAAAAATATCTATACCAATACCTAATCACTAGGACTGTCAATCAGTTAAAAAAATCGCAGTTAACTTGCACATTTGAATTTATGAATTTAATTGCACATTTTAATCTGTTTTAAATGTACCTTAAATGAACACTTTTTAAGTTTTTATTTTTATCAACATGGGCATTGACAAATATGAATGCTTTATGCAATTGTATGTTTTTTATTAGTTAAACCATATTCAACATAGAGCTTGAAGACTAGACATTTTTCAAAGGTCATAGATGTTTTTCAAAGAACTTGTTCATGAACATGGCATAGGTTCCCATTACTTCTCTTTCTTTGCACTGAGCAATGCTATCATTGTGTATGACAAAAATCAAAAGACAGTGTGTTTATGTCATGTGAATGCTTTAAGCAGTTAAACCTCTCACCTTCAGCTTTGACCTTTTAACCTTAATTGTTGAAAACTGTAAAACACATGCAGTTTGTGTAGTTAATGCAAATGAAATGCAGTAAATGAAATTTATCTTTTCTAGTTATCAATCGTGAAGCGTTTATCTGGTGGTTTTGTGGATTTGTTTGACCAGCATGTGTTGGTAGTCTGTCTTTAGCTCTTGGAGAAGCAGAGAGTCCTGGCTGGCTCTTCAATGAATTATTCAGCTTCTCCACTTTGACCTGCTGTGAGTTTGTTTTTAAAGTCTTCTACAACCTTCATTTGCTTTCAGAGACCCAGAAGGTGCTTCAGCAGAAACAGTCTTCTCATATTGTGGGTTTTCTTCATAGTTTCTTTTTATATGTGGGAAAGGAGTGTGTGTCTGTGTGTGGTAAAACTTGGAAATAGTTTCTGGGACCCAGTGTTTATGTGGTAGGTTTATTGAGTTAGGAGTTATTGCTCAATCTCATCCAGTACAACAATATTTGTTGTGCTTATCTGGAGTTAGTTCAAGGGTTTGATGTACAACTGCTAGTTCAGCCATGCAGTAAGTTTGCCTGTCTATTTAGACTAACAAATTTTGTTTTGACAAAATACACCATTATAGTGCAACTGACTAACATGCATGCTCTATAAGGTTCATGTATGTATCCGAAACGGAGATCAGTGTATTTAAGTCGCGGAGACACATCAACAATACCCAAATGTTGTTCCACCCTATATTGAAAAAAACAGCACATGCTGGTTAGGTATGTTCTGAAGCATGGCAGCTTTGAGTTGTCAGGAGCTGGTTATAAGCTGGTTTTGAGCTGGTCAGGAGCTAGTAACTTAGGACCAGCACATGACCAGCTTAAACCAGCTCAGGACCGGCTTAAACTAGCTCCAACCAGCTGTCATGCTTCAAAACATAACTAACCAGCATATGCTGGGTTTTTCACCCAGCACCCAATGCAATGAAGCATCAGATTTGGAAGAAGTTCCCAGCATGCATAGCTGTATGAATAAATAATGTGGATGTACCTTTATAGAACTGTTTTATTCTTCACTGGTTTCATTCATGCCATTGTTGTTGTTACTGTAAGTTTTCTTACATTTACAGTGGGAATTTCACAAAATATCTTCATGGAACATATCTTTACTTAATTTCCTAATGATTTTTGCCATAAAAGAAAAATCAATAATTATATATATATATATATATATATATATATACACAGTAGTCACACCATTTTACAGTTACTCCATCCCAGTCACCTTGCCATAATTTATTCCTGCTCATTTCTCCTGCATCCAACACACTGACAACAAAAACTGGTTGTGTGCTTACCATCTTATCTACTCTGAATAATGTCTGAATAATTTTTGGTCAAATTTATTTTATTAATTTTACTAGTAGTCCACTTAATGAAGAATTTTTGGGTATAATATGTCACAGTTTACTTTATTTTGCTATCCTCACTTACATAAATGAACTATAGTGTCCTGCACCCACTAGTAAAAATATATCAAAAATGATATCTGGTGTCTGACTTTGGTTTGACTGTATGCAGTCTTTGATCCATAACCTTTTACCTTTGAAATCATACCATCATTACATTTTGATAAAAGATTATGAAGACAAATGTTCTGTTCTTTGGAATAACATACACCGATGCACAACAAGACCACTGTACTGTAACAAAGTCAGTTTAGATTGATGTTGAATTTAAATTGAAACTCAAAACATCTTCATTTGTGTTTCATTGAAGGTCATACAGGTTTAGAATGACATGGGGGTGAGTAAATGATGACAGAATTTTCATTTTTGGGTGAATTATTCCTTTAAATGACAATCATTTGTAGTGAAGTACACTTTTTGTTATTGTCACACAGAGCTGATTAGTCCTCCTTTGCATGTGTGCTTCGCCCACAGAACACCTCCCTCTCTCCTCCACCCCACTCATTTCTGCTTTCATCTGCTCTTCTCTCAGGAAGGCTGTATTGTCTCGTATTGTCTTTAAGCCCTAAACACGAAAGCAATCTGCTCAGCAACTGGCACATCAGACGACATGAGTCTTCCCTGTGATAAACACTTGCAATGTTTGATTGCATAACAAAAAAAAAAAAAAATCTTTCATCCCTTCAAATATTGCATCTAAAGGCAACATGAAATTAAAACTGCATTAACAACTAATTGTTCAGTCAGGTTTAATGACAAGTTTGTTTTGTTTCATTTCGATTTTGGTGTCAATATGTAATCAAATCTGTAGGTCACCACTTTTTACAGTACATGTTGTTTTTATACTTCATTGTTTTCTCACACATGACTGTTATATGGTGCCATTCCCACAGAAATCCAACAGGCCACAGAGACTAATTCAACAGCATTAGAATGAAGCTACAGTATGTGCTTCTAACATCAGTTTACCTCTAGCAACAGTTTTACTTGTTACAGAGTTTCTAATATTAAGTCAGGTCTTCTGTAAATGTCCTGGTTAGAGGTGACAAGGCTGCTGTAGATTGATGGCAGAGATGCTGATGTCTGCAGATGGTGTGTCTTATGCTGATGCAGCTATGGAAAGCTCTCAGCCATCATTCCAGAGGGGTCTTTCCAACTCTCAGCTCATTTAAATTCAGCAAAAGAGCAGATTTATAGAGTCCACTTAGAGCTTCACCTTAGCATGAACTTTCCTATGTACATCACACTACAACAACAACAAAAAAAATAGCTAAGAAAAATATAGCTCCAAGCAGCGGTTACTGGGGTTCAAGCACTTTAAGGCATTTAAGCAAATATGGAAAAAGACATTACATATTGTTTAGCAAGCCTGTAAAAACCTAAATCAATGACTGAAAAAAAGCATTTTTATATATTTTTTTTTCACGTTTATGACCGTTATCACACCACCTGTTGTCTGATCTCCTTAAAAGTTTGTGTGCTTGTTTAGAATCACCTGTCACATGTGCTCATCAGGTTTTGTGAAGTTTTGAGTTTTGCTTTAGGCTTTATAGGCCTTGGGGTATATTTAGACAGGCCTCTTTTCTAAACAATATAGCTTTTAAAAAGGGTAAATTTCAAAATGTATTTGATAATTATTAACCTAAAGAGTTCAGAGAATTCTACTGCAGTGTTTTTTTTTTTTTCAGATTGAGCAGAAAACCTAGGGCTAGTTTGCAAAAGTAGGTTTTTCACATCATCTCAAATATTTAACAAATTATTTGATCGATAGCAGTAGTTCTAGAGGCAAAGTTGTCCGGGAATGAGGACAACTATCATATGATACGAATAGCATGTGTGTGTGCAGAAAAACGCACAACGTACAATCGCTTACAGCCTTGAAAAATGCGTTATCATTCCCAGTGGCCGATTTCTTTCAAATTTCTCAGAGACCTTTGGGGCCGTGAGTCAAACAGGCCCACCGAGTTTCATTCCGATCCGGGCTCCATTAACCTTGTCTAATAGGCAGTGCTTGAAGTGGGCCGGTACACAAAGGTACGCAGTATTGGCACTTCTGTATTTTAGCCTTTTGCATACTGGCACTTTTTCGTGCGTACCGGCACTTTTGACATGTTGCCGGTACTCGGAGTCAAAGCGTCAGTGTCTGGCCAATTAGAAATGGCCCTATATAAATCACGTTGAGTCGTTGTCTCATCTCGACAGTTCACCTGAATGGAGGCAAGTTGGTCTACCTCAGGGGTTGTCACCCGATCTCATGAAAGTGCGTGGGGTAGATGTGTATAATATGTACGTGAAAACTGTGTATTATTTGCACGACAAACACATGCATATCATACGCACGCCAAAGTCAATTTCAGCGTATGAATAACATGCCAAATAGAAAGCATTCAAACTAAAAGTTCAAAATAGCACTAATACAGAGAATAGTGACTTGCGTCCAGATGCCGGTAAATTATTATTTTCAGTGTGTATCTGGCTTAAAAGCAGGAGTGTTCCATAGTGAATGCTGGTCAGATATGTAGTGATTCTGAATGGATCCATATATTAACAGTCAGGACTTGCTTATTTGTATTGAAAACATATGTTTAATTATTGATGTATTGATTGTGGCACTATACATATATTGTGAATTATGAAAATGAAAAAGTACTTATTTATTTATTTTTCCACTTTAAGCACTGCTAATAGGTGCTTAAACTTCATCATCCAATGGCGACCATGTTTTCTTGAGATATGCAAATGTCCTTAGTCACTTGTAGGAGTTATGAGCGATTTCGTACTTTTGTTTGCCATAGCACCCCCGTCAGGCAGATTGGGGTGAGCCTTGGTCATGTTGTAGACAGTGTGAGTACTACCATCCCTCCAAGTTTCAAGTCTCTACAACTTACGGTTTGGTCTGCACAATCAGCTTTATGTGGAGATTGCTGATCCTTGACCATTCTAACAATTACAATAGGGTTTCAGCACTACGTGCTTGCTTCCCTAAACAAATCTCAGTCCTGTGAGCATGGCAAGAGATACCAGGGAATTTTTAGGAACATGCTTAAAAATAAGGGCCCTTTACCAGCATTGATGATTCCATGAAGAACCTTTAACATTCACGGAAACTTTCAAATGCACAAAAGGTTCTTTATACTGGAAAAAGTTCTTTATTTTTAAAAAAATGTTCTTCACACTTCACTGAATGGTTCTTTTGGGAACCATAAATTATTCTTTTATGGCATCACATTGAAAACCCCTTTTTAGAACCTTTATTTTTAAAATATGGTTATTTGGAACATACTGTAGCTGTTTTTGTTTCTTCTTTGTGTTTCAGTAAAAGCTTCAGTACAATGGTATTATGATCAATGTAGCATTTCTCTTCAGGTTTGATTCATGGTTATGTCGCTAGAGGTTTATATGAGGTTTATAGAGGTTTATACCTTTATGATCTATAGAGTCATTTGATGTGATGTGAGAGCAATAGCGCTGTATGGCCAAAATGCATAAATAATAAACAAGCTTATACTCCAGAGCAGCTACACTGCCATTTTGTCCTTTTGTGTTCATATTTGCAACTGTTGGCTTGCAGGAGCCACCATCAGTCATTCTGTCAAATTAATTCCCACCTCAGAACCTCATCAGCCGACCGTTTCCAGCGAGTAACCACAGATAAATAAACCTGTCTTTAGCTTTAGTGTCAGCTGGCTCTTTATGAACTTATGCCAAATGATGATATAAAATTATAAGTAATGAATGTATTAGTATTAACTGATGATGGAAAACAATGACTAAATAATACAATTATTAGTTGTTATTATTATTATTACAATATTAACAATATTATTAAAGTGATTTTAACATTGAGATACTATTATAGTTTTTATTTTTGTGTTTTCCATTTTTATTTTAAATTTAGCTAAACGTTTAGTAATTTTGTTGTGTTTTGTTATTTTTATTGGTTCTTTTTTAAATGTGTAATATAGTTTTTATTCATTTTTATTTCAGGTTTAATTTTAGTTATTTAGTACATCTAGTTAAACTAAATGAAAATAACAATTTATATAATTTAATGTTTTTCAAGCAACTTTTTTATGGTTTATTTAACTATAACCCTGATAATTATACAAAAATTTTATAAAATCCAAATGTATTAGTTATTTTATTCAGAATACAGTATATATGTGACCCTGGACCACAAAACCAGTCTTAAGTAGCATGGGTATATTGATAGCAATAGCCAAAAATACATTGTATGGGTCAAAATGATCGATTTTTCTTTTATGCCAAAAAATCATTAGGATATTAAGTAAAGATCATGTTCCATGAAGATATTTTGTAAATTTCCTACCATAAATATATCAAAACATAATTTTTGATTAGTAATATGCATTGCTAAAATCTTCATTTGGACAACTTTAAAGGTGATTTTCTCAATATTTTGATTTTTTGCACCCTTTTTTGCGCATTTTTTGGTCAAATATTGTCCTATCCTAACAAACCATACATCAGAAAGCTTATTTATTCAGCTTCGAAAAATGTATCATTTTATCAGTTGCATAAATGTATAAACTGACCCTTACGCATGGTTTTGTTGTCCAGGGTCACATACTTATTTATTATTTCCTGGTATGATTTTCATTATTTTCATTAAAATCATTATTTCCTGGTATGATTTTAACCAATAATTTCCACAATTCTTTCATGATTCTAGTAGCACAATAATCCAGTTTTTTTGTTCCTCTAAAGGGCTCCATCTTTCACATCCTGGGGCTTGTGCCTATTTGCAGGAGATTCGCTGTGGCGTGACTCACAAACACTTTCTAACTGAGATTTCGGCCATGCTGGACCCAAATGCGTAAAAAATAAAAATAAAATCACATCTAAATACAAGATGTTCTACCCATACTTAAGAAATCTACTTTTGGAGGGACAAGCTTTAGGTTAATATGTCTTAAATCTTGATTTAATCTTTTTTGAAAGTAAGCAAATGGACTTTATTTTGCTTTTATGTTGACTTTAAAGTTAGAAATGGTAATGGATAATCGTTTTGATGGTAATATAAATGAAAGAAAAATAATACTCTTTCATCACTGTGTAATTATCAGTTTGAAGTGAATATAGCACAGGGATTCTCACAAAGGCATTATAGAAGGTCTCAAGGAAATAGAGGTCAGTAGGACATGATATGAAGCATGTGGTGAAATGCATTAGTCCCAGTACATGAACACACATGCACATATGCACACATATACATGCACGCACATTCATCTCTCATTCCTGAAATATTCATTCAGTGGCATGATGGGATATTTCAAAAGCAGCCATGCATGTGACAGAGGGTGGACAGAGCAAGATTCCCATGCATTTTTCTATCAGCTCGCCTCTCACATCATTCAGAACTCAATGAGGTCATGTGGCTCTGATTTAAATTAGCTGGACTGTTCCAGACACAATCTGGATTCTCAGTGAGCTGCCAGCTACTGCTGGAAGAACATCCAGCCCTGTGCCAATGATTTTCACTAACCAACATTTGTGTGTGTCTGTGTGTGCTTTTGCATGTGATGTTTTCATTTCTTTAAGAAGTGAGATGTCTTCATTATTTATCTTAGACGCCATGTTTAAAGGAACTGTACACTCAAAAATAAAATTTGCTAAAAATGTACTTATTCTCAGGCCATCCAAAATGAAGACAAATTTGGAGGATTAGCATTACAGCACTTGCTTACCAGTGGATCCTCTGCAGTGAGAACGAGTCCAAACATCACAATAATCCACATGTAATCCACACCACTCCAATCCATCAATTAACATCTTGTTAAGTTAAAAGCTGTGTGTTTATATGAAACGAAACTGTCATTGAGAGATTTTTTTAACTTTAAATCATTGCCTTCTGCCAAAATATCAGTCCATAATTCAAAATAACGCTTCCTCCACTGAAAAGGTCATCTTGTCTGAATCAGGAGAGAAATATGCACAGATCAAGCATTGTTTACAACGGAAAACAGTCCAAAACAGTTCTAAACAAATATGTCAGTTGATTTTTTTTTATTCACTGCAGGAAGCATTATTATATCGTATTTTGGCCAGAAGTGGCATTTTAAAGTTAAAACACCTTAATGATGCATTTGTTTCTTACAAAACAAACAGAATTTCAGTTCACAGGATGTGAACTGATGAACTGGAGTGGTGTGCATTACTTGTGGATTATTGTAATGTTTTTATCTGCTGTTTGGACTCAGGTGAGCATCTCTGCTGATGAAGAAACAAACACTCTAATCTTCTGTATTCTCTGTTTTATCACATTTTACTAGAGACAGACAGAGTTATCTCACTTCAGATGTCATGATTATAGCCTCACATTGTTCTCAGATTTACCCAGCTACCAAATTCTGATATCAAATCTCAAACTGCAATATTTCAAGATTGCTGAAATTGTTGAAAGTTAATACTCAAATAAAACATAACTGAGATCTTTGTTACAACTTATCTTTGTGTCAACATGTTCTTAGTAGCCATGAAAGGGAAATGTGACCCTGGACCGCATGAGTATATTTGTAGCAATATCCAAAAATACATTGTATGGGTCAAAATTACTTATTTTCTTTTTTTTTATGCCAAAAAATCCTTAGGATATTAAGTAAAGATCATGAAGATATTTTGTAAGTTTACTTCCAGAAATATATCAAAACTTGATTAGTAATATGCATTGCTAAGAAATTCATTTGGTCAACTTTAAAGGTGATTTTCTCAATATTTTGATTTTTTTTGCACCCTCAGATTACAGATTTTCAAATAGCTGTATCTCAGCCAAATATTGTCCTCTCCTAACAAACCATACATCAATGGGGCTTATTTATTCATCTTTTAGACGATATTTATATTTGTAAATGTTAATTTGTCATAAATCTATTTTGTCTAAAGAAATTAAATGTATTGTTTAACTCTGATTGTCTCTTAGGATCATATCGGGCAGTGGGGACGCTTTGAGTCATTGCTGCATTGTGACGGCACCTCATACCAATGAGTACAAATGTTCATGTGCCATGACAGAACATGTGAGAGGAAATTATTTGTTTCTCCATCTGAACAATTCAGATCTTTGGATCCACTACAAAATAACCTGTGTGTTGATTTTTTGTTTACATGTTGTCTTTTGAAGTGGCTAAAGTGAAATCGCATGTTCCTACATATTGCAATAAAAAGAATAACAATCTTAATCAAATTACTATGGTTTAAAGTTTTCCATAAATGATAATCACTATTGCAATTGTGCAATTGCAATACTGTGTTTGAGGAATGCGTCTACCACAAAAAAATGAAAGAATACAACCTGTCCTTTCTGACTGTTTGCTGGTTATGACCTCTTTTTTGTCATGAATTTTAATGAGGGAAGGCCGTTTATTTGCATGTCGCAGCAGTGTATTCTGCATCAGTTCTCCATCTGGTGCGCTGAATGACACGCATCATTTCCCACGCGGCAGCAGAAAAGAAAGGCAGGCGTATTTCTAGGGAACCAGAGGATCTACAAGATCTTCTAAAATGAGCTCTAATGAAACATGATGTTCATTTACCCATTGTACATTACACTGTGGGGGAGATGAGGGGAAGAATGAGTTGCACCCACTGATGGTGCCGGGGATTTTTTGCATAAGCTGTTTGCGTTGCTTTAGCACCTAATTCACTGAAGGAATTATGCAAATCAGGGAACAGTGAATATGTGCACATAAAATCTGAATGGTGAATCCAAGTTGCAAATTTTGTTCCTAGTTGAACAGAGTTGGTGATTATTGAGTTTCACCAAAATAATAGTTATGGTATAAGTTTATGCATAAGAGCATAAGATACTTCCTGAAAAAATTATGTATTAAGCAGCACAACTCTTTCCAACACTGATAATAAATCAGCATATTATAATGATTTCTGAAGGATCATGTGACACTGAACACTGGAGTAATGATGCTGAAAATTCAGCTTTGCATCACAGGAATAAATTCTAATTTATAGTATATTAAAATAGAAAACCACTATTTTAAATTGCAACACTATATTCATAATATTACTGTGTTTTCTGTATTTTAAGGGATGCAAGCTTTTGCCAAAAAAAAATGCATTAATGATCTAAACTGGTTAATTTTCTAGTAACATTTTAAATATTCATGATTTTGCCCTTTTGTGCTTTTTTATTCATCCTTCAGGCCTTTAAACATATAATGCAGTTGTTTGCTTGTATGCAGCTGACATGCATAGTAGAAATATGAGGCATTCGAGGTCTTCATCGATTTTTCTCTTTCTCCAACACCCCCTTATTGCAGTGATCAAGTGTGAGCAGCACTGCCTGGCTGAATGCAGGACTCAAGGGACTGCATCTTGATGTGTGTTAAGCAGAGCTGTCCAATACCACACACACACTAGAAGCAAAGGTTAAGTCACATTTGCACCCAATGGACTGCTTTAATGCACATAACTCACCCCTGAGATATGTTCAGGTTTCATTTGCATTTACTCCAGTCACTGATCTTTTTGCTATTTGGTTTTAGGTTTTAACTGAAACAGCTGGCACTTTAATCTCTAAATAAATGTTGACATTTTCTGAAGAATACGTGAATGATGCAACGCCTATTGCTGAGTCAGTTCCAGATGATTGCTAGGGCATTGCTAGGTGGTTGTTAGGGTGTTCTGGATGGTTGCAAGGGCATTGTTAAGTTGTTTTTAGGTTTTTCTGGATAGCTTGTTAGGTAGTTGTTCGGGTGTTCTGGATGGTTACTAGTGTGTTGCTAAATGGTTGTCATGGCGATTTGGATGGCTGCTAGGGAGTTGCTAGGGTGTTGTCACAGTGTTCTGGATGGTTGCTAGTGGTTTTATGGTGTTCTGGATGGTTGCAAAGGCATTGCTAGATGGTTGTCAGGGTTTTCTGACTGAATAGTTGCTAGGGCATTGCTGGTGGTTCTTAGGTGTTCTGGATGGTTGCTAGGTGGTTGTCAGGGTGTTCTGGGTGGTTGCTAGGGCATTGCTCATTGTTTTTAGGGTATTCTGTATGCTTACTAGGGCGTTGCTAGGTGGTTGTCACCGTGTTCTGAATGGTTGCTGTAGTGTTAGGCTGTTCTGGAATGTTGCTAGGGTGTTGTTAGGTGATTGTCACAAGTGTTCTGAATGGTTGCTAGGTGGATGTTATGGTGTTCTGGATGGTTGCTAGGGCTGGTAAATGGTTGTCAGGGTTTTCTGGTTTAATAGTTGTTAGGACATTGCTAGTGGTTATTAGGGTGTTCTGTATGGTTGCTAGGTGGTTGTCAGGGTGTTCTGGATGGTTGCTAGGGTGTTGCTAGGTGGTTGTTACAATGTCCTTGATGGTTACTAGGGCATTGTTAGATGGTTGTCATGGTGATTTGGATGGCTGCTATGGAGTTGCCAGGTGATTGTCACATTGTTCTGAATGGTTGCTATAGTGTTAGGGTGTTCTGAAATGTTGCTAGGGTGTTGTTAGGTGATTGTCATAGTGTTCTGTATGGTTGCTAGATGGTTGTTAAGGTGTGCTAGATGGTTGCTAGGTGGTCATCAGGATGTTCTGCATAGTTGCTAGGGTGTTGCTGGGTGGTTGTTACAGTGTTTTTAATGGTTACTAGGGTGTTGCTAGATGGTTGTCATGGTGATTTGGATGGCTGTTAGGGAGTTGCTAGGTGTCCTGAATGGTTGCTATAGTTTTAGAATGTTCTGGAATGTTGCTAGGGTGTTAGGTGATTGTCACAAGTGTTCTGGATGGTTGCTAGAGCATTGCTAGGTGGTTGTTACGTGTTCTGAATTGTTACATGGGCATTGCAAAGTTGTTTGGTTTTTCTGGATGGTTGCTGGGGCATTGCTAGATGGTTGTTAGGGTGTTTTGTATGGTTGCTTTGGCATTGCTAAGTTGTTAGGTTTCTTCTGGATAGTTGCTAGATGGTTGTTTGGGTGTTCTGGATGGTTGCTAGGGCATTGCTAGATGGTTGTCATGTTTGGATGGCTGCTAAGGCATTGCTAGGTGGTTGTCACAGTATTCTAAATGATTTTTATGGTTTTAGGGTGTTCTAGAATGTTGCTAGGGTGTTGTTAGGTGGTTGTCACTGTGTTCTGGATGACTGGTTGTCATGGTGTTTGGGATGGTTACTAGGGCATTGCTAACTTGTTAGGGTGTTCTGGGTGCTAGGTTGTTGTCAGGGTGTTCTGAATGGGTACTAGGGTGTTGCTAGATGGTTGTCATGGTGTTTGTCACAGTGTTCTGAGTAGCTGCTGTGGTTTTAGGATGTTCTGGTATTTTGTTAGGGTGTTGTCATGGTGTTTGGGATGATTACTAGGGTATTGCTAACTTGTCAGGGTGTTCTGGATGGTTGCTAGGTGGTTGTCAGGGTGTTCTGGAATGTTGCTAGGGTGTTGTTAGGTGGTTGTCACAGTGTTCTGAATGATTGGTTGTCATGGTGTTCGGGATGATTACTATGGCATTGCTAATTTGTCAGGGTGTTCTGGATGGTTGCTAGGTGGTTCTCAGGGTGTTCTGGAATGTTGCTAGGGTGTTATTAGTTGGTTGTCACAGTGTTCTGGGTGATTGGTGGTTGTCATGGTGTTGCTAGATGGTTATTAGGTGGTTCTGGCTTTGTGTAAGGTTCTCACTTACTGGCTAATGTCAAAGGAGCAAATGTCTAAAGGAACCCCAGAATTGTCATTTTTGAGTACATTCTGAATCAAGCCACATTTGCAACAAATGAAATACTAGAAGTCATTTCTAAGGGAAAGTTGCATGGAGACTTTGTGGATTTTTGATTCAATTAATCAGATTTTATCTTAAACACCTGCTAACATGTTTCATTAATTCCGTTGTTTAACTCTGTAGCAACCAATAATATGATCCCTCCCCAATTACTGGCCGTCGTTTGTCTTATGTGGGTCACTGTTCATTCATTAGACTATTCAGTATGCATTACTATCAATACTGATGCAAGCATCACTAATGAATGCAATGCTGCTATTTGATATTATAGAGGCTTTGGCACCCTTGACCCACAACACATCACTCTGAATATAACATAAACCTACATTCACTACAACTCACACTGTTACCTGAATTCTCAGCGCGCGCGAGAGAGTGAGTGAGGCACGAGTCTGAATACAAATCAGACTCTCCCCTAGACTCCCCGTTGCACCGACTAGCACGGGCGCACACGCGCATTCGCTGCAGCCGCACTGGAGAGCTGCGGTTGAGGTGACGGTTTAATCTCACACGGCTCATTAAGGAAGGATCCGCCTGGTTTGCACACAGACCGTGAGCGCATCTGCGTGCGCTAATGTGAGAAAACGCTCCGCGAGAAAAATCCTGCGTGGGTGGGTGGATAAACGGAAGAACGAGGACGAGGAGAGGGAAGCTGGATCGGTGCACAGGAGCTCCATGGAAAACACACGTTATGGCCACTGCATAGGAATCCATCGCGACGGCTGCAGGGTGTGAGGTAAGTCTGGCTATCCGTTTAATTGTGCATGCAAACGCTTGTGGTCATTGTGGTGCATGACTGTAATTTCAGGGTGCATGTGGGGGCGAGTCTGTCCGCTCTAGAGTGAGTCACCCTGGAAGGATGAGTGATGATTCCTGCCCCATATCGCTGGAAATCATAAGGACGTGGAGAAGGAAGGAGGGTGGGGGTGTGGTATTCCCCAAACGCTAGCTCTAATTACCCTGTATGGCAAAATCCCTTTAGGGTTTTAAGCTCTTATTGCTTTCGCATGCACCCCCCACCTTTAATAGCTTGAAATTGCGATGCTGACGGCTGATCCATGTGGTGATTTGAAACGTGCATGTGTTTTGGGGGTGGCTGAAACCCAGAGACACGTTCAAATCAAAGATGAGACAGTAGAGCCATAGACACGTACACGCAGTGTAATCCAGGTGCTTACAACAGCACAACAGCACGCCAGCAAGAGGATTACGCTCTTACGCTCTTGAGCGTCTCTTTTATTACTGGGTTGGACAAATGAAGGAATACAGAGAAGAGCGTGAATCAAATGACAGTAAAGTCGTGCATCATGTCTTGGTAAGTGTTTATGAGTTGCATTTACACAGGATACAATGATGGGCTGGCCTTTATCTTTTTAGTGATGTTTGGTAAAAGAATAGTTAAGGCAAAACTGAAAAGTCATTTGCTCAACCTTAAAAACCTGCATGACTTACTTCTGAGGAATACAAAAGGAGTTATTTTGAAAAATGTCTCAGTGATTGTTGTTGTCAGTGCATGAAAGTCAGTGGGGTTCAGTGTTTTCTTTTGTGTTGTGCAGAAGAAAGATTTGTGCATGGAAGACATAGAACAACATGAAGGAAGGTAATTGATGATATTTTGATTTAAGTCAAGCATTAGTTTCCACTGCTCATTTTAGGGTTAGGGATTTCAACAGACCCTTAAAGAGCAGGTCATATGGTATTTTAAAGTGTCATAATATTGTGTTGGAGCCCCCTACAACAGGTTTAAATGCATCTAAGGTCAGAAAACACTGTAATTTTCTCGGAATATACATTTAATATTAGCAATGATTTTGCAATGATTTAAAAACGATTAGTTCGAAGCAGTTCTGAGATCTGTAACCCCTCCCTTCCATAAGCCTACTCTGCTCTGATTGGTCAGCTGGCCAAGTCTGTTGTGATTGGTCTTTCCGTATACAATGTGTGTCAGAAACGAAACACTTAACAAATCAATAATGGTGGATACATTAGCCAGGTGCCAACATTACTGACTGATGAGACAATATAGTTTGTAAACTGAAATCCACATTCTTTATTAATAAATAAAAAAATGAATAAATAATGAACAACTACATTAATCATCACATTCTTAGGAAACAGTGGGTTCACAACGAATTATCAGAACGATTTCAGTAAGACAGTAATATCATGGTTTACCTGGAAACCTAAAGTTGCACAAAGTAAACATCACATATTACCAGGAAAAACTTGACAGTTTGAGCACTACAAATAACGTATTAATCATACTTACAGGTTGTGGTTCGGAGACACTTGTTGGTCCAAATGAAAAAGGTACGGATTTATCTTTCAAGGACAAGCATTTAGCAAATCCCACGTTGGACTCGCCAAGATTAGAGAAGCACTATTCTGTAAATTGACGAGCACTGTGGTATCGTGAAAAAAATGAATTTTATGCACTGATTCTTTACATCATCATCTTTACGCAATGAAAACAAAACAAGCTTGCTTGGCGGAGAACACAGCGTCTTTTTGACATGATGTAAACACACTAACTAGCAGAAGTGTTTGTGGTTAGGTCAGAGCGTTCGTATTTTGCAGGCAGGCGGGGATTATGGTATGTGTTACCCAGTGACGTAGATCAGTAACAGGCAGAAGATTCGAAAATATGATGAGAGACAATATCTTTATCTATTATGCACTTTTTTGGTTAACAACTTTGCAGACTGCTTACGTTGAACGTTACAAACTGCAAAAAAGATATTTTCGAAAACCCATATGACCTGCTCTTTAATACTGTATAGGGTTGCACAATTTGGGGAAAAATCTAATTGTTATTGTTGTGTTAAAATTGTGATTATTATTTTAATGATTTTAAAGTGATTAAAAAAGTTTGAAGGGTTGCACAATTTGGCTTTTTTTTTTAAAAAGTATACAATAATAATAATAATAATAATAATAATTAGTAGTAATAGCAGTAGTATAACTAAATAAAAATAGTAAGAAAAGACCTAAATATTACTGTTGAAATATTTAACTGTAAAATAAAAAATCAAGCATTTAAAAAATAATTTACAGTACTAAAGTCAATATATAGTGATATTTTTGTCTGTCTTCATTTCTTCAGTTCACACATTAAATCATAGAGCTTTTATTCTGGTGGAAAACCACAGGGAGCCATTAAAGCTTCTGTTTTGTTGACAACAGCTGGTTTGTAAGTGCTTCTCATAATAGATTTAGGAAGATGGTTGGCACATACTGTTCCCAAATGACATTAAAGCAACCCGAATGACCAGATAAGTTTATGTGGAGCAGCATTTGCTGCAAATGAAGCTGCTCTGACACACTGAAAACACTGGATCATGAGCTGCTCACGTGTGAAAAAAAATAATGCTGGGATCACTCTGAAACGCAAAATTGCTAAATAGTTTGTGTAGTAATAAAATAGTTTGTGTAGTAATAAACATAAATATGTTGAGGAAAGGCGTGCTATTAATATTATAAACTATTTTTAAAACGGACATGCATTTTGTCATTAGTGTGCAAAAAAAGATGAAAAATTTCCCTCATATTTACATTGAAGGAGGGACCCAAGCCATACAGTATCTGTTTTGTGGGCTCATTTGATTGTAATGTAAGCAAATACCTAGCAGTTGCCCAGAACACTTTAGCAACCACCAGTTGTGTCAGTACTGCAAAACTTTTGATTTGCATTTGCTGCTATCAAGGTTAAGATATGACTCCAAATAAACATGTTGCATATTCACTGTCCAGGACTTTTTGCAGAAGAAGTGGGACCAGGCAAGCACTTCTCACATTTTCTGTTGGAAATGTTTAAATAAAGGTCATTTATTGGCATCATTAGGAACCTTTAACATCTATGGAACCTTTACATTCCACAAAAGGTTCTTTATAGTGGATGTTCTTCACACTATAAGAAACTTATAGTGAGAACTGTTCGCTGAAAGGTTCTTTGGGGAACAAAAAATGATTCTTCTTTGGCATTACTGTGAAAACCCCTTTTAGAATCTTTATTTTTTAAAGTGTATTTCTATTTTTCTTGCTCTTTTCATTCCATACCATGTTTTCATGGTTTGTTGAAGTCGGGTTGCATTGGTGAGGATAGTACTGCTTATTCTGGCAAATACCTGCCAAATACATAGAAACCCTGTTGAAAAAACAGCATATGCTGGTTACGTATGTTTTGAAGCACAGCAGCTGATTTGAGGTGGTTTAAGGTGGTCCTAAGTTAGTTATAAGCTGGTTATGAGCTGAGCAGGAGCTAGTTCCTTAGGACCAACTTAAACCAGCTCATGACCAACTAAGGAGCAGCTCAAACCAGCTGCCATGCTTCAAAATATTGGCTACCTATCCAGCATATGCTGTTTTTTTTTCAACAGAGAACATGCTGTCTGGCCACCATAGGCTAGCATGCAAAAAAATTTAGCTTACCTATCCAAATAATGCCACCGCAGTCTGTACAAACAGACAAAACTGAGAGTTATTAGAAGATGTGAAGAGACTTAGTGGTCAACAGTGTTCATATTTAAACAGTTTACTGTTGTAGACAGCTTTTGTATTTTGTTTTGTTTTAGTAAAGTCAATGCATGATTATACATTTTAATCAAATTCACTTGCAGAAAATGTTAACATTTAAGCTAAAAATAATGTGCAAAATACATTCTCGTCTTTCATGTATCTCCTGTTGTTTGCAAGTTAGATCAGTCAAAGTCAAAGACCTTGAGGAGATTGTTTTGCTGTACTTATATCACCATTCTTAAATAGCAATAAATCTGAACTCTAATCTAATATGAAAGCTGAGACAGGCCATCTATATTTTCATACCTGAACCATAATGGAAAGTCAGGGCAAGCTCTGCGTAATAGAGTTGGTCCGCCCTGGGATCCTACAACTGTTTGACTGTACTAATTGAAGCTCAAGTGTCCTTTGAGAATATAGCAGTCCAGTCTCAATTTGTGGTAATCCGGCAACCATATATCTCTGGAAAAGCCCTCCTGTTTGAAGGGGCTCGTTCAGTATAAGGGGCTAATTTTAGCCATTGACTTTGTGTTTGTTTGTTAGCTTGGCTCTGTGGAGTATAGAGTGTTGATAGATACATATGAGTTAGTCATACACAGCCACTTTTCAGCTTTTTTTCTGAGCAAAACCTGTTCAGTGCCATCTGACAACAAGAATTATGCAAAAATGTGCACAAATTGGACAAAAATGTTAAAAATGTTTTTTGAAGGGAACCCTGGGTTTTAAGACTTGTATAGATTAATATAACATAAATGATGTCTCATACTGAAATATGTAGCAGAAATACCCTTCTGTTATTTAAAAAAATCACATTGTTTTATAAATATTTTGGACTATGAGTGGCGCCATTATTTCAATTACGTGAAATGGCTGCACTCTGTGAGCTACTGCCGCTAGCTGTTGCTATTTTTACTGCAGCACAACTCGGAAAATACTGATATAATACCACATTGTGCGGCTTTTGGTTGTAATTTTCAGTTGAAGGGCAATGAGAAGCGATGTAAGTCTTCACTGCTTTCCTAGTGATAAGAAGAAGAGCAGAGAATGGGAAGATGCCTGTGAATGAATAAAACTTCATGAAGACCCACGTCTTTGTTCACTCCACTTTAGCCCTGATGGCTTTGAGACTTTTGGCAGACAATAGCTACTGAAAGAGCGTACAATCGGCAGAGACAAAAAACTCTAGATGCAATGCTGGCAGGATGTAAACATGCCAATGCTTGTCATGACGCTGCAGCCGCTTAAGGAGATTCTCAGCACGGATTTCAATCGATATCTCCTTGTGGGGAAAAATGATGGTACGACATATGGTTTAGGCTTACACTTACATCAATTGCCCCCTGTAAGTGCTTTCAGTATCATATCCCATCATATCCCTGCTGAAAAGTGCAGCATTGCTGGTCGCCAGCATGAGATTTTTGGTTGCTGGTTTGCTGGTCCCCAGCGTGGGATGCTGGTTTGCTGGTCCCCATCATGGGCTGCTGGTTGCTGGTCCCCAGCATGAGATGCTGCTTGCTGGTTTGCTGGATTCCTGGATTCCAGCATGAGATACTGGTTGCTTGTTCCCCAGCATGGGATGCTGGTCCCCAGCATTAGATGCTGGATTTGCTGCTGGTCCAAAGCATGAGATGCTGGTTTGCTGGGTACCAGCATGGGATAGTGCTTGCTGGCTTTACTGGTCCCCAGCATGACATGCTGCTTGCTGGTTTGCTGGATTTCAGCATGAGATACTGGTTGCTTGTTTACTGGTCCCCAGCATGGGATGCTGGTTGCTGGTCCCCAGCATGAGATTCTGGTTGCTGGTTTGCTGGTCCCCAGCATGAGATGCTGGTTTGCTGGGTTCCAACATGGGATAGTGGTTGCTGGTTTACTGGTCCCCAGCATGGGCTGCTGGTTGCTGGTTTGCTACTACATATTTCAGTAAGAGACATAATTTATGTTACATTAAGCCATACATGTCATAACACGCAGAGTTCTGTTTAAATGTAACCAGTTTTGTCATGTCATTTCGAAAACATCATTATAAACGAGTATACTTAAATTTGTTACCATTTTAAAATTACTGTTTTGAACTTTATAATCACAAATAATTACAAAGAAACAGCAAGTAACACAGTGGATTAAACATGAAAATTTGTAGTAGAAAGACTAAAAAAGGATTTTCTTGTAAAACATACTCCAGTAATCTTTGTTTTATTTACAACTTTGAAAAAAATACAATGTATATTTAGCTCATCATGAGTTATTTTGCCTTGATTGTATTTTAGTTAAACCATGCATTTGCATCATCATCTGTGCAAAAGTTCGTTAAAAAGGCCAAGTTGGATTCCACCCTGGTCCACACAAAATGTAACAATTAAAAACTAGCATACTTTCAATTTTAAATTTCATTACATTGCATTCTGCATTTCAGCATATATATTTACATATAACTTATGTATAACTTGTGTATATAGGTAATTTACCTTATATGGTGTGGCTAACTAACCTAGCAGGGTGCTCAATAAATGAACTTGATACCTTAAGCTTTACGTTGTGTCCTGATGAACAGATAAAAAGAAAAAGAAAGTGCACTAAGATTCTAGCTTACAATTTTGGCAATAATCTTACTATTTTTGTGTGTAACATGCAACAGACGGTCTGTAATGAGTCCATGGCTGTTCTGTGGGTGTGCAGACTGAGTCTACACATGAGTAGACCATATGCTAGAGCATTTCCAGACACTTTACCTGCATGCCTTTTTTTGAAGCTTGAAGAAATAATTATCAAAACACATTAACATAAGCGAGACTAAACAAAAGCAAATTCTAAAGATTTTTTAAAAACAGTGAGCGACAGACACCCAGTTTGTTCTTAAACCTTCTTCCAGGATGGCCAACTTTCTCGTTTATTTGGATGAATTTACCTCTACAGTCTTACATTTGGGCACGTCTCCTTTCTGGATTGGAATTGTGCACTTTAGCTTCCTTTTTCCTCAAACACATAAAAACAACACACCACACAGACTTTTTAGAAAACCTTCCAGTGTTGCCCAGCAACGAGGAAGCGTTTCAAAAAATGCAGGTCTACCGCTCCGTTTTTTACATTATCTGAGGACTCGCACACTGACAGATGTAAAATGTTGACCGCTGTGAGCGTAAGGCGCACTAAAAGCGGAGGCATGTACTAGATGCTTTCTGTCATAGTGCTTTAGTGCCTGCCTTCATGTGATATTCATTTCCCTGTCCTGAACTCTGAGGTTTACGCTGTGATGTTCAACAGACCTGCTGACAAAATGCTGCTCGGCGGTTCACAGACCAATGAAAGTCCAATCCTAGAGAGTTCTGGGTCGGTTTAGACCATCTGTTCGCAAATGAATACTAGGGTAAAGGGGCTTTGTAAGTACTAATTAGATTGTAACCCACTACAACTGGTTGCATCATTTGTTCTCAGTAGTTAGTGTTGTAGGTCATAAGCTGTCTGTAAAATAAAAGTAGTCACCTAATATGACATCTACCTTAATTGATCCAATAAGCAGCCTAATCTAGTTTGTAACCAGCAAGTCTTGTAGTGTTTCAGTTCACCATATGTATAAACCTTTTTGGGTCATGTGAACTGTCATTGGGAATAAAGTGATTTTTTTTTTAGCATACACAAGAACAGGATATACAATAAATAAGTAATCATGAAATGCAATAAATAGCATATTTAAATGAGTAAATAATAAATAAATAGTAAATATTTGCTAGAATTTATTTACTACAATTCATATATTTCATAAAATTAGTCACTGATAATAATAAATGTTTATATTTGTGCATTATATATATTAATACAACAGTTGTTTTAATGTGTATTTATATATATATATATATATATATATATATTAATACAAAAGTACGTTTCACTGAATTGCCTAGCAACTTTTGATGGCTGTTGTTGTTTATTAAATATTATTATTCAACAAATAATGTTTTATATAAATAACAGGAGTATTTAATATTAGTGTTTAGTGTTGAGAAATAGTGTGTGTGTTCATGATGGTGATTTTAGTTACATTGTTCTGCTATTGGATGGCGACAAGAGACTGTTTTTATGAGTCAACAGTAAATACTTTTACATAGAAAAAAACCCCGAAGTTACTTTTCGTTTCAACGACAGCTTGACGCAGCAAACAAATGCACTGAGCAGTGCTCTCATCAGAAATTACCCTTAACAGATGAAAGAATATTAACATTACGACAAAGATAATGTTTTCCTCAGCGGACATTCAAACTAATGTTTTATTGTGAATATGAGACTGATCTGAAGAATAAATGCAGTATCAGATGCAGGTAATCACACTTGCTCAGTCCATTTCTCTCTCATAGAACTTCACATAATACAGTGAGCTTTTAACACAGTAATACAATCAGCTTTTAATGAAACAACTCAATGTTCCTTCATTACTAGTTCTAAAGTGATGTTTTGGAATTAGTAACGGAGGCTTGGGCTCAGCTGTTAAACTGTCAAACTGAGATTCGAATCCGTGGTGGAAGGAAGTAGTTCTGCACAAAAGAGGGTATTTAAAGACACTCTGTTGTTGTTTCTTATGTATTTACACACTCGGCTCGTCGAAATGTTGTATAAATGCAATATCACACTCGTAGACGTGAGATATGGCTGTATATTGGCATGCTGTGATTACCTATGGCACTTGGTCTGCGGCTGAATCACAGCGCCGATATACAGCCATATCTCACATCGACGTGTGTGATATTGCTCACAATCGCATAAAACATGAGCTCTCGATATAAACAGTTTGTTCTGACATTTTTGTTTTCTGGTTACCTTCGTAAATATTTAGCTTATATAAACTCTTAAAAATAAAGGTTCTTTATTTGCATTGATGGTTCCATGAACATCCATGGAATTTTTCAAATGCAGAAAAGGTTCTTTATATTCAAAAAGGTTCTTTAAATTTTTAAAATGTTCTCCAGATTGGTTCTTTTAAGAACTGTTCACTGAAAGGTTCTTTGGGAACTAAAAATGGTTCTTCTATGGCATCAATGCAAACACACCCATTAGGAGCCTTTATTTTTAAGAGTGTATATGGTTATGTGGTCATGTGTTAATGTAGTCATGCAGGAGAACATCCTTCAGACGTGCAAAAGACGATTAAGTTATTGTAATTGAGTTTTTCAGCTTCTGACCTGTTTTTTCTTTCTCTTTCATGTGAGAAGAATAAAGTGGGAGTGTGAGAGGAGGAACAGAGCAGAAAGAAGAGGGATCTACAATGGCAGCAGAAGAGAAGCCTGCTGTGAAGAGCAGTAGCTCCATTGTACCATGTTTCCTATTTGTGGAGGTGAGTTATATCATACAACATTAACCCTAACCATAAACATAATCCAGACTTTATCAAGTTGGATCAGGATGCTTTATGAACTCTGAATGGGCTCACAGTAAATGATGTGATGTTTTTTCTTATGATCTGAAAAGAAATTGAAGCTCAGATCAATACGATGATATATAAAAAGAGGTTACACTCCAGCTATTTGCTTTGTATTGATTCAGATCAGTTTTACCTGTGATTTTGTAGGTCACAGTTCACTCTATTGAAGAAAGCATACCACATTATCTTTTATAAATGAATAATAATAAAACGAAAAAAAATAAACATACATATACGTTTGACTTTTCATTTTGAAAAGAAAATGTGGTCAGTTCTCTGTAAACAAATATAAATAAAAATGCAGTAAAACATAAATAAATGTTAAATAATTGTTTCTATTTTAATATATTTAAAATATGTAATTTTTAATATAATATGTAATTTATAACAATATGTTGTAATTTATTCTTTTGATGACTGAAGCTGAATTTGATAGAGAAGATAATAGTATTTATTTATTTGAAGAGTTCATTTGCAAAAACAGATAACATCATCAAAAATCATGTTTTTTATTTTACTGTGAATTCCAATTAATCTCAATCAAACTGCAGGTGGGTTATTTTGATTAAGTAAAAATAACAAAAAAATACAGCTAACTAACACAATAAAACACAGTAAAAACATGATAACATATTAAATGTAAAAAGTTTTTGCAAATAAACTCTTTGTTTATTTATTTATTCATTTATTTATTTTGTGCTGATAACAGTGACAAAAATTAAATCATTTCTATGATTCAGGCTGTTTAAGGAAGAAATCATTTATTTCCAAGTGTCAAATTTCTTTCATTCTTTGTTTCTAGAAGGATGGAAGGATAATGGACTGATTTGTTTTTGTGTCTGTTATTGTGTGTGTGTATGCGCATGTGTTTGTGTGCGCTAATGTTGCGCGTGCATCACAAACACATCACGACATTTGCCTCCGCTGTTGTTACTATGGCTACCAATCAGCTGGATCTCTATTCTGTGTCTGTATCCTTCTTTTGCTGTATCATTTTTAGATGCTCTCTCTCCCACACGTGTAAATCTTCTCTTTGCTGCCTTCTGCAGCTTTCTTGCAGTAATACGCCCGCACATGCATTCACACATATACAGTATTGTGCTTTTGCAGCATGCATGTATTTGATAAGCCATAGTGATTTTTTTTTCATGTAGCACATTCATCTATTGCTATGACTCACGTTACCAAAGCGAAACAAAAGACTGTGAAATGTGAAAGAAACATAACAACTAGTTATATTGTGGTCTGTTACTGATTATGTGAATTGTAGTCAGTAATGTAATTTAGATTACTCATTTTAGGTAATGTATTCTGACTATTTTTGGATTACTTTTAAATTACTTACAGTTGAGGTCAAAAGTTTACACACACCTTGCAGAATTTTCAAAATGTTAATTATTTTACCAAAATAAGAGGGATCATACAAAATGCATGTTATTTTTATTTAGTACTGACCTGAATAAGATATTTCACATGAAAGACATTTACATAATCCACAAAAGAAAATGGCCCTGTTGAAATGTTTACATACACTTGACACTGTGGTGTTACCTGAATGATCCACATTTGTGTTTTTTTGGTTGTGATGGTTGTGCACGAGTCCTTTGTTTGTCCTGAATAGTTAAACTGCCCGCTGTTCTTCAAAAAAATCCTTCAAGTCCCACAAATTCTTTGGTTTTTCACCGTTTTTGTGTATTTGAACCCTTTCCAACAATGACTGTATGATTTTGAGATCCATCTTTTCACACTGAGGACAACTGAGGGACTCAAATGCAACTATTACAGAAGGTTCAAATGCTCACTGATGCTTCAGAAGGAAACATGATGCATTAAGAGCTGGGGGGCTCACATCTACATTCTGTTCTTTTGAACAGAATGTAGATGTGTGCGTTTTTCTTATTTTGCCTAAATACCATATATATATATATTTTTTATTTAGTACCGCCTTTCATAAGCTGCAGAAGGTACTTACATGTTTCCCAGAAGACAAAATAAGCTAAATTTACTCTGATTTTCAAATTCAAAAGTTTTCACCCCTGGCACTTAAAGGTGTCATCAGATGCAAAGTTCACTTTTACATGTTGTTTGAACATTAATGTGTGTTAGCAGTGTATGTACACACCTACCCTAAAATGATAAAAATCCATGCAGTGGTTTTTAATTAATCTGTAAAAATAATATCCCCTTTTTCAAATCAAGCCATTCTCAGATGCCTGTTGGCGTGGCGTCACACCCACAGAGGCCGCTCCCACAATAGTTGATTGACATGAGCTTCTTACCTTAGACCCGCCTTACATCAGCTGTAACAGTCCGACCTCCACTGTTTCGATGCTGGAACAGGAATGTAAGTTATACAAGAATATCTCCGATTGAGCGATTGAGGTGTTGTGTTGCTGGATGTAATAATGAACATAGTGGTCGTCATTTACTCCCGACATCTGAACCGCTGAAGATGCAGTGGATTACGTTTGTTTGTGAAGGGAATGTGCCTCCCGATCTACATAAATGCATCTATGTGCGCGCAAATCATTTGTGATCCAGCTTCACCTACAGCAAAAGTGAGTATAAGGGTTTTTTATAAGGGAATCTCTGCAATCACCTTTCCTAATAACGTGCTAGTTAGCAAATTTAGCGGCTAAACGCGCTATATGTGGCTAAAGTAAACAATCTCTCAGAGCACAGCTCCAAGAGAGGGGTGGGGCGAGCAGAGCTCATTTGCATTTAAAGGAACAATCCCTCAGAATGGGATGATTTTTGCAGAGCTCATTTTGACAAGGTAAAAAGGGTGTTGTTTTGCACTACCATTGAGAATTTTTATTAAAGACTTTTCATTAAGACCCTAAAAAATCATATCAACTTGTGGAAAATTGGCATCCGATGACCCCTTTAATGCATTGTGTTTCCTTCTGAAGCATCAGTGAGTGTTTGAATCTTCTGTAATAGTTGCATATGAGTCTCTCAGTTGTCCTCAGTGTGCAAAGATGGATCTCAAAATCAACCAGTCATTGTTGGAAAGGGTTCAAATTCACAAAAATGCTGAAAAACCAAATAATTTGTGGGACCTGAGGGATTTTTCTGAAGAATAGTGAACTGTTTAACTGTTCAGGAGAAGCAAGGGACTCATGAACAACCATCACTAAACAAAACAAAACAAAACAGAAAAAAAAAACTTTTAAACAGGGTCATTTTTGTAAATTCACCTACTATTGTCGCTCGTGGACTATATGTAAACATTTTTATGTGAAATATCTTATTCAGGTCAGCACTAAATAAAAAATAACATGCATTTTGTACGACCCTCTCTTTAGTTTGGTAAAATCATTAACATTTTGCAGATTCTGTAAGGTGTATGTAAACTTTTGACCTCAACTGTATGACCTAACGTTAAATACAATATATTCCATTCTTCGTTATCAATATCATGAAAGGCATTAAACATTATAAATCAGGGTTTCCCAAATTGTCGGTTTTGCCTTAGTAGATTTGTGATTCTGAAGAAATAAGCTTTGTATCTCCTTTAAAATCCAGTAGAGGGCGCAACACTTCAGCAGGTGCTTTAGTGACTTTAAAAACAGTAAAAACTTTGTTCACATCAGTTTGGGTTATATTTAACTGATTAAATATTCTTATCTTGAGGTGAAATTATTAATTAGTATATCTATGGATGTGAAGGTTTGGTTATGTGTCTCTGTGAGTCTCTGTTTGAAAATATCCACAAAGATAGTAAAACCTGATATTAGCTTCATTGTTAGCTACAGGGAAGCAATTTAAAATGCACTTTAAAAGCAATGAATATTTAACAAGCAAAAACAAATTAAAAAAGTACAGTTAATACATATAATCATCAGTCAATGTCTGGCAGCGAGCAATAGCATCTCTGGCTCCTTTGATAGCAGCATGGAGATCTACAAAGGCGCTGGAAATGAAAGGAATAAAAATTGATTTTTTTAAAATGAGCTTGACACTTGAACTGGCAGGTCGCTGATGAGCATTGTGGGAGCTGTACGGTTTGACTCTGTAGGAGGATAAAAGACTAACAGCGGGAAGGCAGAGAAACAGCGATGCTCTTGACGGATGAAAGAAGAGTAGAGAAGACTTGTAGAAAGGGAGGAAGAGCGGCACAACTTGGCAGCGTCCTAAATGACTTGAATTTGCTGGAGCCGCATCTCAGCAGGATAATGTTTATTTACAGCTGAGAATCTACAGCGCACATGCTGAAACACAGACTAATAACAGAGTGATCACACAGATGTGTGCTATCCTGCATCTACGGCTGTGGTCTCTTAACAAGCCGCTAATTATGAAGCAACAACAAACATGTTGAAACATTATTCATTTTGTGCAGAAAATGCTTGAATTTTAATTTAATCAAGTCTGTCTGCCAGATCCAATCCTTTTTTTGCTGGTTTACTGGTTTTAACTGGTTTAAGGTGGTCTCCCTAACAAGCCAAGCTGGTTTTCAGCTAGAAAACTGTGCAAAATCCCAAAAGCCGCCCTGCCTAAAGACGACTGGAGAACAGCTGAGACTGTATTTATTAAAGATCTTATTTTAGCATCCATCCATCCATCATCACACAGTACAAGTATATGGTACATGGTATCCTTTGGTGCTGTTTAGTTCTGCTCATCAGGCAGAATAAAAGCCCGTAATGAGCTATGAATAAGAGGAGAGATGAGCTGTCACTCAAATGGCCAGACAGCCTTCAGTGTCTGCCAGCATGAAGACAGACAACTCTAAAAATACTCTGAAAGACCAGACTGATTTCAGGCCCAATTAGAGCTAAGACAGTTGAATGACACGGAGATTATGAGTCATATATGTATGTATGTATGTATGTATGTATGCATGTATCTATCTATCTATCTATCTATCTGTCTATCTATCTGTCTGTCTTATGAAAATTCTCTGAGTTTAACTAAAATTCTGACTGATTATTTTTGTATTTCACAATAATAATAATATTTATGTTATTAACATTATTATTATATACTTAAAAATAAAATAGTAAAAATATAAATTAAATATTAATAATAATAACAATAAAACTAATCTTAATATTTTTGTATGACACGATAATGAGATTAAGTAATATAAATAGATATAAATAACGATAATATATACAATTATTATTATTATTATTATATATTTAATTCAAAATAGCAAAAATATAAGTAAAATATAATAATATATATTAATAACAGTATAAATAATAAAATATTTGTATTTGTATTTGTAAAAGCATTAGTAAATACAAAATTATTATTATTAACACAATAATATAAATATTAATATATGAATAAACTTTTATTATTATTTTTATTATTATAAATAAATGAAATATTATTAATAATAACAATATTAATAATCTTAATATTTTTGTATTTTACAATACTGAAATTAAGCAATGTATATGCATATAAATAAGAAAACAATAAATGTATTAGTGAATACAAAAGTATTATTATTTTAACACAATAATATAAATATTAATACATTAAGACATGTATTATTATTATTATTATTATTATTATATTTAAAATAAAATAGTAGCAATAATGAAATTGAGCGATATAATTACATATAAATAAGATAACAATATAAGATTTTTTTTATTATTATGATTATTATTATTAACACAATAATATAAATATAAATATTAATTCTTATTATAATTTTATATTTAAACATAAAATAGTATAAATATAAATTAAATATTATTAATAAAAATGTATAAATAATCTTTTATTAATGACATTATTAATTCATAATAAATAATCTAATCTAATAATCTAAAAATCATTATAAACTAATTAACTTTTATATTTTACAGTAATTAAATTTAGTGATATAAATACATATAAATAAGAAAACAATAAAATTATTAGTAAATACACAATTATTATTATTAGCACAATAATATAAATGTTAATGTATTAATAATTGTATCATTGAATGTATTATTATTATTAATACACTTAAAAATAAAATAGTACAAATATAAATTAAATATTATTACTAATAACAATATAAATATTCTAAATATTTTTGTATTTCACAATAACGAAATTAAGCAATATGCAGTAAATAATGTATAAATAATAAATTATTTGTATTATTTATAATAATATTATAATTTTTATTATAAATAAAACATTATAAATAATAATATAAAAATATATTCAAATAAAAATTGTATGTGTATTATTTTATATATGTATGTATGTTGTTCAAAACAAATACAAAACTTGTATGAATATAAATATTATAGATAGTAACAGTATAAATAATATAAAAAATTTATTCAAGTAAAAAAAAAAATATTTAAACAGTATAATAAATAAATAAATAAATAAAGGCATTTTTAAAATGCAAAGTCTTAAGTCCTGTTCACACCAAGAACAATAACTATAAAGATAGTGATAAAGATATAGTTTTAAAAATCATTCTCAGTATTAAAGAATAGCAGAGTTCACAGCTAAAACAATAAATGCACAGAGAAACTATATTGTTGGAATCACTTTAAGAATGATTTTGTCCAGATGATGAATGATAAAAACATTGACAGCCAATCAGAGTCAATCCTGATATAACAAGCTTGAGAATGTAAAGCTGTAGAAGAATAGCTGCTTAGAATAAACAGATGATATGGTCCGCTGGTGTGGAGGCTATTATAGATATCCTTATAGTTATCTTTATAGTTATTGTTCGGGCCTGTAGAGTTCAGGCAGTAGTTCCTCCAGAGCTGATATTGCGTTTCACAGTCTATCTGCATGACGCTTTCAAACCCTGAATCAGAAAGAGGTCAGAATGCTCAGAGGAGTCGTACCTTCTTTGAAACAGATCTTCGGTTCACCACGTTCTTCCCGAGATTACAGCGCATCTGTCATCCTTAATTTATGACAGCGATGAGTCTTGTCCTTTGGAAGTCCTTCTCTCTGCTTTCCTCCAAACACAATCAAGCGTGTTCTCCTTGGCGCCTCTCCAAACCGTGGAGTCGCCTGTCAGCTTTGCTTACGGTGATGCTGTGTTTAATACGGCGAGGGTCTCCATTGATCTGTCTCAACTTGTTTGCTGTATGCGCCATAATAGAGAAGTGCATATATTACAGAGCAAGTATTCATATGCATGTGACACATATTAAAGAATTAGTTCAATTCCAGAACAAAAAACTTACAGATAATGTACTCACCCCCTTGTCATCCAAGACGTTCATGTCTCTCTTTCTTCAGTCGTAAAGAAATTGTATTTTTTGAGGAAAACATGTTAGGGGCCGTTCACATATCGCGCCTAAAAACGCGTGGAAAACGCTAGGCGCGCCGATTTTGCCTCCTTTCCTCTGTAGTTTGCGCTCCCGTGGCGTCTGCCGTTGCTAAGCAACCATGACCCGCACTCTCAATAAAGACGGGAAGTTTCATCAAAGGACAAACGGATTTCCAGCACTAAAAATCACTTGCTGTAGCTCTGCTACTAAATTTATTTAAAAATGTACAGCTATGATCAGCTGTTTCTCCATCTTGGCTGAGCTTTCAATGTTGTTACGGGAAAGGATGAAGCTAATTGGTTGAATCTCATCACATGACCCGCGGTGCGCTTGCGGCATTCTGAAAAGTTGTTTTAAACTCGATGCGGCGCGGACGCGCCTGAAAAAACGAGCGCGTCGCGACCCCGTCGCTTCCGTTATGAGCGCGGCTGCCGCCCGTCTACATTTGAAATAACGAACTTGAGCGCGCAAAAGACGCGATATGTGAACGGCCCCATAAGATTTCACTCCATGTTCAAATTTGAACGTCCAAAACGCAGTTTAAATGCAGCTCTAAACGATCCCAGCCAAGGAATAAGGAAAGGAAAGAAATGAAGGAAAGGACGTGACGTGTGGCCAAGTATGGTGACCCATACTCGGAATTTGTGCTCTGCATTTAACCCATCCAAGTGCACACACACAGTAGTGAGAAGTGATCAAACACACACACACCCGGAGCAGTGCGCAGCCATATTGCTATCGCTGTGGCGCCCGGGGAGCAGTTGGGGGATCGGCGCCTTGCTCAAGGGACCTTTCGGTTACAAGCCCGACTCCCTAACCATTAGGCCACTGCTGCCCTCGTAATAAGGGTCCTATCTAGCAAAACGATCGGTTATTTTCTAAAAAAAATTACAGTTTATATACTTTTTAACCTCAAACGCTCGTCTTGTCTCTATGTGAAGTGTTTTTTTTCCGGTCATGACAGTTAGGGTACGTCTAAAAACTCCCGTCTAATTTTCTCCTACAAAAATCTTCAAAATCTTCTTACATTGCTGTTTTTTTTTTTTTTTTTTTGCAAAGAGTGTTTGATCTTCTTTCAGTGTTCACTTTGTAAACTCTGGGTTGGTACTTCTGCAGCGATGTAGGACGATTTTGAAGTTGGAGGACAAAATGAGACGGGAATTTTTAGACGTACCCTAACTGTCATGACCGGAAAAAACATTTCACACCGAGACAAGACGAGTGTGTATGTTTAAAAAGTAGATAAATTGTAATTTAAAAAATAAAATAAAATAAATAACCAATCGTTTTGTTAGATAAGACCCTTTTTCCTCGACTGGGATCGTTTAGAGCCATTTGAAGCTGCATTTTAAACCGCATTTTGGAAGTTCACCATAGAAGTCCATTACATGGAGAGAAATCCTGAAATGTTTTCCTCAAAAAACATAATTTCTTTATGACTGAAGAAAGAAAGACATGAACATCTTGGATGACAAGTGGGTGAGTCTTCTTTTGCTCATGTCTTTCACAGCACATGTGCTCTTTAGTTCAGTTTAGCAGATGTGCTAATGTCTCCAGGATACAATTTAGACTGATCTGAACTTTTATCTCCAGCTGAACTGAGTTATGACAGCAAAGTAATGTTGAATTTTGCTCGCTGTGGAGAAACATGTTGCCATATGGAATATTCCTCCTCCCCCCGCTCTCTAATTAGACTCTTTGAGTGAACACAGAGCCAGAGAGTGATTCTGGCACAGTGCATTTAATCGTTTTACAACTCGTGCCAAATAAAAGCAGTATGTTCCAGTAAGATACTATTTTAAAATGATTGATTTGAATATTTCCAGCTACAAATGAATGAAGGAATGATTAGATGTGCAACACTACTGTGTTCACATACTCATGATATTAATATGGCGAAAACGCAAATATTGTTGCTAAACATTTTGTATGTATATACATTTTAAATATGTATAATTTTATAAGAAGCTCTTTTAAGGCTCTACCGCTCACCAATGCTGGATTTATTTGGTCAAAATTAGTGATATTGTGAAATATTATTACAAATTAAAATTGTTTTATGTTTAATATATTTAAAAATGTAAAACATGTTCAAATTCCTGTGATCAAAGCTGAATTTTCAGCATCATTACTCCAGTCTTCAGTGTCACATAATCCTTCAGAAATCATTCTAATGTGATGATTTGATACTACAAAAAATAAAATAAAATAAACAAAAAATCTACGTTGAAAACAATTGTGCTGCGTAATATTTTATTTATTTATTTATTTATTTGCGTACTGACCTAGGACATTTGAATATTTTTTACTAAAAAGTGTCTGAACAACCTTAAAAAAACTTTTAATTTACTATTATAGAATTTATATATTTATTTATTCATGCTTTTTATTTATTCTTTTTTTTTCAGAATGCATTGCTGTGTGGATGCCTACTCAAAAAAAAAAAAAAATCCACCCTATATTTGATGTAAATTTTTAATATTACATGATTATCATGATCATATGCCTTGATATTCAATGTAAATTTGCACAATTGTTATTTTTTTTATTTGTTTATTTATTTTTGGTCTGTTTTATTGTCTCATCAACAAATCATTAAATTTATTTTAAAATGTAATTTATTCCTGTGATCAAAGCTAAATTTTCAGCATCATTACTCCAATCTTCAGTGTCACATGATCCTTCAGATTCATTCTAATATAATGATTTTTTTTTAGTAAATAAAATAAAAATAAAATAATTTAAATAAAAAAAAAATAAATCAATGTTAAAAACAATTGTGCTGCTTTATATTTTTATTGATTGATTGATTAATTAATTAATTCATCAATTAATGTATTTATTTATTTATTATTTACTGACCTCTGAAATTGTAATATTTTTAAAAAAAATTGTTTGAACAACTTAAAAAAAAGTTTACTTATTTATTTTTGTTATTATTTTTTATTTATTTATTTTTAATGTGGTTGCGTACTATAAAAAATAAATAAATAAATAAATAAATAAAAGTCCACCCTTATATGTTATGTAAATTTATAATATTACGTGATCATCATGATCATACCTATGATATTCAGTGTAAATTTGCACAGTTTTTATTTTTTGTTTATACATTTACTTCTTTATTTCATTTTGGCCTATTTTGTTGTCCAAAATCATAACTCTGATCACTTAGAAAACTAATAGCACCTCTCTTATCAACAAACCACACAATTTAAGATATTATTAATTTTTGTAACAGTTATTCACTGTAAGTACTTACAGTTATTTACGGTTAAGGGTTTGCTTTAGTAAAGGATTTCTTACTCTGAATATGAGCAATAGCAATAGCAATAGTGATTCTTGCCCCAACAAGCACAACTAATGATCTTAAAGCTCCACTCTGTCCCCTGGTGGACACATCCAGCATTCCACCACACCAAACCTATTCTCTTTTCCTTTTATCTTTATATTTTTTGTAAAGCTGCTTTGGAACAGTGTGTGTTTTTAAAAAAGCATCATAGAAATAAATACATTTCTGTTTGGCTGCTATAATCTACAATTATACTCAGGCTGTTATGTTAGAAATCAAAATGTGCTGAATATTTAACCCTGCAATGTTTTATTCTTCACTGTGCAACAGTATTTGTCCATCTTTCTCTCTTTTTAACTGAGAGAGACAAGAAAGGCGTTGAGAACACTTGACTGACACGTGGGTCAGGTTTTGTGTTTGGGTGTGTGTGAATGTGGGTGTCTGTGTGGGTTGAGAGATTTGAGTGAATAATCCAAGCGCATTTTTCACGCTTCAAGTATTCAGGAAACAAGTATTATGCACTTAGGAGAATAAAAAGCATGTATTATCAAATTGCATGCATTTGAACACGTCGCAGTTAAAAATGTCATTGTAGAAGATAACATCTTTTCTCACAACTGCTTCTGTTTATTCAGTGTCTTTTAATCAACTGGTGATTTTTAGTGTATACTGTATGTTACGTCTATTTTCACACAGGTGTTTTGGTACTTTATGTAGAACAATGAAATTCGATATGCATTAGGTATCATGATATGGCTTAGTGTGATCACAGAGGCTATGAATTAATTAACTAAATATGCATTGCATATTTTAGAGTCAAGTGCAGCACTGTGTTCATTTATATATGTGCAGCTTATGATCCAGTGTCTCGGTTCACAGTAAAAGCTGCTCCGCACAAACTCATTTCTGCATATGATCTAAGTTTGGGTTCATTTAATTGAACGTGCCAGCATCTTTCCATGCTTGTAATAAAAACCTCTTTTCAACAACAGAGAAGTATTAAGGTTTTGCGGTTTCCCTCAGAATGAATGTTTGATGGTTTATTGTTTAAAAATTAAGAAATTAAGACACCCCTATAGCAATTTTACAGTTGTAATGTAAAATAAACTACTATTTTGTTTTTATTTTGCAATGAAATATTGCAGCAATAATAATTATAATAATAATAGTTAAAATTCTATAGTAAAATTATACATATATAATACAATTATTATTGTTATTATTATTATTATTATTATTTTATTTAGTCATTTTGATGTGTAACCACAAATAATGCAGCTCTACAAATAGTTATAAAATTGTATAAATGTATTCTTTTTATAGAATTATAAAAAGAATACATTTATACAATTTTATAACTATTTTAAATACTTTTTTTACAGTGAAATATTACAATAGTAGTAGTGTTTTTGTTTATTTAGTAGTTTTATAGTTGTATTTAGTAGTAGTGATAATAATAATAATAATAATAGCATATTGTTATATAATCAACATTTTACAGCACTACAAAAAAGCACAGCAAATCTAGATTTTTTTAAATCACAAATTATTATCTGAAAAATCGTAGTTAGATTTTTTTTAACCCCCAAATCGTGCACACTTACAATTTATTTATTTAAGTTGTAAATAAAACAATTCTCGAGAATGTTTTACAAGAAAATATCATTTCAGTTTTTCTGCTTCAAAATGTGACATTTAATTCAGTGTTACTTGCCATTTCTTAGTAATTGTTTACAAAATTTCTAAGTATTTAGTAGTTTTATAGTTTTATTTAGTAATAGTAGAAGTAATAATATTATTATTATTATTATTATTATTATTATTATTATTAACATACTGATATATAACCACAAATTATACAACCCTACAAAAATCACAGCACAACCTGGATTTTTATAAAGTATTAAATACTTTTTTATTTTACTGTGAAATATTACAATAGTAGTAGTTTTTTGTTTGTTTGTTTGTTTGTTTATTTAGCAATTGTATAGTTTTATTTAGTAGTAGTGGTGGTGGTGGTGATAATAATAATAATAATAATAATAATAATAATAATTATTATTATTATTTATTAGCATTGGCATTTAACCACAAATTATACAGCCCTACAAAAAAACACAGCAAACCTGTAAATTTTAAAATCACAAATTATGATCACAAATTATCACAGGTTTAGTAAAAAAAATCTGATTTTTTTAAAATCACAAATTATTATAAGAAAAATCATAAAAAATACTTCTTCTTTTTTTTTTTTTACCCCAAAAACGTGCCTATCATTGTAAAAAAAAAATCAAACTTGTAAATAAAACAAAAATTATCGGAGTATGTTTTACAAGTAAATACCATTTCAATTTTTTCTGTTTCGATAATATGTTTAATTCACTGTTACTTGCCGCTTCTTTTTAGAATTTTGTGTGAAATTTGTTTCTATGTTTATTTAAATGCATCTCAAACCCTTTGGGGTCCACATATATCAGTAGTTTATTTGCGGTTTGCTTGTGTCACAAGGTGTTGTCTTTGTGTTTGAAAGGTTGAATGAGAAAGCCAGTGTGTCTTGAATGAAGGCGAGCTGCTTTTGAAAGTCGCTAATGAGCGTGTTCACACCCTCCTTGTGTTTCACACACATCCAAAATGTCACTTGCGCGCACGCGGACGCACACACGCGCCGCTGAGCCAATTTGTGTCCGCTCCGGCTCCAATTCACGCTGTCCCTCCCCGCTGACTCTCTCCGCAGCGGTCCCCTTTTTCCACTCTCCTCTCGCTCGCTCTGCGCGGCTTGCTTCACGGAACAGCATGTAACGCTCTCAGTATCACGACGCCGGAGAGTGTGTGCGGGCGTGTGTCTCTGGGCTGTGGCGGAGCGTTTTCTCCTCTGGTTGTAAAGCGTGGATCATGTTCTATTTCCAGCTGGTGATCATGGCAGGCACCGTTCTCCTGGCGTACTACTTCGAATACACGGACACCTTTCCCGTACACATCCAGGGGTTCTTCTGCTTCGACAAGACGTTCTCCAAACCCTACCCTGGACCGGATGAGAGCAGTAACGTACCGCCGGTGCTCGTGTACTCCCTGGTAGCTGCTATTCCCACTATAACCGTGAGTAGCCTGTGTCTTTCCTGCATTTCCCTGTGTGCTTGTGGGCTGTCAGGATCAACTTTTGCATGGGTGATGAAGGATGAATCATCATTCATTATCAGGATGTATGGACACGTGTGCTTTTGTGTGTGAGAGAGAATCCAGATCTCACTCTTGTCAGATTCTGTCAAGGACATGTCTGAGTCACATTTCACACCTAAATCAATCACATTCAATGTGTTGTGAATATTTTATATTTAAATGTTATGTTTTTATTATGTGCATGTATGTAGACTATGTGTATGCATTTTTTACACTATTTTAAAAGTGCCAAGAAAACAGACTTTATTATGTGAAGAAGGTTAATTTTGTTTGTGACATTATTTTTATAATTAAGTCAATTAGTCAATAAATCCTACATCAGTTAAGTCCCTACACACACACACACAATGAAATTCTAATTACCATAACTTTTTTGTAATATTTTGTTTTTATTTAATAGTTTTATAACTTTAATAATAATAATAATAAATTATTATTATTATTATTATAGTCACATTATGTAATCACACAATTTTGGCCAAGTTATACAAAACAACATTCAGAAACTGTGAAAAAAATATTCTTATTTATAACAGTAATAATAATAATAATAATAATAATAATACAATTTATTAAAATTAGTATTGATAATAACATAATAATAATAATAATTATAATAGTCGCCATCATCATTATTATTATTATTATTATTGTTTTAGATATTTTACATAATGCATATAAAATAATTGAAAATAATTTATTATATACATATTTTATACATATAAGTAATATAAATATATAATACATTATATATATATATATTTTTTTGGTAATTTTGTTAGTGACATTATTTACAATTAATTAATTAAAAAATTATCCTATTATTATCATTATTATTATTATTATTATTATTATTTAATTATGTATTTTCATGTAGCATATATAAAACCACGTAAAATGATTTATATAATACATAAAATATATAAATATGCAATAAATATATTTGTAAACATTTTATTTGTGACATTATTTCCAATTAGTTAAACAATTTAAATGATAATATATATTAATTATAAAATACAATTTATATAGTATTAAAATAGTGAAGAATTTATATAATATATATTATATATACACATTTTATACATATAAGTAATGTAAATATATAATAAACTAATTTTTAGTAATTTTGTTTGTGACATTATTTCCAAATTCATTATCATAATGCCAGAAATAATTCAATTATAATTACCATAATAGATAATATGTTCTTTAAATTGTAAATGTTATTAAACAATAAGAACAAATTAATATAACAAATTAATGAATAAAAAAAAAATATTATAATGGGAATCTACTGAGGATGACTGTTATTGAAAAAAAAAAAAAAAGAGTAATAAAAATTTGGTGGTAAATTATCGTCATGAAATCACATATTTTTTGATTAATAATTTTGGTAATAATTCTGATAATTTTGTGACCTGGACAGACTAGAGATATTTGTTTTGCTTATGAAGTTGTATGTGCCAGTGCTTATTTAATGAGCTGTAGTGTTGTAGACAGCTTTTATATCTCTCTATATTTTCTAAATAGTTTCTCATAGGTAGCACTGAGGTTTAGTTTTGTCTTGTGTGGTTCTCAGATGTTTCTCCAATTACATCTGAGCTGATCTCTCATGAGTATGTCAAAGTGCTTGGTTTTAAGACACCGAAGTCTGCAACTGAAATCAGAGATCTGGCCTGTAAGTTTAAAATGAATCCCAAATTAAATCTGAGTTTAAAGTAATGAAGCAACAGGTTTAAACTTGATCTTTCTTAAAACCATTAAAACCATGATCAAAATGGTTTAAATGCAAGCCTGTTTATTTTTAAACTTGGTAGATAAACCTTGACTTCTAGGTTCAAGCTTAATTCTTATTGGTGCACTTAACACAAGCTATTGGAATTTTAGCAGAAACATCTGAGATCATGTTGATACTGAAATGCAACATAAGCTCCAGTGTGGAAGCTGTAGACAGCAGCTATAACTGGTTTGTAGGTGATGGTTTTACTGGTCTCTCCCTGCCACGTTGTGATCCGGAGGCAACAGATTGCGGGACCACATGGATCTTCCTCCCTCCTTTTCTGAGCCTGCCAGAGCCGCGTGTGGTTCTTCCATCTAGTGTGTGTTTGTGGGCATGTGTTTTTGGGCAGCATTAGATCTGAAGCCTGGAGTACGAGCTTCATGTTGAAGCGTGTGTGAGTGTACTGGCAGAGCCCAAAAAAATCACTCACACAGAAAGTACAGCCAACTGAAGATGCATGAAATGGAGGAGTTCTGTTAGATTCATAAATAAGGGAAAGTACAAGGAATCGAGCAAGGCGTAGAGGGGTTGAAACACGGGCAGAGGCTCATTTCGAGATGTTATAATGGCCGGCTGGGGGAATGATGGGTTGAGAATGAGAGAGGGAATGAAATGTGCAACATCTGCTGCTTTTGTCCAGCGGGACGCGGCCACATTCTGGCCAATGCAGAGTAACACAGTTACCCAAATTCTTTTTTTATTTAATTTTTTTTTTGACTTCTTTTTAATGGTTAAATGAAATTTAACTAATTAATTAGTTTAATTAATTGAAATCATGAAACTTACAGTTTAACATCAGTTTATTATTTAAAAGTTACATATAATAAAAATTACATGTTTAGAGCTCACCATATGTTTTATTGTTATTGTTTTAGCATGTCTAATTATTTGAATGGATTAAAAACAACTTTCATGTATTCTTACAATAGCCAGAAATTCTCTGTTGTGTATTTAATTTTTTCTGGTTATCAAATGAAGGCATAAAACATTGATTTAATTTATTGTTTAATTAATAAAAATTAAACACATTTTATTTTTTGGCAAATAAATGGGATAATATTTAAACATGGAAAAACTATTGTGAGATTATTTCCTAAAAAAAATAAAGTTTTATTATTTTTTTCAGCAGTAGTAGTAACATACATTCTACTACATAATAGTAATACAGGCCGATTTCTGGCACAGTGTCTTCAAATTAAACCAAACTTTTATTTTGACAGGTTGTCGTGAATTCCTTTAGATTCAAATTAAACTGCAAAATGTTCATGAAGTGACTCTCAGAACAGTTCTGGAGATGTTGTTCATGTATTCAACATGTAATGCCCTCATTTAATGAGACGGCAGTCACCACGAGCGTGCTAAATTCCGACTAAACGAAATAGATAAATAAAAGTCTAAATTCTATGACTGGATTTCGTGATTCTGTCCGGGTTTTCGGATTCACGGAAATCATAGGGCCCTAATTTATAAAGTTGCAAAAGTTTTTTGTCACATTTGATCAATTTAGTGCATCCTTGCTCAATTAAAGTATTCATTTCTTAAAAATAAAAGTCTTACAGATCAAATATTTGTACAGTAATATATATATATATATATATATATATAGACATTTTTAAACATTATGGTATCGTAGTATTTGTTCTACTGCCGTTAATTTTTGCTGAGTACAGTAGCAGATATAGAAGTGTTTGAGAGTTTGTGTGTTCATTTGGTGTTGCAGAAATGTCTTACAGCAGCTGAACTCGTATGGCCCACAAACTATGATACAAAGTGTTCATCAGAAAGCAGACAGCACTGCCCTTGGGTGACGTGACATTGGTTGACACCATCAAACACAGACATCCTCCATGTTTTCTAGTGTCCGTGTCAGCATGTTGCAGAGGCGTTCTGATTAGCCTGAGCTCTTTAAAGTCATATTCAGTCATCATAGGAGGGAGAGGAGATGTCCAGGGGGTCTCTCTTTTAATTAAACTCATCCATCATCAGACCTGCTATCTTCATCACAGACTACACGAGGAGACGTCACTGATTCATATCACATCTGTAATAATGGTCAGTCTGTTACTGAAAATACAATGCATCAATAACAAAATTTGATCGGATAGGTTGGTTCTTTAATAATTCCAGTATCTATCTATCTATCTATCTATCTATCTATCTATCTGTCTGTCTGTCTGTCTGTCTGTTTGTTTGTCTGTCTAGTTTAAAAGGAAAACTTGATGTATTAATAATATTAGATAATTAAAAAAGCAAACTAAGTAACTGTAACAGTAACTGTTTACAAAACGTATTTACAAAAGTGCCAATAAAATAAAACAAATAAATTAGAGTTTAAAAAAAGAGAGAGAATGTATTTCCTTACATTCAAATTTGAACTTTAATTCTGCATCTATTTGCTACATCAAGTTCAAATTCAAATCATATTCAGGAAATTGTAAATTGTAAATTAAAAGTCATTTTCAATTCAATTCTGAATGCTGCACAACCCTGTTAGTAACACATCGGTCTAATTCTGATATTTCAAATTCTTGCTATAAAAATCTATAAATAAAAATAATTATAAATAAATGTTATTCATATTTATAAATTGCATTGTTAATATTCTTCTTCTTCTTTGTCATAATAATAATAATTATTATTATTTATCTAGCTAACTAATTATCTACTAAATTTAATTTAATTTTATTTAGAACAAAACTTAACACAAACACAACAAATACACATATATAAATGTGTTGCCGCGCCAACAAAAAACATCCCAAAAACTTCATACATTACAGAAAAATGTTGGAAAGGCGAAAAGGTTTCAGATGCCATAATAAATGAAAAACAATTAAAAATAAATCAATAGACTGCATAAGTGTGTGATGATTTATATAATAATAATAGTGTAACAAATAGTAATAAAAATAATAATTAAGATTTTTGTTTATGAGAAGAATAGGAATAATTTGTTTGGATTTTTTATCAGTGGTTATTGTTACATTTTGATAATAATAATAATAATAATAAATGCAACATGGAAAAAAAATAGAAACAAGAAAGAACTATTAAATACAATTTATCCACCTTTTTCTTACCGTAAGAGTGGCCATTTGTAAATTTTATGGGTTTGGCTTCAGCTTCCTATCTCATCCACATCCAGCTATTTTTAGCTTTACAAAACAGCTCATTTTGCTGCTTGATATTGCAGATTGGTGCATCTTATCATATTATTTTCATGTATTATCTCAATTATGAATACATTGGTTTGTAGTGCATACAGTTTTACCATTTACTGCATGTTGTTACTGTTCTCGCTATTTTCCTATCGCGGCTAATGAACCAGAAGTCTTGCCCATAGGCTATAGGCTTCTTGTTTCACATCTCTCACTGTCCTTCTGTGATTTTGAAGGAGTGTTTTCCGTCACCTGTTGTAGATTCATGCTGAGATTTCAAGCTGTAACCACTGAAGCTGAAATGAAACTCAATGTACAGCTGCTAATACTGCAACTCTGCTCATCTCATTCCCGTGTGATACTATTTTGGAGAGGCACTGTCTCTGTTCATGTTTCTGAAATGTGCTAAGAAACTGTTTGACACAAATCTTCAGTTTCCAATTAACATCACGTTTGTTTCTTGAGCTTGCGGATTAGATGTGAACACCTGTGTGTTTGTGACATTTGACCCTGCATTAAAGAGAACTGTTATTTGCTGCTAAGATGAATTCTAGCAAACACAGAGAGCCCTGAAGTGCTTATTTTTCAATAGTCAAAAGAAATGGTCTTCTCAGGGAAGGATCAAAATAAAAATTCCCTCTGATTCACATACACTCACACATGTTATATAATTCATATTGAGGGCAGTAAGATGTTGGCTGAATCTGGTTTGGTCTCACAATGCCAATGTGATTGCATGAACACATGGTGTACTTCACAGGCTAGAAGAAGATCTTTGAAGAAATATTTTCAACATATCTCAGTTCTGAAATGAGTTTTTATACCCAAACAATTTTGCAACCAATAAGGCTTTTTTATCTTCACCATCTACTGATTAATCCATCTACTGTAGTGACATACTGAATATTCAGGTTTACAGTCAGATTTTTGATTTATTTGATTAAAAGCGATTTATTTTTTTATTATTAGTTTTTTAATTTGTTTATTAATTCTTTGATATTAAACCATAGTAATTTATTTACTTATTTATAATAATATTATAATTAAAAATGTTTTTAATGATACATATTAACCTAAAACTAAATAAAATTAAAAAAAATATATGTAATAATAATAATAATATTCAAAGTGGGTTTAGTTTCACCCATAAAAAATGTTGTGATATTATCAAAGGGTTCTGCAAATTCTCTAGTCAGTTCTAGCCTGCGGAAGTGTATATAATGGATCAAATAATGAAAGAAATTGTATGAAAGAGTGTTTGCAGTGCCGATGATTAATTTGAAGGGAATGTGAGAACAAGAGACTGTTTGCATTATGAGTGATACAGACTGATGAAAAAAAGTCAGAGATAAACACCAACTCTACACCGCATGATCAAAAGAGCTGAGCTAATGCTGAAAGAATGTCAAAAAGAAGCTGTTAATAATTAATTGTGTACTACTTTAAAAGTTTTCAAAAGCTAGGTGTTGTAGGTAAGGTATGTTTTATGAAAATTTGATGGCAGACTGCAATATCACGTCAGTAACCTACTCATATTTGTAGAGCAATCAAATACAATGTAATGCAGTCAAATACAATGATGACTGAGAGATGAACAAGTGATTGTTTCTCAAAAGCCTGATGGATCATATTTGGTACTCATATTTTAACATGATTATTAAAAAATGATTCATGGTTAATCAGGTAAACATTAGTTGCTTCAGTCCAGTATTGTTCATCTTGCAACCTGATCTCTCTAAAACGTAGGGTACAATGGGGGTAAAAGATGCCTTTGATATTATTTTCCTCTAAACCACTAGATGGCACTTTCTAAAACATCCGCTTTTCAAGATAAACATGCAAATTTGGCTGATGCTTGAGGTGATTCTGTGCTTACTTGATCTAATATTTGATGTTTTTTTTTTTTTATGTTGTAGATTTATGTAGCAAATGAGAATTGCTAAAATTCTTGAATCTTGAGACAGAGGTCTTCTCAATGATTTTCCGTTTTAAGATAATTAAAGCAACAGTTTTTAAATAATGTAAGAATATGTAAAAGTATGGTATTGGGGGTAAAAAGTGCCCCTGCTGTTGGGGCTAAAAGGTACAATAAAAATTAATAGAAGGCTGACTTTTCCATTTGTTGACATGACATTGTTAGATTCAGATGGTAAATATCATATATTACACTTACCAAAATTATAAATGCAACACTTTTGGTTTTGTCCCCATTTTTCATGAGCTGAACTCAAAGATTTAAGACTTTTTCTGTGTACACAAAAGGTCTATTTCTCTCAAATATTGTTCACAATTCTGTGTTAGTGAGCACTTCTCCTTTGCCGAGATAATCCATCCACCTCACAGGTGTGGCATATCAAGATGCTGATTAGACAGCATGATTATTGCACAGGTGTGCCTTAGGCTGGCCACAATAAAAGGCCACTCTAAAATGTGCAGTTTTATCACACAGCACAATGCCACAGATGTCGCAAGTTTTGAGGGAGCGTGCAATTGGCATGCTGACTGCAGGAATGTCCACCAGAGCTGTTCCCCGTGAATTGAATGTTCACTTCTCTACCATAAGCCGTCTCCAAAGGCATTTCAGAGAATTTGGCAGTACATCCAACCGGCCTCACAACCCCAGACTACGTGTAACCACACCAGCCCAGGACCTCCACATCCAGCATTTTCACCTCCAACATCGTCTGAGACCAGCCACCCGGACAGCTGCTGCAACAATCAGTTTGCATGACCAAAGAATTTCTGCACAAACTGTCAGAAACCGTCTCAGGGAAGCTCATCTGCATGCTCGTCAGCCTCATCAGGGTCTTAACCTGACTGCAGTTCGTCGTCGTATCCGACTTGAGTGGGCAAATGCTCACATTCGATGGCGTCTGGCACTTTGGAGAGGTGTTTTCTTCATGGATGAATCACGGTTTTCACTGTACAGGACCGATGGCGTGTATGGCATCGTGTGGGTGAGCGGTTTGCTGATGTCAACGTTGTGGATCGAGTGGGCATGGTGGCAGTGGGGTTATGGTATGGGCAGGTGTATGTTATGGACAACGAACACAGGTGCATTTTATTGATGGCATTTTGAGTGCAAAGAGATACCATGACGAGATCCTGAGGCCTATTGTTGTGCCATTCATCCACGACCATCACCTCATGTTGCAGCATGATAATGCACGGCCCCATGTTGCAAGGATCTGTACACAATTCCTGGAAGCTGAAAACAACCCAGTTCTTGCATGGCCAGCATACTCACCAGACATGTCACCCATTGAGCATGTTTTGGATGCTCTGGATCGGCGTATACGACAGCGTGTTCCAGTTCCTGCCAATATCCAGCAACTTCGCACAGCCATTGAAGAAGAGTGGACCAACATTACACAGGCCACAATCAACAACCTGATCAACTGTGTGAAGGAGATGTGTTGCACTGCATGAGGCAAATGGTGGTCACACCAGATACTGACTGTATTTTGAACCCCCCCCCAATACAGTAAAACTGCACATTTTAGAGTGGCCTTTTATTGTGGCCAGCCTAAGGCACACCTGTGCAATAATCATGCTGTCTAATCAGCATCTTGATATGCCACACCTGTGAGGTGGATGGATTATCTCGGCAAAGGAGAAGTGCTCACTAACACAGATTTGTGAACAATATTTGAGAGAAATAGGCCTTTTGTGTACATAGAAAAAGTCTTAGATCTTTGAGTTCAGCTCATGAAAAATGGGAGCAAAAATAAAAGTGTTGCATTTATAATTTTGGTCAGTGTATGTTGGGTTTCCATCTTAGAGATAATCACCATGCTTAGAAAAAAACCATCATATTTAAAAAAAACATGTTCAGCATGACTCGAGGTGTAAATTGCATGAAAACAGCCTAAATATAAGCTTTTCATGGCCAGAGGGAGGATTGGGGGGTGTGGAGGTGCACAGCGATGCCACCTGAGAAACTGCAGCAGATGGCACCGGCTGCTCGAGGGGTGAAAGCGCTGGCATTTCAACATATGCCTGAACTGTGCACCTCTCTGTCGTGGCATGAATGTCCACTCCCCGCCTCAGCGAAGAGTCGTTTCATGATCTATTTTGCGTCACGAAAGAGGTAAAGCAGCAGCGTTAGGCCTCTAGGCTTTCATTCTGTTTCATCACACAATCATCGCTTGACTGGCTGATTTTTTTTGTTTTGGGTAAATAAAACATTTTTGTTTAGCAAGGGCGCATTAAATTGATTAAAAGTGACAGTTAAGACATTTATAATGTTACAGAAGATTTCCATTTCAAATAAATACTGTTCTTTTGAACTGTCTATTCATCAGAGTATTCTGGAAAAAAAAAGTTTTAACAAAAAAACATTAAGAAGCACAATTGTTTTCAACATGAATAACAATAATAAATGTTTCTTGAGCATCAAATCAGCATATTGAATACAGAATGATTTCTGAAAGATCATGTGACACTGAAGACTGGAGTAATGATGCTGAAAATTCAGCTTTGCATCACAGAAATAAATTACTTTTGAACTATTTTTAAATAGAAAACAGGAACTGTAATAATATTTCACAATATTACAGTTTTTTCTGTATTTTTGATTAAATACAGCCTTGGTGTATAATATTAATGTTAAATCTAAATACAAATATTGAGATATTCATGTGGATTTTTAACATTAATATCAATATTAATGTTAAATCTAAATATAAACACTGAGATATTCATGTCAGTTTTTAACATTAATATTAATTTCAATATTCATTTTAAATCTAAATATAAATATTGAAATATTCATGTTCACTATTAACATTATTGTCAATGTTAAATCTAAATATCTAAATAGAAATACTAAAATATTCATGTTGACTATTACCATTAATAACAATGTTAATGTTAAATCTAAATACAAATATTGAAATATTTATGTTGATTTGTTTTATTTATTTTATTTTATTTTGTTTTTTATTTTTTTATTTTATTTTATTTTTCTCATGAATAACATCCCATGCATTTTTTTTCTAACATGACTTCAAGGGTTATTGACATTTTTATTATTATTTTACATCATTCATAATTTATTTAATTAATCGTCATATTTTATTACTTATTTTATTGTTTTTATTTTTCTCATGCATCACATCCCATGCATTTTTTTAACAGGACTTTAAGGGTTACTCACTTTTAAAAAAAAATAATTTACATTTATTTGATTAATCGTCATGTTTTATTTCTTATTTTATTTTATTTAGTTTTATTTTATTACTTAGTTTATTTGATTTTATTATTTTTAAATATTTTATTTATTTTTAGATATTCATGTTCACTATTAACATTATTATCAATGTTAATGTTAAATCTAAATATCTAAATAGAACTACTGAAATATTCATGTCGATTTTTAACATTAATATTAATTTCAATATTAATTTTAAATCTAAATTTTAAATACAAATTTTGAGATATCCATTTTAATTGAATTGTGTGTGTGTGTGTATATATATATATATATATATATATGTATATATATATATATATATATATATATTTTTTTTTATTGTTTTATCAAATTGTTGGGTGGGCTTTAGGTATACTTGCCTGCCCTCATTTGGGAGTCGTTGTGGTGTTGAGATCTGCTTTATAATATATATTAATATGAGAAACTAAGCCTAATCATCCATGACAGGCTAAAAGCTGATAGAAAGGATCTAGAAATGCAGTATCATCCCGTCTAATGCTGCATTATTCACACATGAACTGATGTTCACAGTCTCACCAACACACAGACAGTATTAGCTGCACATCCACAATTCAGTCAGCTTTTAAAAGAGTAATTCACCCAAAAATGAAAACGCAGTCACCCTTACTATATCATGTTGAACCCTCCAAACTTTCTCTGGGTGTGTGAGTCATGTGGACTGTGTGTGTGTGTGTGTGTGTGTGTGTGTGTCACTGATGTCACACTCCATCAGTCTGTGTCAGCAGTCAGGTGCTAAACTGGGAAATGTGTGAGTTGAACACCGTGTCCCTGTCCCTCACTGTCTCATCTCTGACGTCTCTCTCTGTCTCTTTGAGTTGAAGGTAATAATTTGATGTCGTATTTACGATGTTCTTCTAGCACTGCCAGGAAAGCACTTGTACAGCAGTATAGCTCAGGTCTTTAGTTCAGTGGTTCTGCATTTGTTTTGCTTTTACATCGACCATCAAATCATGACTGAACAAAGTACTAAAATTGTTGACCATAATATTCACAGTAAATTGAAATTCCATAATCTCAGTTACATGATTTTTTTTTACATGACTTTTACTGTTATTTGCATTTTAGTTATACATTGTCTTTATAATTTGAGTGTATTTTTATATTATTTTACTTTATTTTATTTTTAGTACAGATATGGTCTCCGATATGTTGGACATGTTTTATTTTTAATTATTTTACATCATTCATAATTTATTTGATTAATCGTCATGTTTTGTTTCTTATTTTATTTTATTTTATTTTATTATTTCTAATTTTCTCATGCATCACATCTCATGTTGTTGTTTGTAACATGACTTCAAGGGTTGCTATTCATAATTTATTTAAATAACCTCTATTTTATTTTATTTTATTTTATTTTATTTTATTTTATTTTCCCATGCAATATTTTACATTTTGTCTAGCATGACTTCAAGGGTTACTCACTTTTTAAAATTATTTTACATTATTCATAATTTATTTAAAGCTTCATATTTTATTTTATCTCATGCATCACATCCCATGTGTTATTTTTTTCTAACATGACTTCAAGGGTTACGCACTTTTTTATTTTACATTATTCATAATTTATTTGAATAATCTTCATTTTTTTCTCATGCATCACATCCCATGCTTTTTAAAAATATTATTTTCTAACATGACTTCAAGGGTTGCTCACTGTTTTGTTTTACATTCTTGATTATTTGTGTATTTTATTATTAATTTTTAGTTTTTATTTTATTTTTGTCTTTTAAAAAAATACCTCCCACTCTTCTCTTTGGTTTATTTTTGATTTACAAACAACTTTTGAATTTGTTTATGGTTTCATGCTCTAAGCCACAAAATGCATTTTTATTGCAAATGAACCTGTATTTAATTTAATTTCTTGTACCTTGCACACTGTTATCCATCTTTTTTAGCTTCTACCATATACGACAGACAAAATACTAGCCTACTACATTACTATTTTCAATGCAAAGAAGACATATTCACGTACAGTATTAGTATTTAAACACATATAGAACTGATGTGATCACACCTCTTACATTGCAAAGCAGAGTTAGTCACGTTGATGAGCTGTTACTCATCTTAACCGTAACCAGGGAGATCAGAAATAATGAGGTTCTGGTGCTGGCATTTGAGGACGCTGAAAATGAGGGACTATTAGCGACTCATGATTCTGGAAACGCCTGCTTAGCAAGAGTAGGCGCATGTTTCCCGCATTCGGATTTCAACCAAATGGAGCCTAAATAATGCCAAAACAAATGGGGTGGTGGATGCTTTGGAAGCTGCGGTTTGTTTCAGTCGTGTTTTTCTCCTCCTCAGATCCTGGCTGGTGAGGTGATGGCGTTTTTCATGAGGTCGGAGGGCACGCAGGAGAAGACCATAGTCACAGCCGACTGCTGTTACTTCAACCCTCTGCTGAGACGCATCATACGCTTCCTGGGTACTTCAGCATGCACTGAAGATGATGATGATATGAATGATGTCATAAGAAACTAATAATGAATCTTTTAGGAAAAGCACTAGTGGCTGTAAAGCTCAGATAACAACATTTAATGAAAATATTAAGATCCTGATTATAGCATAAATGCATCAGAAATATAAAAAATCATTTTAAATGCCACAAATTGTGATATTAAGGTAATCATATGCAGTTTGTGAATAATGTGTAGGTCCCCCCCTACACATTAATTAGGGAATGTAAGTGGATATGTGATTTAAATGCTGCAAATGATCGCAGAGTTTTCTTTTTTTTTTTCTTTTACTATTTTTAATAAATGTAGCATTTTTGCAGTTCACTTAAATGATTCTGCAGTGTGACCGATGAAATGTAAAGTACAGATATTTCAGGTTGTTTCTGAATTAATGCAAGATCATAAAAACTGCATATATAAATAAACAGACAAGAATTAGAAAAAAAAAAAAAAAAAGATTTATTATAATTTCAGATGAAGTATATCATCACATGGTGTGACACTGTTGTCGCTATTTACCAACCCAAATATTTTATGATCAGTAACAAATACTGTATGATGGCCAATATTGTAAAGTTATTTTTATTTTATTTTGAGCAATAACAAATATGATAACCTATATTAATGATTTATTTATTCATTCATTTATACATTTATAATCAGTAACAGATTGCCAATAGTGAATATAAAGGCACATTATAAAGTTATTTTATTTTATTTTATTTTATTTTATTTTTGTTTTGTTTTTTAAGAAATAAGTAAAAAAACAGTACTGTAAAGTTTATTTTTTATTTTGTTGTTTAATAATTTTATGACCAATAATGAATATGATGGCCAGTATTATAAAGTTATTTATATTTTATTTTATTGTCAATAATGAATATAAAAGCACATATTATAAAGTTATTTTATTTTATGACCATGACGATGACCAGTAATGAATATAATGACCAGTGCTGTAGTTATTTTTATTTTACTTTATTATTTAATTTTATGACCAATAACAAATATGATGGCCAATATTATAAAGTTGTTTATATTTTATTTTATTGTCAATAATGTATATCAAGGCACATATTATAAAGTTGTTTTTATTTTATTTTATTTTATTTTATGACCAATAATGAATATTATGACCAGTACAGTAAAGTTATTTTTATTTTATTTTATTATTTAATTTTATGACCAATAACAAATGTGATAGCCAATATAATAAAGTTATTTTATTTTATTTTATTTTATTTTATTTATTTTTTATTTATTTTTTTTTTAATTATTTTCACCAGTAATGAATTTGGTGGCCAGTTTAAAATAATTTCAGATGAAGTATATCGTCACATGGTGGGACACTGCTGTCACTCTTTGACAACCCAAGTACAAATACAGTATTTTATGACCAATAACAAATACTGTATGAAGTAATTTTCTTTTATTTTATGAGCAATATTTTAAATTATTTATTCATTTATTTTACATTTTGTATTCAGTATCAAATATGATGGCCAATATTTTATTTTATTTTATTTTATTTTATTACCAAAAACAAATATAATGACCAGTACTGTAAAGTTATTTTTATTTTATTTTATTATCACCAATAATGAATATGGTGGCTAATATTATAAGTATCATTTATTTTATGATCAGTACAGATATATTATATACAATATATTAGCAGTCCCAATTTTTACATTTTACATTTGTTTCTGATACCTTTGATCTCTGTCTTGCCCCTCAGGTGTCTACACCTTTGGTGTGTTCACCACCACCATCTTTGCCAATGCCGGGCAGGTAGTGACAGGAAACCAGACGCCTCACTTCCTGTCAGCGTGCAGACCAAACTACACAGCACTGGGCTGCCATTCCAACCTACAGTACATCACAGAGCGCAAAGCCTGCACGGGAAACCCTCTCATAGTAGCGTCGGCACGGAAATCCTTCCCCTCTAAAGATGCGGCCCTCAGTGTTTATTCTGCAGTCTATACAGTGGTGAGAATAATGAGCCTACAAATATTTTAATGATGTGACTGAATCTGAAATAACTTTCTTGTGGGTGTACTGACAAACAAACAAGTGCAGCTATACTGTACAGTATATCTCTGGAGTTATAAGCAATCTCACAAACTCTAGGGCACAAAATGTAATTGTTAGTTAGTGATTGTGATCAAAAAGACTGATGCTTGCAAGGGTTGTGCTAAAACTGGAGCTCAGTTATAAGAAAGAGCAGGTCACACTACTATGAATTTCAGTGTTTTAGTCAAAAAGAGTCTGAGAAAAACACTGGTTCAGCATGTTTTTTTTCTGGTGATTCTGGTTAAACAAGGATTAAAGGCCAATTCTCACCATGCCGACACACACGGACCAATTGCAGACAGCAGACCGAGTACAGTACATCACTTCTCAGACGTTCCAAGACCGACAAACGCTGACACAACGTGTTCAAGCACCAACCAATGCCAACAGACATCGACAGGCGTAACACACTGATCAGACAAAACCTGACGAACGTGTCTGGTGCCATTTGTCGGTGTCTGTTGGTGCCGTGTGAATTGGCTTTAAGATTGTCAAACAGGTGCCTTTTCCATTTTAGTCAAAAACAAGTAATACAGGTATATTTGTAGCAGTAGCCAAAAATACACTGTATGGGTCAAAATTATTGATTTTTCTTTTATGCCAAAAATCATATTAAGGATATTAAGATCCTGTTCCATGAAGATATTTTGTAAATTCCCTACTGTAAACATGTCATAACTGAATTTTTGATTAGTCATATGCATTGCTAAGAACTTCATTTGGACAACTCTAAAGGCGATTTTCTCATTTAGATTTTTTGCACCCACAGATTCCAGATTTTCAAATATTGTCCTGTCCTAACAAACCATACACAGCAATGGAAAGCTTTTGTATTTAGCTTTCAGATGATGTATAAATCTCAATTTCATAACTGGTTTTGTGGTCCAGGGTCACATTTTTGTATGTTTTTTGTCTTTTCGTCAGACTAATAATTTCATAATAGTTTATCAAAAGTTTGGGGTCAGTAAATATAAAAAGTGCATCATGGTTTACACAAAAATATGAAGCAGTACAACTTTTTTCAACATTGATGACAATAAGAAATGGTTCTTGAGCAGCAAATCAGCATATTAGAATGATTTCTGAAGGATCATGTGACACTGAGGACTGGAGTAATGATGCTGAAAATTTAGCTTTGCATCACAGGAGTAATTTACATTTCAAAATATATTCAAATTGAAAACGTTTATTTTGAGTTGTCATAATATTTCACAATATTACTGTTTTTACTGTGTTTTTTATCAAAGAAATGTATTCAAGGGATAGTTCTTGTAAAAAAAAATGAAAATTCGGTCAATAATTACTCATGTCATTCCAAACCCGTAAGACCTTCATTCATCTTCAGAACACAAATTAAAATATTTTTGATGAAATCCGAGAGTTTCTGACCCTGCATAGACAGCAATGCAACTCACACGTTCAAGGCCCTAAAAGGTAGTAAGGACATTGTTAAAATAGTCCACGTGACGTCAGTGGTTCAAATGTAATTGTACGAAGCTACGAGAATGCTTTTTGTGCGCAATGAAAACAAAAATAAAGAGAGTACCACAACATATGCATGTGTTGCTGCTGACGTAGAACCCTGATTCGCTGCGGCTTATTTACGGGCAGAGGAAAGCACATGCATATGTCGTGGTACTCTCGATAATGGCGGAGGACGGTGATGTGGCAGAGAAGAATTGTTGAATAAAGTTGTTATTTTTTGGGGGGGTTCCACACAAAAGGTATTCTCGTAGCTTGATGTCACATGGACTTTTTTAATGATATCCATACTACCTTTTTGGGCCTTGAACGTGGTATTGAACGTGTGTTGCTGTCTATGCAGGGTCAGAAAGCTCTCGGATTTCATCAAAAATATCTTAATTTGTGTTCTGAAGATGAACGAAGGTCTTACATGTTTGTAACGACATGAGGGTGAGTAATTAATGCCATAATTTTCATTTTTGGGTAAACTATCCCTTTTTAAAACAGTTTTAAAGCCATATATTATTATTTTTTACGACTGTCTGTCTGTGCTTACAGATGTACGTGACATTGGTGTTTAGAACTAAAGGGACGCGTCTGACCAAACCCACACTCAGTCTAACTCTGCTGTGTCTGGCCATGCTGGTGGGTGTGGTAAGAGTGGCTGAATACCGCAACCACTGGGCCGACGTCCTCGCTGGATACTTCACTGGCGGAGCCATCGCTGTCTTTCTGGTGAGAGCATGTGGAGTGTGATAAAACAAGACTGAAATGACAAGATAACTGCATGCAAATACAGATAATATGTAATATGCATATACAGTTGAGGTCGAAAGTTTGCATACACCTTGCAGAATCTGCAAAATGTTAACTATTTCACCAAAATAAGAGGGATCATGCAACATGCATGTTATTTTTTATTTAGTACTGACCCACATTAGACGTTTACATATAGTCGACAAGAGAAAATAATAGTTGAATTTATAAAAATGACCCCGTTTAAAAGTTTACATACACTTGATTCTTATTACTTTGTTGTTGTTTGAATGATCCACAGCTGTGTTTTTTTTTTGTGTGTTTTGTTTTTTGTTTAGTGATAGTTGTTCATGAGTCCCTTGTTTGTCCTGAACAGATAAACTGCCCAATGTTCTTCAGAAAATTCCTTCAGGTCCCACAAATTCTTTGGTTTTTCAGCATTTTTGTGTATTTGAGCCCTTTCCAACAGTGACTGTATGATTTTGAGATCCATCTTTTCACACTGAGGACAACTGAGGGACTCATATGCAAAAATTACAGAAGGTTTAAACGCTCACTGATGCTCCAGAAGGAAACACAATGCATTAAGAGCTGGAGGGTGAAAACTTTTGACCTCAACTGTATAAATAATTGTATATACACTACCATTTAAAAGTTAGGTCCAGTAAGGATTGTTTTTTTCCTTCCTTTTTTTTTTTTGTAAATAAATGAATACTTTTATTCAGTAAGGATGCATTAAATTGATCAAAAGTGACAGTTAAAACATTTATAATGTTACAAACGATTTTGGTTTCAAATAAATGCTGTTTTGAACTTTCTACTCATCAAAGAATCCTAAAAAAAAATCACGGTTTTAAAGTAATAAGAAGCATTTCTTGAGCAGAAAATCATAATTTCTGAATAATCATGTGACACTGAAGACTGAAATAATGATGCTGAAAATTCAGCACTGCATCACAGAAATAAATTACATTTTAAGATACATTCAAATAGAAAGTAGTTATTTTAAATTGTAATAATATTTCACAATATTACTGTTTTTACTGTGTTTTTGATCAAATAAATGCAGCCTTGATGAACATAAGACACTTCTTTCTCGTACCACTGCTTCTTCTCTTTATTCCCTCTCTTTCTTCGCTCTCTCTTCTCTCTCTAGGTGACGTGCGTGATCAACAACTTCCAGCAGGCAAAGCCCCCACCCCCACCGGTGCGACCCCAGCGTCCTGAGTCTGTGCTGGGCATGCCCATGGTGGCGCTGCCCTGCGTAGAGAGTCCACTTGAAAAGTTAAGTGGCACTCAGGTAAGGGGTGGGAGTGGGTTAGTGGCAGGGCTGCACACATAAGGGGGATGGATTACGCCCCACCCTGTCCTTCTGTGTTTGACCCAGTGGACCCTAATGTGACTCCCACGACCCACCCAGCCCTCCTTCTCCCTTTACTAGCATGTCCAACCTGCACAACCCCAAACACCAACCACAGCACCCTGCAAAACCCACTGACGCTCTGGAGGATTGATCTGCTCCTTGCTTATCCCGAAGAGACATTTACATTACTTTTATAGTAGAGTAACTGAGAAGCAGCAGAATGTTTAGGGCCATTATCTCATCGTTCCCACAATGGGTTGATGGGAATTTAACATCTCTAGGGCAGATGTTCCCTTTACGACAAAGAAAATGGACTGTGTAGCATGTGGAACTTCAAAGACGGAAGGCCATTAGATGGTTCATTCTGGGAAAAATTGCCACGGTGTGAGTTTCCCTTCGTAGGCCACCCTCATCCTCCTCACTTTTGAAACTACTTTGCCTTCTTTTCCTTTCTTTGTCACCTCGACCATACAGTCATCCCTTTTCTACCTCAGTCTTATATTTTATTTAGTGATGCACCGAAATTTTGGTAATCACTTGGAAGGGTCATGGGGGGTCGAAATCATTGACTGAAACAGTGATGTTTAATTTTCGATGTCACATTGTGACTGTCAACATCTATTTCATGCACACAACTTTATGGAAGCCTATTTATATCACATAAGAAAAAAATAAAAATGGTAATAGCAACTTTTCCTCTCACAATTCTGACTTTTTTCCACCACAGAATTAAAAACAAAAAGTAATTGCGACTTTTTCTCTGATGATTCTAACTTTTTTCCACCACAGAATTAAAAAAAATAATAATGGCGACTTTTTCTCTCTTCCCACGGAATAAAAAAAATGCAACAATTTTTTTTCCTCACAATTCTAGCATTTTGACTGGGTTCAGTGCTTGGTATAGTACAGAATCTGCTCTTTTGAATGTGTTCTTTTATTAGCTATTGACTCTGGAAAATGTGGGGTTTTGATTCTATTGCATCTAAACTCAGCTTTTAATATCGATTTTTCTATTTCATTGAGACGATTGGAGGAGTATGTTGGTATTACGATAACAGCCTTGAGCTGGTTTTCATCTTATTTTAAGGGGAAATCTTTTTTGTAGCAGCTGATAATTTTACCTCTGTCTCTGCTGCTTGTACTTGTGGGGTACCTCAGGGCTCTGTCTTAGACCCTTTTTTGTTCTACCTCTATCGCCTTCCTTTAGCCAAGATCTTTCGTAAGCATCAGATCTCATACCATTTTTATGCACACAATATGTAGCTTTATCTTCCAATGAAACCAGATAAGAACATATCTCTCCAGTCTCTGATTGTTTAAGAAAAGTTAAAATTTGGAACGGCGTATAATTTTCTACAGCTAAATGACTCGAAGACACTATTTGTGTAATGTAGGGAGTCGTGATAACGAAATTGAGAATCCAAATGCAAGGCTTTATTAGACAAGGCATAGTCATACAGGCAGTCGAACACCAGCAAACAATATTATCCAAGACTAAGAGTAATCCGCAAACATGCAATGGTCAGAGCAGGCAGCAAACAATCACAAAAAACATGGTAACAGTCTAGGGTCAAAAGCTAAAACTGGGAAACTAGAAAAAAAAAAAATTTTTAATTGTTGTTTTTTTTTAATTTTGTAATTGAGATTATCACTGTCATATAGTTTGTATGTTGTTGTTCCGGCCGCAATGTCACGGAAATTGAAAACATTTCTAAAATAGAAATTTCGTGTGTCGCTGTCATGGCTATTTAGAACAAAAACTCAGATTAACATGGAAAAGATGTCTTCTTGTAGTTAGGACATAGTGTAAGATTAGTTCCTAGGCAGGGTTTATTGGAAATTGAGTCCAGGATGGAGTTACTGACAATAAAATGCAGCATTACTGTAATTTTTGTGTTGCGTTCTTTTTCTGAGGTAAATTCTGGCTTATTCCTCTCAGTGCGTCTTCTTACAGAAATGAAAAGTAGCCGAGATGAACTTGATGAATGTTCACGTTTGTTTACGGAGGTGATGTGGGCATTTACCTACATGTCTCATGTGGATGTTTAAAATTTGAAATGCGGAGCCGCTCGTGGGCATGATTACATTAGAGATGAGTTTAGATAGGAAAAACTAGAGCTTGCGTTGGTATAATACGGATAAATTTATCACATAATATTGGTTTTTGACTTGACTTACTTTTTCATTTACGTGTCTGTGAAGAGAAGTGACAGAGACCGAGACAGCAGAGAGTGCATCCTGTTTATTTATTTTACAAAAGCACATTGTTTCTTGATATTATGAAGATACACAAATAAAAGTAGACCTTTTGCAGTTTTAAAATGGAGCATTTTTAGTTCTTTTCGCGCTCATCAAGAAGAAACACGACAGACTGCACCAGTACAGTCTTCAGGGTTGCCAGGTTTTAACTAGTCCAATCACATTTCGTTGGGGGTCCCCTGTTAAAAAATCACATTCCGGGGGTTAAAGTACACGTTTTTTTTGTTGTGGTTCCCCTGGAAAATTTGTATTTCAGGGGCTAAATATGACGTTATTGGGGGACATCAAAAACAACCCACGTTAACAGTGTTAGAGTAGCCCAATTCTGCCAGTTCCCGCGGACTTGGCAACACTGGCGGTCTTTGACCCCAGAGGGGTAACAATGTTGCTGTTGGATGTTTTTCAAGTCCGTGGGTTGAAGTGACCCCAATAGCGTGATATTTAGTCCCTGGAAAATGTCTCTCACATTGTCCCATAGCAACATTAAAATAGTGTAGGTTAGTGTAAATGTTCATTTACCATATTTAATATTGGGGGCATCCAAGTTATTTGACATATTTGAACATTTTATTTAAAAAATATCACAATAGTTACTTTCTCTGGTAGTTAGTTACTTTTATAATGATGTAACTCAGTTACTAACTTTTTTAAAGTAACATTCCCAACACTGGCTATATTTTTACTTAACCTATTCGTTCACGTCTTCATTAGTGCATGTTTAAATAAAACTGTAATGAAAAAATGTTTTATTACAAATTACAAATTAAAGCAGAAAAATAACTGTATTAAATACATGTTGATTATTATATCTGATTAATTGATTATTAAATGTTATTTTTAGTTTTTTAGTGTTTCGGTAAAAAATGAATTTCGGTGCATCACTAATTTTATTCTATCCGAACACAGTTTCCACCTTCCAGTTTCAGTTTCTCATCCTTTCTCTCTTTCTCCCCTCACACTCTCTCTCTCCCCCCTTACAGACTCCAAGGGGATCTCCATTCACTGAGATCACATGACCATCAGCCTCATCGGTTCCCCGTACCCCCCGATGTCCTCATACCGTCTCGCTCCATTTCCAGCGAAGTCTAGACCAGCCGTCCCAGCACGCGCGCCACTGCGCCGCCCACTCCGCGGGACGCTCCACCGCTCTGCACCGCTCCTACTCGACGCAGGTCTAGATTTCCTCACCTCCAACCCCTCATCCTCCATATTCCTCCATGCTGCCGATAGGGCCTCCACAAACCGCTCAAACAAACCACGAGAAGCACTTTTAGAGAGCCTGATTGGAGATCCCGAACACCTGAACGAAAGCCAGAAATCACAGGTAGGCGTCTCACTCTCACTCTTGCCAGAGAGTTTGTTTGGACTGTAAGTGGAGGATTCGCACCTGTGTAGACCTCTCGAAACCAACCCGACCTACTTCCTGGGGAACCGATGAAGAAGTCTTGATCAGCTTTTGGCTGAAATTCAGAACTCTGACTGCAATTTTTACTGCAGTGCCAGTTTGTATGTAAATACATGCACTGTTTTCTTGGTCTTTTGGTTAAAGGCATGTCTGTTTTGTTCTATTTTGTTTATTAGGGTGACCATATGTCCTCTTTTTCCCAGTGGTATTTATGTTTTTTACTGGACGGTTTCTAAATCGCCAGAAATGTTCTAAAAGTAAAGACTGAAAAGTAGTGATGCAAGAAGATGATCATGATGCAAGAAGTCAGGATCTACAGAGAATGCAAAGCAATGTATTGTACAGTGCAAGTCAATAGGAAAACAAAGCCAAAACCTGGACATTTTAGCCAGATTTGAAAAAAAGAGGGAAAAAAAGAGGACGTATGGTGACCTTAGTACTGATGGAGTTTTTAAGTTATGTTTTTATAGTCCTCATAGTGTATGGTTTTGAAAAATGACATACGTAAATGATCTATTGGTTTGTTTTTGAGTCATATTCACTATGCACTTGGGACAGTCTCATCAGCATCAGCTATCTGGATGTTTTGTAAGTGCACATCAAGAAAAACACCTCTAACCTTGGAGACGTTCTTGATACCAGCTCTTGTGATAATGTTTGGATGCATCGTAAGGAATTGACAGACACGTAAAGATCAACCACAGCATTCTTTTTTAATATTTAATGTCCGGTTCGTGCTCGCAAGGATTTCTCCACCAGCTAGATGTAATGATGTCTGACTGTGCCTTTTCATTGCTGTCGCTCCAGACACAACACAAGGCTTTTGGACATGAGACGTTATTACAGTTTTTCATCAAAGATGGATTGGATTCTTCACTTCTCAGGAGGGAAAAGCAAGAAAAGCACCCCATGACATCAGCAGAACAGTAAAGGCAGCATCTGTATTGTTGTTGGTATTTCTATGAAGGTTTTCAAAAATGCAGTAAATGAAGGTCAGCCAGTTTCTTTCCTGTATATTGAGTAACCTTTTCACATTCATATCATCATGTGTTACTAACAGGGTTGTGAGGAATTCAGAATTGAATTGAAAATGGCTTTTAATTTACAGTTCGATAAATATGAATTGAATTTGAACTTGAGGTAGCAAATAGATGCAGAATGTAAGGAAATACAATTAAAATTCATTTAATTTATTAATTCCATTTATCAGAACAAACTTTGAATGTTGGTGTAAATGTTGGTGTAAAGTCTTGTTTGATTAAAAGATTCAACTTTTATAACTCTTTTTTTTTTACTCTTAATTTTATTTTATTTTATTGGCACTTTTGTAAATACATTTTGTAAATATTCCAGTGTATGTACAGTTACTGTGTTAACAGTTAGTTTGCCTTTTTTTAATCATTTAATATGAAATGGCATGTAGACAATGTTAAAAGTCATGTTCAGGTTTAGATTTATGTTAAGTTCATGTTCATGTTTAAACTTAAAATAGAAATCAGTAGATGATAGATAGATAGATAGATAGATAGATAGATAGATAGATAGATAGATTTAATTCAAAATCACATTTGTAAATTGAAAAGAACCAATTCTGAATTTTGCACAACCCTGGTTAGCAAGTTTGTAAAAACCTTTGGCTGTCATTTTATATTGATTATGTTATGAAAGGTCTTTGCAATGAAGTCATTTCTGCAAACAGCACAGGATGCCTGATAATACAGTAGGTTTTAAACGTTATTGGAGCTGTTTGATGACTAGTTAACATTAACCAATACCATGCACTGCCTAGGTGATGAAATATGAAAAAGTTGTTTCGGTAGGTGAGCAAGATTTTATATTTGTATGAACATTTAAGACAAACATAATTTTCTATTGGAAAAACATGCACTGATGATTCATTCATAATAAGACCAGGAAAGTGTATTAAAGGAACAGTTCACCCAAAAATTAAAATTTGCTGAAAATATATAATGTAAGATGTAGATGAGTTTGTTTCTTCATCTGAACAGATTTGGAGAAATGTAGCATTAAATCACTTGCTCACCAATGGATCCTTTGCAGTGAATGGGTGCCGTCAGAATGAGAGGCCAAACAGCTGATAAAACCACAGTAATCCACAAGTTATCCACACCACTCCAGTCCATCAATTAACATTTTCTGAATAAAAAAAAAACCTGCATGTTTGTAATCTGCATGTTTTAACTTTAAGCCGTTCCTTTCTGCAGAAATACGAGTCCTCTATCCATAAAATTGCTTTGTTCAGTGCACGTCACCCTCGTCTGGATCTGGAGAGAAATATGCACAGATCAAGCACCATTTGCAAATGAAAACAGTTCGAAAACAAATATGTCAGTGGACTTTGATGTGAGGGTACAACAGAGGATGGATTCTCTTAATGGAGGAAGCGTTATTATGAATTTAAGATTGATATTTTGGCCAAAAGCAATAGTTTAAAGTCAGTGTTTCCCCTACCATTATATTTGGGGGGCGGCCCGCCCCCCCAACGGCAGCCGCCGCCCCCCTTTAAGGTCATCTAAACTTTATTTTCTATATAGCGCCAGATCACAACAGACGTCATTTAAGTTTACCTTTCCTATAGAACAGGTCTATACCTTGTTCTTTTATTTAAAAAACGAAATATTCTTATGTTATTTATCTTATTTACACAACGGCATGTCATTTCTGTCTCTAACGTTACGTGGTCACGCGTCTACAATTTCTCCTCCGCTAAAACGCGGACGGGATCGCGGAGTCCATTCATAAAAACAGAATTTACTCTATAGCGCGGGATGCCGCAGAATTCGTCAATTTTTGGTTTAATAATTCAAAAGTAGGTCTCTCACTTAATTCGAATCGCGATATAGACTAGTGTCTGTGAATATTAAAACGCAACAAGACGGTTTAAATATGATTCCTCCATGTTCCGCTTGGCTCTGTATGAATGAATGGCGGAGACGCGGCTTTGTTTACTACACAAATAATGAAGCACACGTGACTCGCGGTTATTTTCGGCCTCTGCCTCTCATTATATGACGACATAAACGCATGAACTTAATCTCCAGAACTGCTGTGAGAGTCACTTCATGTAAATTTTACCGTTTCATTTGAGAAAATTAGCATCATACCGTAGTATATACACAAAAACTAACCGGCAAACTGTCAAAATAAAAGTACGGTTTAACATGTAACAGAAATGTTTTAGTCTTGTATTACTTTTGTACAGTATAATGTAGGTGTTTAAATATTCCTATTTCTGGCAAATTTAATTAAACCGTTAAATGCAGAAATTATAATAATAACAGAAATAACAGAAAAACTCTTGTTTGGCAACAAATAAAAAGGTTTAATTTAATTAATTTAATTTCATTAAAAATAAATATTTAATGCCTGTATTTGATTATCAGAAAATTAAAACACAAGAATTTCTGAAAAAAAAAAAAGAAAAAGATTGTAGGGCCCTATTGTTCAAAATGTTGAAATTGAGATTTTTTTGCTTATTTTTTCACTGAAATAAATGTTTTTGTTATTACACAGAGAGTAATGTACCGTACCGTTTGTAAACCACGCCCAACCCCCCCCAAACCTGGAATCCTAGGGGAATCACTGAAAGTTAAAATGTCTTGATAGATTTGCTTCTTAAAAAAATGCAACTTCTCCTTTCACAAGATGTTAACTGATGGAATTGAGTGGTGTGTATTACTTGTGTATGTTTTATCAGCTGTTTGGACTCTCATTCTGACGGCACCCATTCACTGTAGAGGATCTATTGGTGAGCAAGTGAAGCTAAATTTCTCCAAATCTCTTCCAATGAAGAAACAAACTCATCTACATCTTGGATGGCCTGAGGGTGAGTAAACTTTCAGCAAATTTTCTTTTTTGGATAGACTACTCCTTTAAGAAATTAAACGGGAAATTTTGAGCAAATGATTAAGTGTCTCAGGCAGCTAAAGTAATGCTCACAGATTCACAAGCCATGAGCTTGTTGATCAACTATAATAGATTTTCTACACAGGATGTTCATGGGAAGGTCAATATGTGCATACACAAGCCAAGTGTTGTTCACTTCATAATTTTATTGAGCTCTGTTAAATTGGTTATTTTTCTGATTTTTTAGAACGTTTGATTTAAATGATATTTCTTTTCTAACATAGTGTTTACTTAGACTAATTGTTTGGTACTGTAAGTAAGATGTGTAAACTTTACCACGTGTACTTTAATCAGAACGAGTGTAAACACTCCACCTTGTTGCACTCCAAATGGATGAAAATTAATGTTTGTAACATTAACTGTGACATCTAATCTGTCTGATGCCCCTCAGCCTTTACATCCCGGCACCAGGTCCAGCCTCTGCCACATTCTGTGCTACGTACAGTTACTGTCTCTGTTGTAAGAGCACCATCTACACATGCTAAGAAACACCTTCACACCCTTAAAACACTCCTTTAAAGGTGAAGTATGCAATTTTTTTTACCACTAGGGAGTGGAATTACAACAGGAATGACTGATTTCAAACAGGTTTCCCAAACCTCTGCTATTGGTTGGACAAACAGAAAGCCCCGCCCCCAAGCACATGCTATTAGTCGAGCAAGTTAATAAAAAATTACATGCTTTACCTTTAAAAATCTTTTCTCTGTAGCTCTCAGCTCTCTTATTTCTTCTTTCATACATCCAAATGAAAAGATATTTGTACAGTTTTGCAAACAAGTCTTTTTGTATTAAAAGAAGAAAAAATGACGTTTTGCACACCATTCCTGTGCACTGGATTAATTTGTTACATTGGTGATTTTTATTTATATACACCCAATGAGTCATTGATCTGTGTTTTGGGTAATTGAATAAAGTAAAAGTGTGACATGCCTCTGACTCTTTCTGTCACACTGTTATTAAAGGTTTTGTTGACTGCTAGAGGCCTGTTCCATTTTAGATATAATATGTGACCAAATAGAGCCTTTTAAAATGATTGGACTCATAATTGCGTGCTGTTATGTAAGTGACGTGACTGACTGAAATCCAATTTCATGTTGTATTTCTATATGCATTAAGACCACAGATATTTTATATCCATATTCAGAAGAGTTGACTGTCAATGTGGGTTTTTTAATGACTAAAATTTTGTTTTGCCCAGTCTTTTTTGTATATCTTTTGGTTACATATATTCCTTTGTCCGTATGATAAAAGCTCCCCAGCTAATTACACGTTTGATTGTCACCTACTGTATAAATGAAGTTATGCAACTGCAAATGATCTTTAGTTAGTAATTATGATGTCCAAATACTGTAGTTAAGGCTGGTTGAGTTAAATAACAGAATGATTCACTCCCATCTTGTCTATGCAATGAAATAACAGTATGCACAGATATGCACAATGCAGAAAAAAAGCCTTTTCTTTCTGAAAACAATTTCAAACCAACAAATGACCCAAAGAAACCCCAAACAGTGTTTTCCCTGAGTTGTTTCCGCATGGTCAATATTGCACAACGCATATCAGCAAACTAAATTCTGCTGCCGTCGTGCTTTAATGCATTTCTCCAGAAGAGGATTCATGCACTGTGGCTCATTTGAGATGAGTTTGTTTCTTCATCTGAACAGATTTGGAGTAATTTAGCATTATATCACTTGTTCACCAGTGGATTCTCTGCAGTGAATGGGTGCCGTCAGAGTCCAAACAGCTGATTAAAACATCACAATAATCCACAAGTAATCCACACCACTCCAATCCATTACTTGTGGAATATTGTGATGTTTTTATCGGCTGTTTAGACTCTCATTCTGACAGCACCCATTCACTGCAATGGGTACATTGGTGAGCCAGTGATAAATTACTTGAAATCTGTTCAAATGAAGAAACAAACTCATCTATATCTTGGATAGCCTGAGAGTGGGGACATTTTTAGCAAATTTTAATTTTTTGAGTGAACTATTCACTCAACTATTCACTTTGCATTTCAAAGGATGAATCTTTTTTCTTTTTGCTTTATTTTTCGTATTACCTGCTCTTGTTGTATAATATTCCAGAAGATAAACTAGAAATACGAATGTTTTATAGATAGATAGATAGATAGATAGATAGATATATAGATGTATTTTTCTCACAGACTGTTCTAATCAGCAGTGCCGGTTGTGGGCGTGGCTTCTCAGGGGGTGTGTGCTGGGAGGAGCAGTGGGCGGGACCGTGCTGACGTAACCGCGGAGCCTGTCAATACGGCGAAGAAATGCAGTGTTTGCGGCAGCAGGCTCCGTGTAGCTTTACGAAATCCTTGTGTTTTTTTTAAAGGTGGGAAATGGCCTCGCTCCAGAAGTACAGGTTTATTCGGCACTACGCCATGGAAGACGTGCGGGTCTGAAGACAGCGAGTGGGCAAAGCGCTCGCTAGCCGTCGCCATCCAGATAAAACTGGGTTCGTGGACAGAAGAAAGCAGACAACAGGATCCGGACACGTTTACACAGACCTATGAGACTGTTATCAGGTAATGTACACAGTGGATGTCATTCGCAAAACGTGTGTGTACGTTACAGAAGCATCGCTCTCTGCACCTGTCACTTGCCTTATTATTATTTACATGGCCATTGTTACGGCGACAGATGAATAGAAAAGTTTAGCTTTCCAGAGTTGGTTTGGACACTCATTCAAGTCGCTACGTGTGCAGAATTTTCTTACGCACTGCAAATACAACGCTTTTCCAGCGTGAAAGCGACCGGGCTCCCTGCGTGCTCGTTTTGTTTTTGTTCGAGAGTTTTGAGAATCGAGGACGGTTACGCATTATTATGCAGCGCATTATGACGTGCCGGGGTATTATGACGCAGTCGCTTTCTTTTATGTTTCACAGAATGCATGAATGTAGAATTCAGTTCACATTGAGAATCGGTAGTTGTTGCATGCTTATTCGGGCGAAACTGAACTTGTTCAGCGAAACAAGCTTCCGCATAATTTCGTTTGAAAGCTGTTTTTTTTCTTTGACACGCGTTTGTCACACAGCTTCTTAAAATAGACTATGTAAAATATGTGTGTGATGATATTAAGGAAATGTTCCTTTACGTATCCTTTACTATTTATTTTAGCAGTGTTAAAAAGTAAAATTCCCTAGAATTACTACTTTAGGCTTTTCCCCTACCGGGACTTTTAACTCCACCCTCTAAAATTGAAGAAATATACACCGTAAATAAAACCCTCTAAGAATAGGGCACAGTGTATTGTATTAATATGAAGTAATTTTACATATATATATATATATATATATATACACACACTACCACTCAAAAATTTTTGAACATTAATATTTTTAATGATTTTTGAAGAATTCTCTAATGCTTACCAAGCCATGCATTTATTACAGCAAAAACAGTACAATTTTGAAATATTTTTACTATTTAAAAAAACTGTTTGAATATATTTTAAAATGTAATTTATTCCTGTGATTTCAAAGCTGAATTTTTAGCATCATTACTCCAGTCACATGATCCTTCAGAAATCATTCTAATATTCTGATTTGTTGCTCAAAAAACTGTTATTATAAAGTAGAAAACAGTTTTCTTTGATGAATAGAAAGTTCAGAAGAACAGCATTTATCTGAAAGAGCAACCACTTGTAACATTATAAATATCTTCATCATCACTTTTGATCAATTTAAAGCATCCTTGCTAAATAAAAGTTTTAATTTCTACAATTTCTTTCCCCCCAAAAAGATACAGACTAAAAGCTTTTGAATGGTATAGTGTATAATGTTACAAAAGCTTTTGATTTCAGATAAATGCTGATCTTTGGTTCTTTCTATTTATCAAAGAATCCTAACATGTACTCAGCTGTTTTAGATATTTATAAAAAATAATTATAAATGTGTCTTGAGCAGCAAATCAGCATTTAAGAAAGATTTCTGAAAGATCATGTGACACTAAAGACTGGAGTAATGATGCTGCAAATGTAGCTTTGATCACAGGAATAAATTACATTTTAAAATGTATTCAAATAGAAAGCAGTTATTTATAATAGTTAAAATATTTCACAATTTTGCTGCCTTTGCTGTATTTTGGATCAAATAAATGCGGGTTTGGTGAGCAGAAGAGACCTAAAAACATTAAGAATCGTACTGTTCAAAAACTTTAGACTGTAAAATAAATTGTATTACTTATTTATATAAATATATATATATATATATATATATATTAGTTCATTTTTATCCACTGAAAGATAACTGAATGCTGACTTGTTTTATTGGCAAGTCCAAGGTATCCAGGTATTTTGGCTCATGGATTTTCCTCCACCGTGTCATATACAGTATAATGACTTGCTGACCTTTAACCTGCCAATTATTGTAGTCCACAAGTGTGAAGTGATAAATAGATACCAGTCAACCACACCTGCTTCAATAAGACAAATTTGTCAAAGTCAAGCCTTAAAGGGGTCATCAGATGCCCATTTTCAACAAGCTGATATGATTCTTTAGGGTCTTAATGAAAAGTCTATAATATACTTTGGTTAAAAATTCTCAATGGTAGTGTAAAACAACACCCTTTTTACCTTGTCAAAATCAGCTCTGCAAAAATCATCCCATTCTGGTCGAGGCTGCTTTAAATGTTAATGAGCTCTGCTCGCCCCGCCCCTCTCTTCTCTCTGTGGATTGACGAGTCTGTTTACTTTAGCCGCATTTAGCCACGTTTAGCCGTCAAACTTGCTAACTAGCACATTATTAGGAAAGGCGATCGCAAAGATTTGTAAAAACCCCTTATACTCACTTGCTGTAAGTGAAGCTGGATCACGAATGATTTGCACGAACATAGACGCATTTATGTAGATCAGGAGGCGCATTCCCTTCACAAACAAACGTAATCCACTGCATCTTCGGGAGCTCAGATGCAGCTCAGTCGGGAGTAAATGACGACCACTACGTTCATTATTACGTTCATTATTACATCCAGCAACACAACACCTCAATCGCTCAATTCTTGTCTAACTTACATCCCTGCTCCGGCATCAAAACATGGAGGTTGGACTGTTAGAACTCATGGGAGCGACCTCTGTTGGTGTGATTGGCAACAATTACAGGCATCTGAGAATGGCTCGATTTGAAAAAGGGGATATTGTTTTTACAGACTAATTGAAAACCACTGCATGGATTTTTACCATTACAGGAGAAAATTCTACATACACTGCCAACACAAATTAATGTTCAAACAGCATGTAGAAGTGAACTAAGCATCCGGTGACCCCTTTAACTGATGTTAAAACGATGTAGTGATGTACTTATATGCACTGGATTGTTATTATTGCAACATCCTCTAGTTTATCATGCTATGGAATTGACATTCATTTGAGTTATTATTTTCAGCCATGGTGCTCGATTATTTGTTGTTGAAAGGTTACCTGAAGCACATTCCCTCTCTTCAGCATGCGTCAATGCTACAGAATGTGCTCCATATGTGCCCTCCTCACAGATCACATGTTAGCAGTCACCTTTTTTGTCTGTAAATAGATTTACGATGGAAGTGTTAAGTTGGGGCAACAGGAGGATGGTTACTAGATTAAAAAAAGAGACTGTGCAGATCACATCATGACCCAATCTGCTCCTCTTTAATCAATGTCCTATTGTTGCATGCATGCCAGTACCTGGATAAATGATTTAAACCTTTGTTAATTTAATCTTAATGAAGTACAGCTACATGTTTACTCACATTTTTGGTGGGATTAGTGCACTTGAGCCCATTGTTTGTGTGTTAGACCCGATCATGAGGGGTTTCGCAATGGATTCCTCAGCCGCTCTTCTGAAAGTTCAACTAAATGCCTACAGTTTGCTTCATGCATAAGAATTAGAAAAGAACAGCTGGACTTTGTGTGGAAGAATCCAATGTGTTTGGAAAATCATGCGTTTGGCACTAAAAATATGAAGTCAAAATGTGTTTTGTTTTTGGTTGGTTAAGGTTAGAAGATGTTATTAATGCTGTATGAAGAAGAAATGTTTTATCATAGAGGGATTGATGCACTGTGTGTGTCTCTGTGTGAGTGTGTGTTATAGCTTGATAAAGTGATACAGCTTGAAAAATACCAGATGACTCAATATGACCCTTCAGCATGCTGGGGGTCAGTGACCCACTCTATAATGAGACACACACTTATTACATTCCTCTTGCCTCTGGTGCTCATTTTTCTGAGATTTGGAGATATTGACCTGAGAAATGAAGTTTCCTGTGCTTGTTTCTCTAAAATGTATTAAAATCTTCTCTTTTTCTAGTCATTATTCTTTTAAGCTAATAATAAATAAAAAAAAAAGATGTATAAGTCGCTTTTGGATAAAAACCTGCCAAGTGCATGAATAAGCTATTTATTCTCTCAAATATTTTCTTAAGAACATTTTAATTTCTTAAGGATAAAATGATATTATTAAAATAAAAATGGTCTGATTTTATACTATCCTGCACATGAGGTTGCAATGTTTAATACAAACTATTTAAAACTTTACACTGGTAAATCTTAACCATACATTCTTTTAACTTCTGCAATTTGCAAAATGTATTATAAAATGCATGAAATGTGTTTATTTAATGACTTTAACTGTCACAGTAAAATTGTCTTACGTTGTAATGCACAAAATTTGAAACTACACAAATTAAACATTTTACCTTTAAAACAAGTTGTATTTAAACTTTAAGAGGATTTTTAAGTTTGTTTTAAGAACAATTTTAAGACAAATAAAATAAAAAAAATTTAGGGAATACGAAATTCTTATTTCTTATTTGAAAATAAGAGGAAAATGGCAGTTAGGACTTTTTAAGACTGTTACACAAATGGATAATATCCTGATAAGTTTACATACACCTTTCAGAATCTGCAAAATGTCAATTATTTTACCAAAATAAGAGGGATCATACAAAATGCATGTTATTTTTTATTTAGTACTGACCTGAATAAGATATTAAAGGACTCTGAGCGACTCATATGCAACTATTACAGAAGGTGTAAATGCTTACTGATGCTTCAGAAGGAAAAACTATGCATTGAGACAGGGGTGTAAACTTTTGAACAGAATGAAAATGTGCACATTTTTCTTTTTTTGCCTAAACATCATATTTTATTTCATTTAGTACTGCCCTACAGAAGCTACAGAAGATACTTACATGTTTCCCAGAAGACAAAATAAGTTACATTTCTTCAAATTCAAAAAGTTTTCACCCCCTGGATTTTAATGCATTGTGCTTCCTTCTGGAGCATTAGTGATCGTTTGAACCTTCTGTAATAGTTGCATATGAGTCCTTCAGTTGTCCTCAGTGTGAAAAGATGGATCTCTAAATCATACAATCATTGTTGGAAAGTGTTTAAATACACAAAAATTCTGGAAAACCAAATAATTTATGGGACCTGAAGGACCCTTTTTCTGAAAAACAGCAGACAGTTTAACTGTTTAGGACAAACAAGTAATCACTAAACAAAAAAACAAAACAGCAAAACAAAAAAATCACAGCTGTGGATCATTTAGGTAACAACAGTATTAAGAAACAAGTGTATGTAAACTTTTGAACCTGGTCATTTTTGTAAACGTAACTATTTTGTCTTGTGGACTATATGTAAACGTCTTGAAATATCATATTCAGGTCAGTGCTATATAAAAAAACAACATACATTTTGTATGATCCCTCTTATTTTGGTAAAATACTTAACTAACTTTTGACTTCAGCTTTATGTAAACTGTAAAAAAAAGTTTTGACTATTTTTCGCTAGTGTAAATAGAAACACAAAATAAGTACATTTTCGAAAACATGAAACAAAAAAAATCAGAAAAATAATCATTACATTTAAAAAAAAAAAAATGCATGTACATTTTGTCTCTGTTCCTTCTCTCACATTCTCCATCACGCTTTCCCCACCATGATAATCTTCTTTAAATGTTTGAAAACAATAGCTTCTTTCACAGTACTGCATGTTTAATAACTTTCTTTGTCACTCTACTTCTTTTCTCACAAACAGATTAATGCATAACACATAGTGTTTGTGAAATGAATGAATGGTCAGTAGCTGTGCTCTTGAGTGGCAAGAGTTTGCATGTTGCCTGTCCCGCTTGAAGTTGAACATTCGGCTCATTAGCCAAGAGAGAGCACAAATGTGACGGTGGATGTTGTGGTGTCTCTTGTGCAGGTGAGAGATGGATATGAGAGAGGTGTATGTGGTGGCCGGCAGCTTTGTGGGGTTTCAGCTGTTCTTCTCGTGCGTCAGTCCGGTTCTGTCTTCCAACTTCACGCAGGGTTATGGGAAACTTCCTCCACACAAACTCAATGACTGGAACTCCAGGTATGAGCCTCAAATTACACTGCACTGCTCTAATAGAAATGTGGGTAGAAATGCATGAATGGATTGGCAGCTAGATTTACAAGATGAATCAATAATTGTCATACATGTCCAAATATAGACAGGTCAAAAACACAAAGCAGGTTGATACAGTCAAGATCAAAAGTTTACACCCCCTTTCAGAATTTACAAAATGTTAATTATTTTACCAAAATAAGAGTGATCATACAAAATGCATGTTGTTGTTTTTTATATAATACTGACCTGAATAAGATCAGATTTCACATAAGATGTTTACATATAGTCTACAAGAGAAAATAGTTGAATTTATAAAAATGACCCCGTTCAAAAGTTTACATACACTTGTTTCTTAATACTGTGTTGTTACCTGAATGATCCACAGCTGTTTTTTTTTTTTTGTTTAGTGATAGTTGTTCATGAGTCCCTTGTTTGTCCTGAGCAGTTAAACTGTCAGCTGTTCTTCAGAAAAATTATTCAGGTTCCACAAATTCTTTGGTTTTTCAGCATTTCTGTGTATTTAAGGCACTATTACAGAAGGTTTAAATGCTCCAAAAGGAAAAAACAATGTATTAACAGCTAGGGGGTGAAAACTTTTGACCAGAATCAAGATGTTTACTTTTTTCTTAGTTAGATAAGTTAGATAGTTGCATGTTTCCCAGAAGACAAGGTTAAAATTTACCCTGATCTTCAAATTCCAGAAGTTTTCACCCCTGGCTCTGCAGAAAATGCAGTTAAGAAAGGTCTAAGGTTTTTGAAGATAATGATATTGCGATGGAAGTATTGCAATGTCATATTAGTAAGTAATATACGATATTAGAATTGTATCCAGTCAAATGAGAAAATTATCTTGTATGAAGAATGTCTTCAAAAGTACAAACAAGCCTCCAAATACCGTCTATAATGTTGTCATACAAAAATGTTGCCCAGCACAAGTGAGATCTAGTGATCTCTGTACTGTATTGTGAAATGTAGGTAAAGGCAGTTTGGTCTAATCACCTTTCCTCTTTGTAATCTTTTGAACCTGGTTTACTTTGACCTTACAGCACTTATTTAGAAAGAGATTTGAACAGTATTTTAAATGGGTATATAAAATATCAGAGATTGACCAAGTTTTTAACCTTGCATTGTTTTTAGTAGATGCTAAATACCGCCTGTTCTTGTTTTGACATCCTCCATCATTTTGAAAGTCATGACGTGTCTTTAGTGAATGAAACTGATGTGATATTCTGTTATTAGAAATATAAATGTTTAAAGCTGTAAACACAATTTTCTGAAAGTTAGTTTAACAACCATTGCTTTGTAACAATTCTACAAATAATGTATTCAAAATTATAGTGTTTTTAAGGGCACAAAGCATTTTGCACAATAGTTTGCCTATCTGTTGCGAATTAGCTTACATAAACCTATTTAAAACCATTCACCTTAATGATGAAACATTTCACCTCAATGATGAAACGCACTCATGTATGCCAGACCAAATCATAGTTCATTCTTTGTCAGCTAACTGCCGTAGATACCATTTCCTACTGTGTCAGCATCATGTTATCATGTTCCTAATGCTTGATTTCTTTCAAACACAGTATGTAAATTATAATGACCTTTTGATCTTTGTCCTGCTGCCCTTGGCACAGTTATTAAATTATTGATGAGAAGTGTTTATTTTGTGCCAGCATTGCAAAATTCACAAATTGAACTGTTATCGATGCATGCATTCATCACTGTACTGAATTGGCAACCGGACAGGAAGTTCAAATCCAAACTCAAACTTTGATTGCTGAAATGTTGTTTTTATGTCCTAAGGTTGGTGTCCACAGTCCATGCGTTAATTGTGGGCCTGTTTTGCCTCTATATCCTCTGGTACGATGATGCCGTCAATGAAGACCCCGTCTGGTAAGTTGCAGGGAGTTCAAAAACAGGATGTTTTTTTTTTTTTTAAATCTCATTATGATATTTTCCATTTTTCAAAATGGCATCTTTCAGCTATTTTTGAATCCATAAAAGTCCCAAAAGTAAGAATCAAACTTACAGTTAGTACCAATCAATATTTAAGTCTCAATATCATGGATTATATGTCCAACTGAGGAAATTTTTAATTGAAACATTTGCTCTGTCATCAGTAATGTGTCCTCTGTAGTCACCAGTGCACACAACTGCCGTCTCATTTGTCTTCTTGTCTTTATTTTTCTTTTCTTCTTTCCCTCTCTTTAATCTTTCCTTTCTGCCTGCTGCCTGTTTGGTCTGCATCTTTGCATCCTGAAGGGGAAGAATGGTAATTTGTCTTTGGTGGTTGTCACCTCCTCTGTCCTCTATAGCTCTGCTCTAAATACTAGTGAGCTGCCTACTGAGACAGCACTTTAAGGCCTCATAAGCTCCTGGCATTAAGCCTGTTGCAAAAGATAGACAGCAACTTAATATGTATGGAGAGAGAGAAATAAAGATATAGATAGATAAAGATATTCAGCACACAGCCAGGCAGCTCACTAGGAACAGAGCACATATCTCCTTTTCACTTCACTTTTGTATTCATTAGGGCTGGGTTAAAAAAATATTGATTTCTTAGTTTTAATCAATTCCCATTTTTATGAAACAATATTGATTATTAAATCCCAAGAATCGATTAGTCTAGCCTGTTTTCAGTTAATTAATGGAGCATTATAGTGCACATTCCATCCTGTAAATCGCAGTAAGCTTTGTGCTTTCTTACTTTTTGATATGAAACAAAATCTCAGATCTTCAGATTTGTCTATTTTATTACAGTATTGAAACAATAGATGCCATTTTGGTGCTTTTTTCTGTGGAGACTGCTGTAGCACCTCAGTTCAAGAAAATCTCCTCTGCTTTAATACCAGTTTCAGCATGAAATAAACATGCATGAACATCCGAAGGTATGTTGAAAGAAAGAGTACAACTTGCTGAAATCTGAAGTCTGAAGTCTCATGTAATGGCTCAATCAGTGTTTCAACCGTGGAAAGACGTTAGTATAACAGCTTGTAAACAATAAGTCACGTAACGTCACATTTACCTCTGAAAAACCATATTCGGTGACATAAACTCATTAGTCAGATAGAAAAATGAACTCTAGAGTGGAGCATTTCACTAAATATATGCACAACATAGGCTCATTGGAAATATGTGCCTCTATATACATTTCTGCAAAACTGACAAAATGTACCTCTGTCAGTGTTAAATTCATGTTTAAATAAAACTGTCAAGATTTTATGACAGCCACCACTTAAGCCTTTTACGCACTGCACGATTTTAGCAATCCTATAAGATTACTGCTAATTACACTGTGCGACATGGATCTAATAAACTTGGGTAGGACACGCATACAAACTGTACGATGATGACACCTATTGACTTGACTCGCTTCTATTATGAGCGCAGCTGCCGCGCGCCTACATTTGAAATAACGAACTTGTGATATGTGAACGGCTCCGTCATGCGAGCACTAAATAGCGCTGTAATATACTGTAATATACTGTAATAACACTCACTGCAACATGGTATTGTGACAACAGTGTGGGATATTCACATTGAACTTTATTACAGGATTAATGGCATATAATTATAGTATGTATGTGTGATTAAGCAATAGCGTGTGTGCATTTATACTGAATCTTTTTAGACTACCATTTTTCATACGAATAGGCCATGGTATTGAGGTACCATTATGTGTGGTTTTAATTGTGTTTATCATGATTTAAAATGTATGCTTGCTACTATAGGAGACCAATGCTTAATTTAAAAAAAAAAAAAAACTGTCAGAATAAATTTAACAATATATAGGTTGCTACAATTTTTACAGATGTTACTGATTGATAATGAACAAAAATTTACCTTTGCATCCTCAAGCTACTATCAAATGTGCATTTCTAAGAGTGATATTATTGTTATTATCATTATCATTATCAGACAACCCAAACCTGTTTCTTGATTTGAAACAATATAACAGAACATGCAGAAATTAATTTTTCTATTTAGATTTTAATTTTGTTAAGGAAAATTAATGGTCTGGTTTCTACAACTTTCACTTTGGAGCAAAAATCTGACTTTAAACTTGACAGAAATAAAGATTTGACATTTATCGTGATAATTATCGATATCGACTGATATGAAAGAAGTTATCGTGATATTTTTTTTGCCCATATCGCCCAGCCCTACTTTGAACCTTTCTCACTGTACAACATAGGACCACAGATTAGAAGTCACAATCACAGAAATCCCCACAATTGTTTCACGTTGCCAGTCTTTCGTCTGGGACAGCTGAAAATTGTGCAGTGTGTAAGGCTTTAAATGTTAATATTTCCAAAGAAAATTGGAGTAAAAATTTAATTTTATTATTAAACGTCATTGACTGTAATTTAAGCGTTTGTATACAAATCAGTTTTTCAATATTATAGTAATATAGTACCAATGGACTCCCAGTAATATTTTACAGCATTAGTTAGAAAGAAAATAGATTTAGAAAATAGAAAATTTGGCATGCACTGTACTTGATATATATCCAAAATAATAAATATTGAATCGAATCAGAAATCGAATCACTTGTAAATCTGAATCAAATCATGAAATTTGTGTCAAAACCCAGCCCTTATATTCATCTCTTCTTCTTTTGCCATTTCCATTTGCTTATTTAATAGAGCGTAACACCTTTTCTGTGACCTTGGTTCTAAAGGTCATTTTCCCCCTTTATTTTCTGCTTATAGATTTTATGACACTCTTTAAGAAAGAACCTTGAATCTGTTCAAATGTCTTTGATTTGAAGTAAAAAATTAAATGGGTAAGAAAAGACATAGGTACACTGTAAAAAATAAAAAACACAATTTGCTGAGTCATCTTAAAATAATTTGTTACCCTGCTGCCTTAAAATTTTACGTTCAGTCAACTGAAATAAGTTTAGTCAACTTGAAATGTTAAGTTGTTCTAAGTAACAACTTAGATATTTGTGTTTGCTAAACTTAACAGATGGGTAAATAACCCAGCTGCCTTAAAATTTTAAGTTGATTCAACTCAAATATCTAAGTTGTCACTTAGTACAACTTAACATTTCAAGTTGAATAAACTTTTTTTGAGTTGACTGAATTTAAATTTTTAAGGCAGCCAGGTTACAAATTTTTTTAAGTTGACTCAACAAATTGTTTTTTACAGTGTACTTAAATTTCTATTTATAAAGAAATGAACTATAAAACTGAAAGTTTACTTACCTTCAGCCTATCCAAGATGTAGATGTTTCTTCATGGTAACAGATTTAGAGAAATGTAGCATTACATCACTTGCTCACCAATAGATCCATTGCAGTGAATGGGTGCCGTCAGAATAAGTATCCAAACATCTGATAAAAACATCACAATAATCCACAAGTAATCCAAACCACTCCAGTCTATCAGTTAATGTCTTGTGAAACCAAAAGCTGTGTGTTTCTAAGAAACAAATCCATCTTTAAACTGTTGCTTCCAGCTAAAATATGATCCCTCTTTCCAAAATATTGCTTTCTTCACTAAATATATTAACACACATGTATATAAATAGACAGAGTATAGGAAGACCGACTTGATTGTGTCTCAGAGTGGAACTGTTTTGAAAGCTTTATATAAGATTAGTAAATAAAATTGAGTGTATCGAAAAATAGATCTTTTTTTCTTCCTGAATCCCTTTTTCTCCATTTTCTCTTCTTGCTTGTCTTCTCTCGCTTTATTTCTTTTCCCCTTTCTCATCACCTGTTTTCTTTGGTCACCTGTGCGAGTCGACTCTTTCAGTGAGGGAACTGTATTTCTCTGTCTGTTGTCAGTGTCTCTTTTCCTCTCTCCCTTCTCGCACTCTCAGATCAGAGAGTTTTTAATCTTGCCAACAAGGCGCCTTTTCAACAGGAAACAACAGATTCCCAGACCCCCTCCTCTGCCGTATCATGTGACAGTCCTCCAAGCGTCCTCTCTCCTCTGATCAGTCCCTCTCTCACTGTCCCATAGGCCGCTTTGGCCAGTAATGCTCCCCCAAAAAACACAACAAAAAGAGCATTAGAGAGAGGAGAGGGAACCACTGAGAACCCATTCCTATCCGTCATAACATCCTCATCTCAATATAAAAAAACAGTGTCATTCTATGATACAGATGCCTTTTTTAACATTTTTTTTAAAGTAAATTTCTTTTTAAAACATTTTTTAGTAAATTTCATAATGGATGATGTCACCTCTTTGGTCTGCTTTGCTCTTTCCTTGATTGTTTGTGCTTCGAGTCCAGATTGATTGTTAGGTGGGTGTTGAGGGATCATGTTTAAAGCAAAAGGTTTTCCTTTTTATTTTGCTGTTCTTGTTGTGACCTGTCTGAGCAGCCACTGCATGGGTTGTAAATATGCAGTTTCGAGTGTAGATAAATTGCAGTGTGCATCTCAAGCTACACTGATCAATATTAATATAAGCCAGTCTACAACTAATGGATTTCAGGGCCGATGGTAATAGAGATGGCAGTTCTACAGTTTAGCCATTACTTGTGGTCATGGATAATAGTTTACCAAAACTACAACCATCAAAAAACAATTATGTTACTTGAAATAAAATATACGTACTATATAATATAAAATGTAAGATAACAAACTCTATTGTAGTTAGTTAGCAAGGCTATATTTTTTAACTTTTATTTAATTCAAGTTGAGGTGCTAAAATAAAAACTGCAATTGAAATAAAATTAATACAATTTGTATAGACAACTATTTAAAAAGAAAATCATCAAAAAAAAAAAAAAACATTTTTGTTAATTGAAGTAAGATGAATGTAAAGTGGTATAAAATATAATACATTTTCATCTCTAATTTTTATTAAGTTCAAGTACTAAAATAGGTAAAACTGTAGTAAAAATTAAAACAATATATATAATTATATATCTCATGTACAGATAGATGAAAACAAATAAAAAATGATACAAAAAACAGAAATTATGAAACTTAAAACAAAAAATAATTAAGATTAATTCAAATGAAATAATTAAAATTAAAATAAATAATTGAATACATTTAAATAAAAAAATAATAAAATAAATTAATAATTAAATAAATAATTGACATAAAAACTGAACATATAAATATAAAAAGATCCAAAATATTAATTCAAACTGTGAAGTAGTATAAAATATAATGGTTTTCATCTCAAATTTTAAATAAGTTCAAGGTAAACTACTAAAATAGGCAAAACTGTAGTAAAAAAACAAAACAAAGAGAAACAATATAGATATATCTATATATAAAGAGAGATAAAAACAAATAAAACTGATAAAACACAAAAATTATAACATTTAAAACAAAAACTAAAAATGAGTAAAATTAAATAAAATAAAATAAAATAAAATAATTAAATAAATTGAAATAAACAAATAATTGCAATGAAAACTCAAAATATAGAAATAAAAACATTCAAAATATTAAAACACACCGTAAAGTGGTATAAAATATAATATATTTTCATCTCTAGTTTTCGTTAAGGTCAAATTAAAGTACTTTTTTTTTTTTGAGTACTCATTTTTATTTTTATTTTTTTTTTTATATTTAGGTAAATTTTAGAATATAAATTAAATGCTAATATATCTACAGATATCTTGTCAAATTTACAGCAGATGTTTACTGTATAAAATGATGGTAAGAGTGTTCCTTCTGCACACTTACCAAAAGATGAAGTGATAAAGATATTTCATGTCCTTGCGGAGTTCATCTGCTAAAAGGAGGATGATGTCAGATTCTGTTTTTGAAGTATGAAATAGTACATTATTTTAATAAGGGGTAGTTATGATGGTAACTGGGTGATAACCTGCGGGCACAGTGACATGCCTTGTCAAATAAGGGATTTGGCTCCTTATCTGAAACATTCATTTTGTAGACTGACCCAACACATTCCTGAAAGAAAGTTCATTTGATTCAATCATTATGCTTTTGTTTGCTAATTTAGAAATGCTCAGTCAGATATGATTAGCATTTACTCCAGTCTCGCATGAAGAGTTACACTCCACAGAGCCTTTTAAACTTTTAAGCTGATCTCTTTGTGTTGTACAGTAATGACTGCAAACTCCATCATCAGTCCTTACACTATAATGGCTTTCATTAGACTCGTCTTATTGTCTGAATCTCTTCTCTAAAGCTAACCTGTTTGTCCAGATAGTGAACTGAATGAGATCAAAGGTTAAGAAACTTGCTTAGGTGTGTCCATTTGAAGGATAATTCTACATCTGTCTGTCCAAACAAACTTTGGCCTAAATAATTATTTCCTAAGCCAATTATCTGTACGCAAGTCAAAATAAAATAACATGATAATTATGTGGGTTAAAGGTACTGTCAGAATGACATGTTCAATGTCCAAACCATAATGGAAGTCCATGAAAAAAATAGATTAGATAACAGGGGACATTTAAATTACTTTTTGAAGAATTGTAATTATAATTTATAAAGTAATGTTTCTGTTATAATTTTTTTTTTTTTTACTGCCAAGTTATCACCAAGTTTATGTCCTTAAGGCTACAATGGTGTTATTTTAGTATCAGTGATGTTCTAGCATAGTTTTTGTTGATATTTAGGACCCTATTGGAATTGAGTTTCTTCTTCTTCTCCATAATGAATCACATTTTTGACGGTCTAACACACACGCCAAAGTGGTGAAAATGATATTTGATATGGGTTTCAGAAATGGATGTGTGGAAAAATGGCTCGATAGCACCACCTATAAAATTTCAACGAAGTGCTCCTCAAGCTGTGTTTCACATACATGTGCAACATTTGGTAGACACATGTAACACAACAATACCTACGAAGTCCAAAATCCAACAGGAAGTCTGTTATTTAGAATTTTCGCAGTAAGTTTTGTGCCGTCCTTGCCATTTTCAGGCGTTGTATTTAAATAAGCTCCTCCTAGAGATTTAAACAGATCAACACCAAATTCAGTCAGTGTAACCTAAAGCCCTTTGTGACCTGTACTGATCTAAAGACCGATATTCAGTTATAACCATAGCTGGCAACTGGAAATTACATCTATAGGTGCATCAATAAATTAGAATATCGTGGAAAAGCTCATTTATTTTAGTAATTCAACTCAAATTGTGAAACTCGTGTATTAAATAAATTCAGTGCACACAGACTGAAGTAGTTTAAGTCTTTGGTTCTTTTAATTGTGATGATTTTGTCTCACATTTAACAAAAACCCACCAATTCATCTCAACAAACAGAATATGGTGACATGTCAATCAGCTAATCAACTCAAAACACCTGCAAAGGTTTCCTGAGCCTTCAAAATGGTCTCTCAGTTTAGTTCACTAGGCTACACAATCAGGGGGAAGACTGCTGATCTGACAGTTGTCCAGAAGGCAATCATTGACACCCTTCACAGGGAGGGTAAGCCACAAACATTCATTGCCAAAGAAGCTGGTAGAAGCTGGCTGTTCACAGAGTGCTGTATCCAAGCATGTTAACATACAGTTGAGTGGAAGGAAAAAGTGTGGAAGAAAAGGATGCACAACCAACCGAGATAACAGCAGCCTTGAGAGGCTTGTTGAGCAAAACCGATTCAAGAATTTGGGTGAACTTCATAAGGAATGTACTGAGGCTGGGGTCAAGGCATCAAGAGCCACCACACACAGACGTGTCAAGGAATTTGGCTACAGTTGTCGTATTCCTCTTGTTAAGCCACTCCTGAACCACAGACAACGTCAGAGGCGTCTTACGTGGGCTAAGGAGAAGAAGAAATGGACTGTTGCCCAGTGGTTCAAAGTCCTCTTTTCAGATGAGAGCAAGTTTTGTATTTATTTTGGAAACCAAGGTCCTAGAGTCTGGAGAAAGGGTGGAGAAGCTCATAGCCCAAGTTGCTTGAAGACAATAACTCGTAATGCTAAATCGAACTATTATAAAGATTGTTTATCTAATAATTTTAAAAATCCTAAACAATTTTGGAGTTCATTCAAAGACAGATGACCGACTTCACATGCAGACCCATGCAAAACACCAGAGATATTTTTACATGTAATAATTTGCTTGATTTCTGTCAACAGATTGACAAATGTGCTCTGTTAAAGTCTTTCTTGTTTTGTCCAAATTGTTTAGTAAGAAATATCATAAATACTTCAGAACCACTTGCACATGTTAGATTTAATATTCCAGGTGTAAAATCCTACATTGGCGCGGGGCGGGCAGTGAGAGTTGAGTGTTTGACAGCGGGGTCAGAGGTCAGTGAAGGTGACAGCAGAGTCACGCTGAGGGTAACTGAGCTTCCTGTGTACGAAGGGCCGCTGGCGCTCGTATTGAGATCGTGTTTCACACACACCTCCTCTGCTACTGGACACCTGCGACCGCTGTGTATCAGTTCCCTGATCGCTTTACAGGGTCACAGAGAGACACACATCTCAGGGGCACACGTACTGTATAAGGCTGGCATGTTATCCATTCACACAGATATTCAGCTTCCATATGGCGAGCGCTTGGGTTTGTTTAGACATTTCACCTCTCAAGTGACCCCATCGACTGCACTTGAATGTTTTTTGATAAAAACAAACAGCTTAAACAATGAGCGTATGCTGTGGTCCTCGATTGCTTGATGGTTTTGTGGGAGGTTTATTTTTACATGTAGTGCTATGATATACCATTTGAGCTACAGGAATGATTGTTCATGAGTTTATGTACCTGTTTCTTAAATTTTTCTGAATAAAGTATCTTTGTTCATTCTAGTCTTGGGTTATTAGGGCTCTGTCGTTTCCGTGATGTGGAAAGCGTAGATGGTAACACAGAATCCAGTCATTAAAATGGAATTTACTTCTAATGCAAAATGTCTTTGGATAAATAGATCAGAAATAGGGCTGTACACTTCATCAAATTGAAATTATAGACTGTCTGTGAATATTTAAGTGCAAAAAGACTGCTATTTAAATATGAAGTCTGCATGTCTCTGTGAATGAATGGTGTGGTTTTGTCTACTACACACATACTGAAGCGTGCGTGATGGTTGTCGTGTTTTCAGTATCTGGCGTCTTATTATTATGTCGACTTAAACACATGAACTTCATCTCCAGAGCAGTTCATGCAACTTCAGCAACATTTTACGGTTTCATATATATATATATATACAGTATATATGTGTAAACATACAGTGCCTTGCAAAAGTATTCATACCCCTTCAATTTTTTCATGTTTTATGTTGCTGCCTTATGTTAAACTGCTTTAAAAAAAATTTTTCCCACGGCAATCTACACACCATACATCATAACGACACAGCAAGACACAGCAAAAAAGTTGTCACACCTTCAGAAATTTATTTTAAAAAAAAACAACTAAAATAAGAACATTGCATAAGTATTCATACCCTTAACTTAGAACATAGCTGAAGCTGATGCGACAAGTTTTGCACATCTGCATGTGGGAACTATCTGCCATTCTTCTTCTCACCTCTTCACCTCTCAAGCTCTGTCAGGTTGGATGAGGGCAGATTTTCAAGTTTTTTCCAGAAGTGTTTGATTGGGTTCAAGCTGAGGCTGTGGCTGGGCATTCAAGGACATTCAAGGACATTCACAGAGTTGTCTATAAGGCACTTTTGCTGTGTGATTAGGCTCATTGTTCTGTTGGAAGGTGAACCTCCTGCTGAGTCTGAGAATCTGGGTTTTCATTAAGGCTAACTCAATATTTTGGTGCTTTGAGCTTTTTTTCTACTCTGACGAGTCCCTCAGTACACTTTACTGTTGGGATGGTACTCTGCAGGTGATGAGCAGTGCTTGGTTTCCTTCAAACATGAATCTTGAGAGAATCTTGAGAATCATTCAGAAGATTCAGAGAAGCTTTTTTCTCACAGTCTGTGGGTGCTTTATATGCTTTTTTGCAAATTCCAAGTGTGTTTCATGTGTCTTCACTGAGGAGAGGATTGAATTTGGCCACACCACCATAAAGACCAGATTGGTGGAGTGTTGCAGTGATGTTTGTCCCATCTGCATATACCTGTATGATCATGGAGCTCAACTAGAGTGACCATCAGCTTCTTGGTAACCACAGCCAAGGCCTTTCTCCATCAATTGTTCAGTTTGGCCAGGAGGCCAGGTCCTGGTTGTTCCAAATGTCTTTGATTATGGATAATGGAGGCTACATGCTTCTGTGAACCTTCAATGCAGCAGAATTTTTTCTGAACACCTCCCATCTGTGCCTTGATGCAATCCTGTTTCTGAGCTCTACAGGCAATTATTAAGACCTCTGGGCTTGCTTTTTGCTCTGATATACATTTTTATCTGCTAGACCTTTTTCAAATCTTACCCATTCAATTGAATTTGCCACAGGTTAACTTTACTCAAAGTGTAGTAACATCTACAAGCAACATTTTTAAGTGTTCCAGAAAAGGGTGTGAATACTTATGCAATGGAATCATTTCAGTTTTTCCTTTTTTAATATAATTGCAAATATGTTAACTTCTTTTCTGCTTTGCCATTATGGTGTATGGAGTGTAGATTGATGTGGGGAAAAAAGTAATTTAAAGCAGTTTAACATAAGGCAACAACATAAAAAAAGAAAAAAAAATGAAGGGGTATGAATACTTTCACAAGATACTGTACACAGAAACTCATAGTTACGGAAGCCTTTTTCTGCCACAAAATATAAAAAAAACACTTTCATACCTTTCAGTTTCCATGTAAAAATAAATAAATAAGCTGTTCTGAGATATAAACTCACAATTCTGAGTTTTTATTTCTCAGAATTGCAAGAAAAAAGTCAAAATTGTGAGACATAAACTCAGCAAAGGTCAGAATTGTGAGATAAAAATAAACATTATTTATTTATTTATTTATTTATTTATTGTGGTAAAATTCCATGGTTGTCCTGCTGAGGTCTTCACGGCAACTCATTAAAATGTATGTTTAGTTTAAATTGAAATTGTGACAGAAAAATATGACTACTGTACAGGAGAATGTACTTAAGTAACAATACAAATACATAAGTAATAATGATAAAATAATATGTATACAGTTTAATAAATTATAATTTTAGGAATAGTACACAATATCAGATAATTATTACAAGGTGTGAGTAGATTGCTACCAGTCCAGATATCTCTGCATGTTCACCCAGGTGAAATGAATGCAATGATGTTTCACTGGAATATGATTGTATTGTGCAACATCAGTTGTACAGCTGGCAGTGTTGACAGTGGCATGTTGCCAGTGACCGTACAGTAATAAATGACTTCAGTCAGAAACAGCAGCACTCCCTCACGCTTTGTGTCAGCTTTGGGTTTCCATCTGCAGGTTAACTGGGTGGAGATGCTTTCAGAAACAAGCAGTTCATGTTAAACTTGTTAAGTCCAAATGCTTTCATTGCTGACTGTCTGCATTTTTTATTCTGTTGTTTTCGCCTTTTGTTGAGCTATATGCTTTTTTGTCTTTCCTCAGGGGTGATCCTAACATGGTTAAGCTCAATGTGGCCATCACCTGTGGATACCTGTTCTATGGTATGAATCATTGTTTTATTACACAAGTTCAAGCACAGATTACACATACAGTAGATCTTTTCAGGTTTGTCTGCATTTTTTTTAACCGTCTTATCTTCTCTCAGACCTGGTGCTACTGGCTTGTAACTGGAGTACCATGGGTGACGTCTTTTTTGTCTGTCACCACTTGGCGGCACTGTACGCTTATGGATTTGTCCTGGTAAGTACCTGGAAATACAAAGGTCATGCAAGGCCCTTGAAATTATGGATATTTACTATAAATAAGGATAAAAATTCCCTGTTTTCTTGGGCTTGTGTCATTTATTTATTTATTTATTTACTAAGCTAGTTACAGTATTATTTTAGTATCACTGAGATTCTATTATAGTCTATTATTCTATTATATATTTTGGTTGCCATGAATATAGCCATTTTTGCTGATATGGCTAAAAATAAATGAATAAACAAACAAACAAATAAATATAAATATTTTGAAGCTGTTTTTATCTTTATAGTTATTTTATTTTGTTTTTGTAATTTGTAGTAGTTTTATATTTATATTTTATATATTTTATGTCTACATATTTTATTTTAGTTTTAGTTATTTTATATATATATATGTATATAAATTAAAATGAGAAATTTTGCCTTGGCAACTTGCTAAAAAATATTTATTAATATTATTTGTTTTTATTTTATTTTAGTTAACGTTTATATTATTTTGTAATAACAAAACTGTTTTCATTTTAGTTTTCAGTGAACTATAATAAGCCTAGGCTTTTTCAAATATTAATACTAACATTTGACTACTTATTTTTTAAAATAATAATAATAATAATAATACAAATGTAATAAATAGTGATACTAATAACAATAAAAGATTATTTCTAAAATTATTTTAATATGACATTTTTTGTTGTTGTTGTTGTTTTGGTTTGTTTGTTTGTTTTGCAATTTGGAATAGTATATTGAATATCAAAATTTGGCAATTTTCTTTGGCATGTGTCATTTATTTATTTAGTAAGTTACAGTATTATTTTAGTATTATTGAGAATCCATGATATCATATTGTGTGTTCATATTTTAAATAAATAACATATTGAAAAATATTTTTATTTTTTTTAGTTTTTATTTTATTTATTTATTTTTAATTATTCTGTTTTGTTTTTGTCATTTCTTTAGTAGTTTTGATATTTATATTTTATTCAAAACCTGGTTAGTTAGTTAGTTAGGCATGTTGGTTACACCACCCTGACATTGGTGTGGCTGATAAAGGCTTTTTCAAATAATAATAATTAATAATATACATTTGATTAAAAAATGATGATACTACTATTACTAATAAAAGATTATTCTAAAATGCAAAACTTTTTCCTTCCATTTTTTTCTTCATTTGCTCCCAATTATTATATACAATGTAAAATAAATTTAAATTCATAAAATGAAAACTTGTTCCTCTTAGGATAGGTATTCAAACAATTGTCTGTATGATCTACATTTTTTTTATTTATTTTTTTTTTCCAGACACGTGGAGTGCTTCCTTATTTTGCGAACTTCCGACTGATTTCAGAATTGTCAACGCCATTTGTAAATCAAAGGTGAGATTAATTTATTCATTTAAAGAGATTTCATTTAGATCCGTTAACTTGCCAAATGCTAAACGTCTCGTCTGACCTCTGTCTCTCTCTCGCCAGGTGGTTTTTCGAAGCGTTAGCTTACCCTCGTACTCACCCGCTGGTTGTCGCCAACGGCGTCGCAATGGCGGTCGTGTTCTTCCTCGTGCGGATCGCCGTCATGCCCCCCTACTGGGCGAAAGTGTTTGGCACCTTCGGTACGCCGGCATTCGAAAGGCTCGGCCTGGCGGCTCAGGTGGCCTGGATCGTTTCCTGCATTTGTTTGGATATCCTCAACACAATCTGGATGTACAAAATCGCCCGTGGCTGCTACAAGGTCATTACCGGCAAACTAAGAGGAGGCAAAGTGGACTCCAAAAAGAGCAATTACATAAACAACCACACCGACTGAGAATCATCTGCAATAGATTAGATTAAACACAGTCTCTAGTCAGAATATAGCAACTTCTGAGTTTTCCATTGCACTCTGGATGGACGTACTCTCGAAACAGAGGTTGAGAGGAGGGAGTATCATCATCCCAGTGTGGTTTCAACCTCTATGTCATGTACAGACACTCTGACTGGTGAAAGTCAAGCAGACGAACTAACCCGGTTATGCCTCATACACAACCAAAGTGCCTCCAAGCACAAGGAGAAGCAATAGAACATGAGCTTGTGATCATGAAAAGTCCATCAGATCTTCATCACAAGGCCTTATCCACTCAGCACCCAACTAATTGTCGCTTTGGGAGCCGTGTTTCCTGTGATATTTACACTGATGTGCCTCAGTGGCCTCCAAGTATAAACATTTATCACTTGTTAATCAACTTCATTTAATCTTACGCCAATCTGACCGGCTGCAAGGCTCTGTGAAACCTCAGATCTACCTCTATCATCGTGTCAAGCACAATTGTAGTGTACCTGCCCGTCCCAGAACGAACACCTCGAGGAACGTCTTGAAATGACAGCACTAATAGTTCGGACTTTCAGAGCTCGTCTTATGTTGCACGTCAGTCACACTTTTGCATTTCCAAAAGACATTCTCCATGTGGAAATGATGTGAAAGGTGGTTTCTTTAGCAAATACATATGTGCATGCTTCAGTTCTGACCATATGAGGTCACTTTGCATTAGATTCGAGGAGCTGCGGTGGTTTATCTATTTCTCAGGTTCTTGCCTTTTCTAGAGCCCTCACTAAACTATACATGCACAGGACAGTTTTGTTCTTGCCATGCAGATTATTTTAAACATTCAAAGCTCAAAGCTGGATGGAAACTGGTGCAAATTCACATCTCAGTCCTGGTTCTGTCATTTCTTCCTGCCAAATTCATGTTTTTGAGGGGTTTTTTTTTTTCAGCTTGTTGGTCACCAGGCCTTCCAGACTGACGTTTAGGCTTTGTCATGATGCATCATGATGCATGAATGCTGTTGAGAAGCTCCTGAATGTGAGTTTCTCTTGAATGTTGCGGTACAGTATGTATACGCAAAAAACATATGCAGTACTTGTTCCTGCCAAGTATTTGACAATAGTGAATCCCTCTGTAGTCAGAGCTAGCGTTTTGTCTCTTCTGAAATTCAGGTACACCTTTAAAAAGAATGTTATTTTCATTGAGAATGGGAGAGGATTGTGGGAAATGTAGTGTTTTGCCTTGTATCTGTAATTCGAAATGACCAAATCATCCTCCAGGCCTTGAACATGTGAAGCTGTGACAATATACACTACCAGTCAAACGTTTTTGAACAGTAAGATTTGTAATGCTTTTAAAGAAGTCTCTTCTGCTCACCAAGCCTGCATTTATTTGATCCAAAGTGCAGCAAAAACTGCAAAATTTTGAAATATTTTTACTATTTAAAATATCTATTTTCTGTTTGAATATATTTTCAAATGTAATTTATTCCTTGTGATCAAAGCTGAATTTTCAGCATCATTACTCCAGTCTTCAGTGTCACATGATCCTTCAGAAATCATTCCAATATGCTGGTCTGCTGATCAAGAAACATTTTTATTATTATAATTATTTAAAACAGTTGAGTACATTTTTTCCAGGATACTTTGACAAATAGAAAGATCCAAAGATCAGCATTTATCTGAAATAAAAAGCTTTTGTAACATTATACAACATACCATTCAAAAGCTTGGAGTCAGAAATGATTACTTTTATTTAGCAAGGATGCTTTAAAGTGATATAATGTAAACTGACATAATGTATAAATGGAGTCCTTCTGAAATTTCTATTCATCAAAGTAACCTGAAAAAATTCTGCTCAGCTGTTTTCAACATTATAATAATAATAAATGTTTTGGAGCAGCAAATCAGAATATCAGAATGATTTCTGAAGGATCATGTGACTGGAGTAATGATGTTAAAAATTCAGCTTTGAAATCACAGGAATAAAATGCATTTTCAAATATATTAAAATAAAAAAAAGTTATTTTAAGTAGTAAAAAAATTCAATATTTAACTGTTTTGCTGCACTTTGGATCATATAATTGCAGGCTTGGTGAGCAAAAGAGACTTCTTTAAAAAAACATTAAAAATCTTACTGTTCAAAAACTTTTGACTGCTAGTGTACTCTGGAGATGTTTTGGAGAAGAAAATGGCCATTTGGTCATGTAATTATATGTACTTAGAATGTCTGAAAAGAGCTAAAATCTTAGCTTTTATGGAAATGCAAAGGAGGTTATGCTTTATGGTACGACATCAATACAATCGAGAGCAATTGTGACATTGATATTGTAATATTTGTAATCTGATGAAGGGCTGATCGAAATTCAGTAGGAAGTTCATCTACCGGATAAACTGATTGGCGACACTCAAAATAATAAATTGGCAAAAATCGTTATAACAACCAACATTTCTCAACAGGTATTGATCGTTTTCTGTATAACGGTCACTTAAATGTGCCTGTTTCTATATAAGCTACATTTGAGTATATGAAATGATAGTATAGATAGGACTGTACTAGTAGAGTTAACACAACACTAATATTAGTACCTCATCTAGCCTCAGATTAGCTTAAACTCCTACGTCACTGTGGATTCAATGGTGGGAAAATGTAATAAATTAGTAGATGGGTTCCCCATATCAAACGTCGTCCTATTAGAGTTTATTGGCACATTGTTTACAAAGTCCTTTGTAATAATCTATGCTGCACTTGCCTGCTCTCTTAGCAGATAGACAGACAAAACCAAGACAAAGGTGTTTTTTGTAATCACAAGGAGCCCCAAATTGTTTGTCAGTGTTTCAAGCTCATGTGGTGTTAAAAATGAACAGTCACCAATTAAATTATATGGATTTATTAAGACGTTTTAAATTGCTTTGGTGCATTGGAGGACCCATATTTGTTTCTGATTATCAGTAAGAAGCAATAATCTATAAAAGGGTGACTAGATGGACTTTTCTGCCTGTTCAGATGTTCAACAAGGATTTTTCATTTACTCTAATGCTGTCAGGCTGACAGCCTGGTATTCAATGGAATCATTTACCATGTGCAATTTGGTGACTAGCCCAAGGCCAGTATTGAAAATCTATGTATGTATATATAGTCTTTCAGTCTTGAAGTACAAGTCGCTTTTAAGAAGTAATTATAGGAATACTAAAATGAGCACAGAACTGTTGTGATGATTGTAGTAGTTCAGTTCTCCAATCTCTTGATTTGATTGATTTTTACCTTCTTCTTCTTCTTTTTTTTTTCTTTTAACACCTTACTGTTGTGGATCCAATCATCTTTGGGAATTTTAATGTGAAAATCGACACCCAACAGAGGCCTTGGAGCCCCTGTGATTATATATTACCGATGGATGACATGTATGACCACTAATAATGTTGTCCAAGTAGCAGTCAAAACTTGAGAAATGACAGATTAATAAATTTGAGATGATAAAAAGCCATCCTGGATTGTTTCGTTACTTGTAACTCGCGTTTGGGATTGTTATAGCTGAATGCAACAATTTACACTACTATTTAAAAAGTTTTATAATTTATTTATAATCTCACAAAAGTTTTCAAATCTGCTGTTTTTTTTTTATCTTTCTGTTTATCAAAGTAAGAAATCTACAAAAATATGAAGCAGCTGAACTGTTTTAACACTGATAGTAATAAGAAATATTTCTTAAGCAGCAAATCAGCATGTCAGAATGATTTCTGCAGGATCATGTGACACTGAAGACTGGAGTAATGAGGCTGAATGTAAACTTTTCAATGGTAATGCACTTTTTACATGTTTATTTAAATAGTAGAATGGTTTCATGAATTAAATGCTTTAGATTTAGTTTGTCAAATTCTTCATCTTCGTGCTTGAAACGTTTTATTATCATGACGTTTTACCTTCACAAATTTGTAGCAACTGTCTAGCAAAGCCGTAGTAACCACCAGAACACCTTAGAAACCTTCTAGCAACTTCCTAGAAACACTTAAGTAACCATCAGCTTCACAAACTTCTAGCAACTACCTAGCAAAGCCTTAGTAATCACTAGAATACCTTCACAAACCTGTAGCAACTGCCTACCAACACCTTAGTAACCACCAGAACATCTTCACAAACCTGTAGGAACTGCCTAGCAACACCTTAGAAACCCTCTAACAACTGCCTAGCAGTGTCTTAGTAACCATCAGCTTTGCAAACCTCTAGCAGCTGCTTAGCAACACCTTAGAAACCACCAGAACAACTTTGCGAACTTCTAGAAACTGCCTAGAAACACCTTAGTAACCACCAGCTTCACAAACTTCTAGCAACTATCTAGCAAAGCTTTAGTAACCACTAGAACACCTTCACAAACCTGTAGCAACTGCCTACCAACACCTTAGTAACCACCAGAACACCTTAGAAAAACTCTAGCATTTGCCTAGCAATGCCTCAGTAACCATCAGCTTTGCAAAGCTCTAGCGGCTGCTTAGCAACACCTTAGTAACCACCAGAACAACTTTGCAAACTTCTAGCAACTGCCTAGAAACACCTTAGTAACCAGCTTTGCAAACCCGTAGCAACTGCCTAGTTGCTTAGTAACCTTAGTAACCACCAGAACACCTTAGAAACTCTCTGCTAGCAATTCCTTAGTAACCAAATCAGCATATCAGAATGATTTCTGCAAGATCACGTGACACTGAAGACTGGAGTAATAAGGCTGAATGTAAACTTTTCAATGGTAATGCATTTTGTACACGTTTGTTTAAATAGTAGAATGGTTTCATGAATGAAATGCTTTAGATTTTGAGAGTCAAATTATTCACCCTCATGCTTGCGCTTTCCACATTTTACACCCATTTTGAAACGTTTTATTATCATGACATGTTTTGATATGTTCATAAATCTACTGGAAGTTTGTTTAATGTCGGTTGTAAGTAGACATTTGACTCTTGAAGTGAATATTTGGACTATTTAGCTAGATGTTTGTACGTTCAGGGCACTTTTCTGCTGGCAGAACCGTTGGCAAATGGCAGTTGTTTGTTAATTCTTCATGCTAACTGAAGGCTTATCTCAGTTCAGTGGCAACCGAACATCCTCATGTTTAAGAAGTATTGTGAAGTGAAAAATCTATCTGTCTATGTACCTATGTATGTATGTATCTATCTATCTACAGTTCTACCTGTTGAAAATGACATCAGGTGGCTCTGCCTCAGCTCAGAACTTATACGTAATACTAGAAGACAGAAGAAAGTGTAGGTAAAAAAAGCCAATGGCAAAGATGGCAAAGAACATTAAAGTGAGAGATTGAGAGATCTTTGAGCCTGTAGTCTGGCTCTGATTGAATCCAGCTCTACTGCATGTACTCCTGGTCAATGGGTTGGGTCAGAGCGACTGTGTGTGTGTGGATAACTTTTACCAAACATGGTCACACAGTGCATCTGAGGCTCACTGAAATCTCCCCTGGTACCCTCACACACACAAAACACTACATATCATACATCTACAGTACTGCTGCCTGTGACATTTTGATTGCCTAACACCGAGCTCAAGCATGTACTTTTCACTTTGCTATGAGCTGCGAAAGATGGTTTTCAGAGTGTGTACAGTATACATGTACTGTATATGCAAAGAAAACTAAAACACTTTAAATAATGTCTGATCTGATTTTAAATCCAATGCATGGCACAGATCTTTAAAATAATGTTCATACGCAAACTGAAATGTGCTCAGATATTCATCTTGAGGTTGTTCCCAGACATAGATTTGCATTCCAGACACTCTATAATCTTTATATAGCTGCATTTACAAGGCATTAAAGTTGTTTGAGGGTCGTACTGTCTTTTCTAATCAGCATTGTACAGAACATCAAGCAGCTTTATGATGGCATTTGCTTGTTTACAATAGTCGTCTGTACATTTTGGTTGGTGGGTTCAGGATACGGATGACTACTGTGCGCAGAAAACCTGCCCGTGGCTGTTAGATCTCCAGAGCAGCCTACTGAATTCCTCTAAGCTTTGTAGGTTGAATGAGCCATCGACCATAAATAGGCAGACAGACCTATCCTAGAAAGGAGAGAGGGAAGCAGGGAGGGCAGGGAAATCTCTGGAACTGGCGCTTTCAGAAGCTGCTGTAAATTTTCTGTTTTTCTCACAGTTTCTTCGTCCTTCTTGACTTTGCTCTGGCTCATTTGAGTCCATAAACACACATACAACCATCTCTGTGTCTGATGCTGATGAGTGCCAAACGCTCATTCACATAAAAACTGCAGCTGTTTGTTTTTTTACAATCAATGTTGTCAGCTTTTCCTTTGGCTTTTTTCATTCTGGACTAATTTTGATTAGAGTTTTTTTAAAATCTCTAAGTGAAGATCATAGTTTCTAAATGTAAGTTTTTTCATGATGTCCACTAAATATACAGTTCATTGTAAAGCCACTGAAAATCGACTTAGAAACTACCCAGAACATCTTAGCATCATTCTAGCAACTGCCAAGCAACCATTTACAACATCTTAGCAACTGCCTAGCGACACCTTAGTAATCACCAGAACACTTTAGCAATCCTCTAGCAACTGCCTAGTAACCATTTCCAACACCTTAGCAATTGTCTAGCAACACCTTAGTAACCACCAGCTTTGCAAACCTCTAGCAACTGCCTAGAAACAACTCAGTAACCACCAGATCACCTTAGAAGCTCTCTAGCAACTGCCTAGCAATGCCTTAGTAACCACCAGGACAACTTTGCAAACTTCTAGTAAATGCTTAGCAACACCTTAGTAATCACCAGCTTTGTAAAGCTCTAGCAACTGCCTAGCAACACCTTAGTAACCACCAGGACACTTTTAGACCTCTAGCAACTTCCTAGTAGAACAGCACTCCTCTAGCAACTGCCTAGTAACCATTTAGAACATCTTAGCAATTGTCTAGCAACACCTTAGTAACCACCAGCTTTGCAAACCTCTAGCAACTGCCTAGAAACAACTTAGTAACCACCAGAACACCTTAGAAGCTCTTTAGCAACTGCCTAGCAATGCCTTAGTAACCACCAGGACAACTTTGCAAACTTCTAGTAAATGCTTAAGAACACCTTAGTAATCACCAGCTTTGTAAAGCTCTAGCTGCCTACAACACCTTAGTAACCACCAGGACAACTTTGTAAACTTCTAGCAACTGTCACCAACACCTTAGTAACCACCAGCTTTGTAAGCCTCTAGCAACGCCTCACAGTAACCAGCTTCTCAAAACTGTAGCAACTGCCTAGCAACATTAGTAACCACCAGGACAACTTTTGCAAACTTCTAGCAACTTTGCAAACTAGCAACTAGAAACACCTTAGTAACCAGCTTCTCAAACTGTAGCAGCTGCCTAGCAACACCTTAGTAACCAGTTTGCAAACTACTAGCAACTCCCCAACACATTAGTAACCACCAGGACAAACTTTGCAAACTTCTAGCAGCTGCCTAGAAACACCTTAGTAACCAGCTTCTAAAACTGTGCAGCTGCCTAGCAACACCTTAGTAACCACTCAGGACAACTTTTGCAAACTTCTAGCAACTGCCTAGCAACACCTTAATAACCACCAGCTTTTACAAACCTCTAGCAACAGCCTAGAAACACCTTAGTAACCACCAGCTTTGTACAGCACTAGCAACTACCTAGCACCACCTTAGTAACCACCAGGACAACTATGCAAACTACTACCAACTGCCAAGCAACACCCTAGTAATCACCAGGACAACTCTGCAAACTTCTAGCAACTGCCTAGCAACACCTTAATAACCACCAGCTTTGTAAACCTCTGGCAACTGCCTAGAAACACCTTAGTAACCACCAGGACACTTTCGCAAACCTCTAGCAACTTCCTAGCAACACCTGAGTAGCAGACCTCTTGCAACTCCAAAGCAATCATTAGCAATCAACTTAGCAACTATCTAAAAATGCCTTAGAAATCACATGAAAACCTTAGCAACCCTCTACCACTTAGAGCATCTTAGTAACTACCTGACAATCAGGGTTGCCAAGTCTGCATAAGAAAACCAACTTCAATCTGCGGACTAAATAAAAACAACCCTCAGCAACAATGTAAAAGTAGTCCAGTTCCATGGGAAACATGTCGAATTAGCAACACTGTTAGCAATGCCTTAGTAAACACCTTAACAACCCCCTAGAAACTACCCAGCAACCACCAGAGCACCTTCACATGTACTTTATTTCTCTAGTTTGAAACATGTCTACCTTTGTGTCTTTTATTTGCTTATCTTTGCTAAAGCTGTTTGACAGAGCAACGGGCGATTTACATCTCACACTGACATGTGCGCCGAGTGAGTTACTATGGATGAAGGGTGACAAAAACACCCCTTTAACACAGAACAGATCTCCAAATCTAAAAATGGATACAGCTAGTTAAATGACACCAGCATTACAAAATAATGAATTCAGATATATAGAGATGGAAGTGTTTGGTCTCATTTATTGTGTGCTTTGTGAAATCCAGCTGAATGTGAAGTCTTCTCATGAGGTTGTGAATGTCAGAGCTGTGCAGCATGAACACCTCTTCGTCTTGACCCTCATAGCAGGGTGATTGTCTGCCTCAGTCATGACCAAATAAAGCGTCTGAATTCCTCCCCTGCTCTTTTTCAACCCCTAGAATGTTTACAAGAACATTGGATCAGGCTGCGCTCCGAGTGACTCCCTGACTGGGACTCTAGCTACTGTATGAGAGCATCACAGAGCCGCTTTTAGAGATGTTACACATTTTAACCCTGATGACTGACAGAGAGACAAATGACATCATCCATTTACTCCGGACTATCCCTTTGTGTAAAAGTAGATTTAGGGATAAAATGCCATTTTTGGACTACTACATCTGGTTTGATTTTTACTGATATGGAAAGAAATTGTTCAAATATGTTTCAGTGATGACATAGATCAAACACAATCATATTATTAATAGACTTAACTTGTAGTTAATAGACTTGTAAGGCATGGAAATTGCCAAAAAAAATCTTTTTGCTTATATATTTTGTATTTAATAAAATTTGGGGTTTCTGCCCTATTATTTCTATTTCTGTTAAAATTTATATTATTATGGACAGACAGACAGACAGACAGACAGATAGATAGACAGACAGATAGATAGATAGATAGATAGATAGATAGATAGATAGATAGATAGAGACAGACAGACAGACAGACAGACAGATAGATAGATAGATAGATAGATAGATAGACACAGACAGACAGAGACAAACAGATAGATAGACAGAACGAAAGAGATATATGACAGACAGATGATAGATAGATAGATAGATAGATAGATAGAGACAGACAGACAGATAGATAGATAGACAGACAGAGACAGACAAACAGATAGACAGAACGAAGAGATATATGACAGACAGATGATAGATAGATAGATAGATAGATAGATAGGAGACAGACAGACAGATAGACAGATAGATAGATAGACAGACAGAGACAGACAAACAGATAGACAGAACCAAAGAGATATATGACAGACAGATGATAGATAGATAGATAGATAGATAGATAGATAGATAGATAGATAGAGACAGACAGACAGACAGACAAATAAGACAGATAGATGATAGATAGACAGATAGATGATAGTTGATAGACAGAAAACTGACAGATAGATAGACAGACAGACAGAGACAGATAGATAGAAAGCTGATAGACAGAGAGAAAGACAGACAGACAGACAAATGGTCTGACAGAGATAGATAGCTAGATAGATAGAGAAATAAACATACATGTAGACAGAAAAACAGATAGATAGATAGATTGATAGATAGAAAGATGACAGATAGATAGATAGATAGATAGATAGATAGACAGACAGACAGACAGACAGACAGACAGATAGGTAGGTAGATAGATATACAGACAGAGAGAGACAGACATACAGATAGATAGACTATCTATCATCTGTCTGTCATATATCTATCTTTAGTTGTCTATGTATCTGTCTGTCTGCCTCTGTCTCTATCTATCTATCTATCTATCTATCTGTCTGTCTGTCTGTCTGTCTGTCTCAATTCATCTATCTGTCTGTCTGCCTGCCTGTCTGTCTGTCTATCTATCTATCTATCTGTCTGTCTGTCTAACAGACAGATAGATTGAAAGACAGACAGACAGATAGACAGAACGAATGATAGAACAAAATATAGATATATGACAGATAGATAGATAGATAGATAGACAGAACGAAAGATAGAGACAGACAGACAGACAGACAGACAGATAGATAGATAGATAGATAGATAGACAGACAGACAGAGAGAGAGACAGACATACAGATAGATAGACAGAACAAAATCTATCTATCTATCTATCTATCTATCTATCTATCATCTGTCTATCTATCATCTGTCTGTCATATATCTATCTTTAGTTGTCTATGTATTTGTCTGTCTGTCTCTGTCTCTATCTATCTATCTATCTATCTGTCTGTCTGTCTGTCTGCCTGCCTGCCTGTCTATCTATCTATCTATCTATCTCTCTGTCTGTCTGACAGACAGACAGACAGACAGATAGATAGAAAGACAGACAGACAGATAGACAGAACGAACGATAGAACAAAATATAGATATATGACAGACAGACAGAGAGACAGACAGATAGACAGATAGAACAAAAAATAGATAGAACGATAGATATGACAGAGAGACAGACAGATAGATAGATAGATAGATAGATAGATCGATATAGACAGACAGACAGACAGATTTAGAAGTATTTATATTCAATATATTTTAAAAATACATTTATATATATTTTATTTATTCAGTAAAATAATTGCATGTCTATTTCATGTGATAGTGATTGTAGTTATCATGACTAAAGACCATTGTGCCCTTTATTTTAATCTATATTTTAATCAGTTTAATCAACTTTCACACTGAACTTTAATTTCAGCACTTTCACAAATCTTAATTAGCCATATTTCTTAACGTTTGTGAGTCTGCGGTCAGATAAGCCATGGATTACAGTGCTGGTAAATGTTAGCACAATCATTCAGACCCTGTCCTACTGCTTTATGTGACATTTTTACTAAGATTTTATTCAGAAGCATTTAAGATCCAAAGCTGTGCTCCTGTGTTTTTGATTGAGCACTGAGAATATCTGATGTAGAATATTCCAAACTAGCCTATTATTAAAATACCATCATTCATAACTCTAAATGAGTGTGTGATCAAATAACATTAAAAACATAGACATCATGCTGATCTCACGATGACATCATAATGCTGCTGAACACTGTGCTGTGCTGATGGATCCGGAGGTTTTACCAGCTTATGTTCTCTGACTGGACAACACACTTCTGGCCCCACATTCCTACACCTTGTCATCTGTTTCAGAATAACACAGTGGAATGAAAAAGGAAAATCAGCTCATCTGCATCAAAGCATAACAGAGACACTAAAAAAATCTGTTTCACTCTTCTTTCATTCCTTCTTAATTCTTTAGTTTGTTTTTTTTTGTTTTTTTTTTAGTGTTAATTTTATCCTCACACATCTTTACATAATCTCATTGATTGGAGATATATAAACAATTAATTTCTGTTCATGTTCATGAACAAATAGGAGAAAAATTGATGTGAAAACAGTGAAATGTTTAAAAAATGGAGCATTCTAATATATAATTATGTATGTATTCAGTACAAATAAAATACTAGCAATGTAATTAGGCATAGTAAGACAAATAAGATGCCCATTTTATGCCTAAAGTTTACACAATATTATCAAAAACAATATTCATACTTTGAAATCTGATGTAAACTATGTTGCGGTGGAAATGTTCATGTTTAAGAAAAAAAACAAAAACAGGAATGAAAGAATAAAATTAATTAAAATAACATTTTTTATTGTTGGGCATTTTTGCATATTTGGTGTTGTGTTGTGTCAGCGCTTGATGTCCACTGTAAAATCAAAAAGCAAAACCAGCTGAGATTCCCTGATCTCGACAAATCAGAGGCATCCCTAATTTACTTCAAAGTGGAAAAAGTGACATGGGACGCGTTTAATGCCATGCCGGTGACATCATTTTAACAGAGCGGCGTGACGTCGCAATTGGACGTCGGCCCCGGCCAATCAGCGCTCGCTCCGCGCACGCACAGATGGGAAGAGTTTAAAAAAGATTGTGGAAAAGAAGATGTGGCCCAAACCTTCCCACATGATCGGACAGTTGGACTGGAGATCCCAGATCTAACGTTATATCGCCATCCTCTCGTCTGAATCTGGTGAAAAGCGCAATGTCAACGCAATTCAAGAGCGGACCTGCTTTCGGACTGTCTGCGGAGGTCAAGAGCAAGGTAGGCATCTGTTTTGATTGACAGCTGTCAAAGATGCGCAGTCAGCACCTGCGCTACTGAACTTAAACGTTTACAGTATCGTTTATTCTGTAATATAGCCTACACAAAAGGAATTTGTGCACTTTTAAGTGTTGACATCATTTCAAATGTGTCAACAACAGGGTGTGAATTATGGCAGGGTTATGGGAATCCAAACCAACTAATTAAAGTCTGCACGAAAGTGCGCAAAACAAATGGCAAAGGAAAAGGGCTCTTAAAAGTGTAATGTTTTAAACAGAATTTCAGTAAACAAAAAATTAAGAGTACGTGAGCACGTTTCCATAGCAACACTTCACTACTTGAACACTTTCTGTTTGGATTATTATCAGACGAATAAGTCGACAAAACATAAACGGTTATTTTCACCTTATTAAAGGTTTACATTAAACAAATATGATTATAGTTTTGTTTTAAACGCTTTAAAATGCGTTTACCTAACTGTGCTAGAAACGCCGAAAGTAGGCTAGGTTATAATTCGCACAGCGATGCGAAAATACTTTATAATATTTTAAAACTAAACACGGTCGAATAGTAAATGATATAAATTTAGTCAACAATGTGCAATAATAAAGTGGTGACATCCCTAACCAAACTGAAATTATAGATGGATAAACACAAACTCGCCTCAGCTTCTAGGTAAATTTTACTAACTTAAAACTTTATCAAGAATAAAAATATTTTTGGCTAGCACTCATTATGATTATGAAATGTCATGAATGCAGGTACAAATTGATGTTTCAGTCAAATTTTCACATTGTTTTGATGAAGTTACATCTATACAATGGCAAAAACCATTTCAGTAGTATGGAAATGTTTGATAGCTTGCTTGTGATGTTATCCCACAGATAATTGAACATAAGCTTTCCATTGATGTATGGCTTGTTAGGATAGGAAATGTTTGGCCGAGATACAACTATGTGAAAATTTGGAATCTGAGGGTGCAAAAAAATCAAAATACTGAGAAAAAGTTGTCTAAATGAAGTTCTTAGCAATGCATATTACTAATTAAAAATTAAGTTTATACATATTTATGGTAGGAAATTTACAAAATATCTTCATGGAACATGATCTTTACTTAATATCCTAATGATTTTTGGCATAAAAGAAAAATCTATCATTTTGACCCATACTTGACTATTGTTGGCTATTGCTACAAATATACCTATGACTTGTGGTCCAGGGTCACATATTATTCTGTACGAAAGTAATGTACTAATGTGCCTCATGACATAATTGAATTGATTCCTCTGTCAAACTCTGACACATTTATTTCCATCAGTCTTAGTGGTCCACTTTTAAAAATTGGCTTCCTCAAATTTTGGCTTTTTGCCTTTAGCTGTCATTGATGTCCTGCTTCCTGAGCAGGACACATATCTGTATTCTCTGGTAAACCAGAAGTCACACTGCACAATTTCAGTTGTCACACTGTGGATCTTGCGTGTCATTGCTATTATGTCAGGAGTGTCTTCCTGAGCACTAGGTATGCAGTTTTCGGACCCCATATAAGGAAGAGTTGTGTTCACTCACAATATCTGAGAAGAGGAGCATGTTGTAAACAGTTTAGAATAAGGAGGAGCATTGTTGGACATCCTACTCTAATACTGGAAGATCATCTTTGTTCCAGCCAAGAGGGAACGTTCGCAGAACTTTTTGGCAAGGTTCTTTTAAAGTTTTGAACATACAGTGTTCCAGTAAAAGTAGAACACCAATTTAAAGTTATCTGGTCTTTAATAACGTTCTTTTATCACAAAAAAAATGTTTATACATTGTGGAAAATTTTTCTAAAACATTTTAGTTGGAAGTTCGTCAAAGGTGGTTTAGAGAATGTTCAAAAGTAACATTCACGTAATGTCTGCAAAATAATGAAACAGAATGTTAAAATAGAACAGTTGATGTTTTAAACATTCGCAGAACATTCTGAAATAATAGTTTTATGACTTAATAGGAACATGAGCAAAATTTTCTCACACTCTTAAAAATAAAGGTTATTTTTGGCATCTGTAGTTCCACAAAGAACCTTTAAGATCTGTGGAACCTTGCCATTACATAAGATGTTTTATAGTTTGGGGGTCTCAGGTGCCAAAAGTTTTTTTTCTTCATAGTGATGAAACAGAAGGACTATTTGAGGTTCCCAAAAAAGCCTTCAGTTAGTTCCTAAAAATCCATTTTTTTCTTAGTGTGAAGAACATTTGAAGAAACCTTTTCCGATTTAAAGAACCTTTTGTGCAGTGGAAAGGTTCCATGGATGTTAAAGGAACAATGGAACCATTGGATGTTCATGGAACCACTGATGGCAATAAAAAAAAACAAAACATTATTTTAAGAGTGCAGATTTCTTAAAATGTTTTTTTAGACTTTCTTTGAGGAACCGGAATGGTTCTTCTGTGGCATTACAGCACAAAAAAAAAAAAAATTTGGAATCTTTATTTTTAAGAGTGTGGAATATATTTTTGGTAGCTGGGGTGCACCTCAGCAAACCATTGCTCATTTCAGCCAGTGCTGATACTAGGACTATGGCCTGTTCTTTATATAAATGTCAAAAAAATACATTACAAATTTGTGTTTTTGTCCCTCATTATGCGCTAATGAAAGACCTCATCATTCTTAAAAATAAAGGTTTCGAAAAGGGTTTTTGTAGCAATGCCATAGAAGAATTTTGGGTTCCAAAAGAACCTTTCAGTGAACAGTTCTAAAAAAGAACCATTTTTTTCTAAGTGTGAAGAACATTTTAATAATCTAAAGAACCTTCTTCCACTGTAAAGAACCTTTTGTGTAACAAAAAGATTCCATGGACATTAAAGAAACCATTGAACCATTGATGGTAACCATTATTTTTAAGAATGTACATTTTTGAAATGTTCTTCAGACTGTGAACTTAAGAACTGATCAGTGAAAGTTTCTTTGAGGAACCAAAATGCTTCTTTTATGGCATCACTGCAAAATAAATATATTTTTTACATTTTTATATCTTATTTTTGGTAGCTGGTGTAAACCCCAGCTAACCATTTGTCATTTCAGCCAGTGCTGTTTATATATGTATAAATGTCAGGAAAATTGCATTACACTTTTGTCTTTTTGTTCCTCTTTATGCACTAATAAAAGACCTCATCATACTTAAAAATAAAGGTTCCAGAAAGGGGTTTTCGTAGCAATGCCATAGAAGAACCAGTGAACAGTTCTGAAAAGAACCATTTTTCCTAAGTGTGAAGAACATTTTATTGATCTAAAGAACCTTCTTCCACTGTAAAGTATCTTTGTGTAACAAAAAGATTCCATGGATGTTAAAGGAACCATGGAACCATTGGATGTTCATGGAACCACTGATGAGTGTAGATTTTTAAAATGTTCTTCAGACTAATAATACAAAGTTTCTTTTAAGAACTGATCTCACTGAAAGTTTCTTTGAGGAACCAAAAATGCTTCTTCAATGGCATCACTGCAATTTAATTTTTTTTTTTTTAATAATTTTACATTTTAAAATTTTATTTTTAGCAGCCGGTGTGAACCTCAGCTAACCATTTGTCATTTCAGCCAGTGCTGATTCTATGACTATGGCCTGTTCTTTATATAAATGTCAGAAAATTACATTACACTTTTTTTTCTAATGAAAGACCTCTTCATTCTTAAAATAAAGGTTCCAAAAAAGGCTTTTTGTAACAATGCCATAGAAGAATTTTGAGTTCCAAAAGAACCTTTCAGTGAACTGAAAAGAACAATCTAAATAACCATCTTCTACTATAAAGAACCATTTCTGTAACAAAAAGCTTCCATGGATTTTAAATGTTCTTCACAGAATCACAGATGCCGATAAAGAACCTTTATTTTTAGGAGTTAGCAATCATATACAATGTAACTGCTAAAAATAAATGTCAATGTACAACATGCAGGTATTTCCAGTATAACCAAGGGTATAAAGGAATGTTATCCAGGCAGTCTGTGACAGAATTCCTGCTTTATAAAAAAATCCAGTCTTGGCCCAGACTCTATAGAGTTAGACTGAGGTCTGTTCCAGATGTCCAGAATGAGAGAAAAACAATAAATCAAGCTCTGAGCAGAATTCCATGGAAGGTTATGAGTGCTATCGTTTTTTTTATCGGACACATTTAGCTTGTGCTAAGTACGTCACTTCACACGAGCAGACAGGAGCGAGAAAAAACGATAGCGAGGAACTAAAAATCAGAATGGAGGGCTGATCGGATGAGACACGCAGCTGTGGGTGGAGAAGTGACATGGAGGACAGAAAAGAGCGAGATGGCCAACAATAACACTGATTTAAAGTTACAGCGTTTGCTTGGCTTCCACACCAGCGCACCAAACTTGGGAGAAACAGCTCACTCAGATCTCTCGCGCTCTCTCTCTCTCTTCCTTTTTTCTGTCTTGTTCTTCCTTTATTAGAAATACTTCAGGAGTGAAAGACCGAGATCTGTTGCGTAGCTGTTGAGAGTAAATATTTTGTCAACGCTGCAATACAATGAAGGAGACAATCCAAGTTTTTGCATCCAGGAACGTCCCCAGCATTCCCAACCTTATATTTTATATCCCACTTCTTCTTTTCCCTTACAACTCAGTCAGCCACAGCCAATATGTTTTATTTTAAGAATTCCATCTGTCTGATGAACTGAGACAGAGGGAAATATTATAAGTTAGGGAGTTTATTTGGAAGAAACATGCTAGAAAATACATATTTTGGATCAAGAGCAAATATGCATGTCTTGTCATTCATCTTATTTTAATCACCATTGAGATTTGATTTCAAAATGTACAGTTTGAAATCACTTTTCTTTCGAAACTAGGTTAATACTTCAGGAAACACGCTAAATACTAAGCAGCAGACTGGTTTTCAATCATAAAAAATGTTTTTTGAGCTGCAAATCAGCATATTAGACTGATTTCTAAAAGATCATGTCACACTGAAAATTCAGCTTTGCATCACAGGAATAAATTACATTTTGAAATATGTATTTACATTTGAAACAGTTATTTTAAATTGTAATAATATTTTAACATTACATTTTACCTTCTTTTTTAATCAGATAAATTCAGATAAATGCAGCCGTGTTAGGCATAACAGACTTATTTCAAAAGTATTAAAAAAATCTGCCCTCAGACAGTAGTGTTTATTAAGTTGTAAATTTGATATTTTCAGGTTTTTATTTAACTAGCTTTGCAGTGCAACAAATACATTAAAGCCTGTATGTGTAATAATTATTTTAAAAAGTACTGTAGGGTATATAAATTCTGCAAAATAGAGATGTGTAATAACGTTTTGACCTTTGACCTCCAGCTGGCCCACAAATATGACCCACAAAAGGAGGAGGAGCTAAGATTGTGGATCACCGAGGTCACAGGCCGCAAACTTCCCGAGAACTTCATGGAGGGGCTGAAAGATGGAGTTGTACTCTGCGAGTGAGTGATTCCCTGATTGATTCAGCCACATCTGAAGATCATCTAAAATCACTCATTTCTTTATGTTTATTTTTTATGAACAGGCTTATCAACATTCTCCAGCCCGGCTCTGTAAAAAAGATCAACAACTCTCCTCAAAACTGGCATCAGGTGAGCAAGAATATTACTTTCGCATGCATATCTGGCATTTGGCTGTTCCAGTTCAGGTCCAGAAGGAGGCACTGACACTATAAAATCTGATCTGCACTGGGAATCAAAGGAAATGCTTCCTGTCTTGAGTATTTATACTCAGGTTAAACATTCTCTTTGGAAGAACCACACAGTCATATTAGCTCCAAGCTAATCAATGTCTTCAAGATCCTAGAAAATTACAGGCAGGTGTGTTTGATTAGGATTTGAGCTAAACTCTGCAAGACGGTTGCCCTCTAGGACCGAAACTGCTCGGCCCTGGTTTCGATGTTTGAGTGAAAACCAAGTAGTAGAACCGTTTGGACGTCTTAAAGGATTAGTTCACTTCCAGAATGAAAAATTCCTGATAACTTACTCACCCCCATGTCATTCAAGATGTTTATGTCTTTCTTTCTTCAGTCGAAAAGAAATTGAGGTTCTTGAAGAAAACATTCCAAGATTTTTCTCCATATGTGGGATTCAATAACGGCCAGTGGGTTGAAGGTCCAAATTGCAGTTTCAGTGCAGCTTCAAAGGGCTCTACACGATCCCAGCTGAGGAATAAGGGTCTTATCTAGCCAGACGATCAGTCATTTTCTAGAACAAAAAATGTATATACTTTTTAACCACAAATGCTTGTATCGCACTAGCTCGTTTAGTGTACTTCGGTTCAAAACTTAGGGTAGGGCAAAAAACTCCATGTTATTTTCTCCTCTAACTTCATTGTTTTGCCTTTTTTTGTTTTTTGGAGTTTGACTTTCTTCGCACATTCACTTAAACACTGGGTCAGTACTTCCGCCTATGCCACGATTGCATGATTACATAATGCGTAAGGTTGAGCTAGTGCAAGTCAAGCATTTGTGGTTAAAAAGTATATACATTTATTTTTCTTTTTTTAGAAAATGACTGATCGTCTGGCTAGATAAGACCCTTATTCCTCATGTAGAGCCCTTTCAAGCTGCGTTGAAACTGCAATTTGGACCTTCAACCAACTAATCCTTTAATGTGGGATGAGACAGAAATCAGTTTAATTTGGATTCAATATTCAAACCATCCATGCAGTTTACACAGTTACAAGTTCTTTGCAAAATAGAATGTTTGTGTCATGCAATAAATCTAATAACCGCTGATCTTCTGTTCCAAATATAAACAGGGTTTCTGCTGCTCAACATTGTTCCTGTGGAATCAGTTGTGCATGCTTTCAGATTTTTGACAAATCGCAGAACACGTCACATTGTTCTTGGTTTGACCTTGTTTGTTGCAGCTGGAAAATATTGGTAATTTCGTCCGAGCCATTCAAGAGTATGGACTGAAGCCACATGATATATTTGAGGCCAACGACCTGTTTGAGAACGTCAACCACACTCAGGTCCAGTGCACGCTTATTGCACTGGCTGGGATGGTGAGTTACACATTATGAATTTTAATGCATGAACGATAAGGACTTACTCAAGACTGAAAACTTCTGTAATATTCATACTTTTTTTTAATCTACATTTCAAAAGTTCTTAGTAAGGAGATTCATGTGGGAGTATTTAGCTGTTAGCAAAGAGATTAACATCAAAACATCTGGTGTTTGAGCTGGATCATCAGTCGTTTTCCACAAACCTACAATCAAAGCAAACACCAAAAAAGGAATCTCTCCTCTCTCTGTATGTGAAACATAAAAGAGGTTACTTGTGTATGTTTGTATATGTGACCCTGGATCACAAAACCAATTTTTTGGCCGAGATACAACTATTTGAAAATCTGGAATCTGAGGGTGCAAAAAAATCAAAATGTTGAGAAAATCACCAAATAAATAATTTTAGAAAAGGTTGTCCAAATTACGCTGTTAGCAATGCATATTACTAATCAAAAAGTTTTGATATATTTACGGTGGGAAATTTACAAAATATCTTCATGGAACATGGATCTTTACTTAATATCCGAATGATTTTTGGCATAAAAGAAAAACAATAAATTTGACCTATAAAATGTATTTTTTGGCTATTGCTACAAATATACCCGTGCTACTTATGACTGGTTTTCTGGTCCAGGGTCACATATGAAAACATCCACTTCATTGTCTGGTTGCTTTATTGGTTCACCTTTATTAATTTATCATTATTTTGCAATGCAGGCAAAATCTAAAGGCTTCCACTCTAAATACGACATTGGAGTGAAATACGCAGAGAAACAACAGCGCAAATTTGCTCCTGAAAAACTAAAGGAGGGACGCAACATTATTGGTCTGCAGGTCAGTAGTTGTTCATCAGTAATTGCCTTTTTGTATATAAAAATAAATCTAAATCTTGTATATAAAATAATCTTTTTTTTTTTTATTTATTCCCATTTTATCTTTATGTATTTATGTATGTCTTTGTATTATATTTTATATTTAGGTTTAAAGATGAACTTTTTTTTATTCAGCAAGGATACACTAAATTGATTAAAAGTGACAGTAAATACATTTATAATGTTACAAAAGATTTCCATTTCAAATAAATGCTGTTCTTTTGAACTTTCTTTTCATTAAAGAACCCTGTTTTCAGCATTGATGATAATACATGTTTCATGAGCAGCAAATCAGCATATTAGAATGATTTCTGAATGATCATGTGACGTTGAAGACTGGAGTAATGATGCTGAAAATTCAGCTTTGATCACAGGAATAAATTACATTTTAAAATATATTCCAAGATTAAACAGTCACTTTAAATTGTAATAATATTTCACAATATTACTGGTTTTGTTTTATTTTTCATCAAATAAATGCAGCCCTGGTGAGTCTTCTTTCAAAAACATTTAATTATTAATTAAAAAAAACAAGACAATTCCAAAATTTTGACCTTTATTTTATAACTTGATTTTTATTTGACAAGACATTTTTATCTTTTCATCTTTTTCACTTTTCACATTTTTACAGTTTTTATTTTTCACTCTTTTGCATTTTCAGATGGGCACCAATAAGTTTGCCAGTCAAAAGGGCATGACATCATACGGCACACGGCGTCACCTCTATGACCCAAAGACAGGTATGGAGAATCCTCTGGACCAATCAACAATCAGCCTGCAGATGGGCACCAACAAAGGAGCCAGTCAGGTACTCAAACAGTTTTTATATTCATGCTCTTATTCTGTTTTATAATTCAGAGTCCGTAAGTTGGCCAAAATGTTGCTCATTTCTTTTCCGTTTCCTCTTCCGTAGGCCGGCATGACGGCCCCCGGCACCAAGCGCCAGATCTTCGATAAGAAGCTGGACATGGAGGTGTGCGACACCTCTGTCGTCTCACTGCAGATGGGCACCAATAAAGTGGCGTCCCAGACCGGCATGACGGTGTACGGTCTGCCGCGTCAGGTCTACGACAGCAAGTACTGCTCCAGCCCTAATGAATACATCAACAACGGCCAGGACTCAGAGATGGATGGATATCAGTATTCCGACTAGGACGAACAGACAGCTGCCAGCACGCTGCTTTTTCAGAAATTCACCTGCACTATTTTTGATATTCCAAATTCATGTCGACCAGTAGGACCAGCTTGAACTGTTTACTGACATCACAGCCACCGATTATCAAAGCTGAGAACTTCAGTGACTGACCGTTCGTAGACAACACAATTAGGAGGAATTTCCTGGGCTTTTTGTTTTTTACACACAGGCTTTTCCTGCTTCTCACTTATGTAGTTTTATTATTATTATTAGTTTTATTTTATTTTATTTTATTATTATTTTTGAGTGTGCCATTCTCCCATCTACTGCATGGCCCAATTTTCTTATATAAAAAAATAATGCAGATGATGGAGATATTATTTAAGATGCCTCATAGTTACATAAACACTCCTGGTCAAATGTTTGGAATCATTTAGATGTTTCTGTTATGAAAGAAGTCTTTTTTGCTCACCTGAGATAAAAAAAAAAATACAGTAAAAACAGTAATATTGTGAAATATTATTACAATATAAGATAAATGTTTTCCATTGGAATATACTGTAAAATGTAATTTATTCCTTTGATGGAAAGCTGAATTTTTAGCATCAATACTTCAGTCTTCAGTGTCACATGATCCTTCAGAAATCATTCTAATATGCTGATTTGCTGCTCAGCTATTAAGAGTTATTACTGGATTCAGGATTTTTTGATGAATAGGAAGTTCTAACTATTTTAATAAATCTTTTGTAACATTGTAAATTTCTTTACTCTCACTTTTGATCAATTGCTGATTGATCCTTGCTGAAAAAAGTATTATTTAAAAATAAACCTTTCATTTTTGAATGGTAGTGTATTATTGTTAAAATAATAATAAAAAAAAGCTGCCCAGCTGCTTTGAGCATTGATAATAATAAGAAATGTTAGGATCATGTGGCACTGAAAACTGGAGAAATTTTACTGAAAATTCAGCTTTGCATCACAGTAATAAATTACATTTCAAAATAAAAATTTTAAATGGTAATAATATTTCACAATATGACAATATGTTTTAACTGTAATGGCTTCGTTGCAAAAAAAAAAACAAAAAAAAAAAAAAAACTTTAAAATAATATCATAATTATTCCAAAAGTATGACCAGTAGTGTAATTTTAAGTGGATTTGGTTTGAGTAGGTTCCATGATGCTCTTTTGATTGGATGGAGGAAGAGGAAAATTGCCCCACTACCGCCCAATCACATTAATTTCCAGAAGAAACCCAAATGAACTTCTGCATCCAAAAGATTGTCTGGATTTTTAGGTGTTGGTATTCAGCCATAAGCCTCAATTTTCAAATTTACATTTAAATAATGTCAAAAAACAATGTTGATTTTGCATAACCATTTGAAAGGTTGTTAACCTTGCTCCAGCACACCTGCTTGTAGTTCTCAAGTAATTCTGAATCCATTGATTAGCTAATTCAGATGTGTTAAATAGAGTTGTAGGAACTTAAGATTGAGTTTGAGACCTCTCTCCTAAAAGCAGATTCACTGACAAGAATCCATTTGAAGGATGTTGATCCATGCCACATCCTCATGTCCTGCTGGGGTAAACACATTATGCTTCTTCATTCATCATAAAATTTGTATAGTGTCACTACTAAAGCGAATGAGAAAAGCCAAAAAAAGAAAAGCTCTCAAGTGTATTAATTGAATAAAGTGAGAAGTCTTTTGTAGTGCAGAATAGTATTTCACCAAGCCCACAAAGCAGTTTATCTACATTATTTTTATGAAATATAATAGAGGGTTTGCACTTACGTCACGGTTTGGTCATTTACCTGGACGCGCGGCCATATTGAAGAATGTTCTACTGAATAGGTTGCTCTGCTAATTTATGCTGTCTAAACCACGAAACAGATGTGTGGAAACTTAGTGAGCAGGAAAGGGAGCAATATTTTGACGAACTAAAGTTAATAGGTTTTAATATAATTAAGTTTAGCCTAATATTTCACCTACCTGACCGGAAATGATAAGAACAACAACGAATGTTGTCAAGAATCTTGCTCTGAGAATCCTGGTTCAGTTTCTCCAACCACAAACGCCTTTTGTTCCTCTGATAGTTGCACTCTTCTTCTTGATTTATTCTGTTTTGGCAGTCTGTAGTACTCTAAATGGTTTTCCAGGTCCTACCGATTAGTACAGCCCAAAACAAGACAATAATTGACCATTTTCAGCAGCAATAATAAGCGAAATTTGCGAGTTCCGTTCTGTTCAGTTGCATTGTTTACATTCATCGCCGCCGATATGGCTGATCGATGACGCGTTGTGAAAACACTCTATTAATTGTAATTGTTAAAAGACATTTCAATAATTAATCAAGCTAGTATAATGACTGTTTACAAGGAGGATTTGGGACAGTTTGGCCTTACAGGTCTGTTAAAATGTATTCAGAACTTTTTTTATTGAGTCAGTTTATTCTTAAAAGTAATTAGACGAAGATAATAGACAAATGCAGAACAAACTACTGTTAAGGAATGATTTTGTTTTATTACTGTGAAAAATCATGTGAACCAAAATGGCACTTTTAAGCAAAACGACTGCCGCTCCATATGGCTATACATAAGTTATTCAGTAAATTTGCATGTATGCAAGCATGATTGTTCTTCAGCCTGCCAGACCTGATGTTCAATTATCAAAGTGACCGGTCGCGTGAGAGGAAATGCATTATAATTATACACAAACACAACAGGCAAGATCTGCTCATGATTTAGGGTGCTTGTGAGTCTTTTAAGTTTTAATGTGCAGAGTTAATATATTTAGCTGTTTAAAAAAAAAATCGTTGACATGACTAAATTTTGCCCTTGTGTAATTCAGTTATTGAAGATATTACATACTTTTAGATTTCATTTATATATCTGTGTGTTAAGAAATGTCATTATTTGCATTGCCGCTGGAAACAGCTGAACACAAGATCATAAAACACAGACGGTGATGTAGCGTGTCCCTCTTGCATTAATGCTTCTAATGTCTTTATTTATAAGGCTTACCAACAATGGCTGAGCAAGTGAAAAACTAATAAATCACTATTTTCAAATGACTTGTCTTTATTTTCCACAAACTCAAATTCTTGTTACAAACATTACATTTTAACTGATTCCACAAGAGAAACAGACCACAGTTTTCCACAGGAGAGAATATGCTGTTTTATTGACACTACATGGTCTTATAAAAACCTAAATTGTAAAATAAAACAAACTAAAAGATTAGTAACAAATGATAACAGCTGTTTTGAAATTAATGACATCTGTTGCATTTTCTCAGCATTTGTGTAACACTAAACAATTAGGGAAAGGCTGAAATTTAAACCATCATCATCATCTCAATGTTGCCTGAACCTCCATCTGTGGCTTTATTAGATCGTTCTTTCAGCTTCATTACAAGATTGAACAGTGAAGTAATACAGGAGTTTAAAACAAACAAATAAACAAAAGTCTTTAAGTGTATTTGGTCATTGTGACGTGACCCTGCAAAAACTACTGATTGGCTGCTTCACAGGCGTCTATCCAATCACTGTACACGTCCACCGGCTCTGAAAGATCTGAGAGAGTGATTAAGGACAAGACCGACATTATATTAAACAAATAATTCACCCAAAATTCGACATTAACTCACCCAGATATAAAGGAGTTTGTTTCTTAATCTGAACAGATCTGAAGAAATATAGCATTACATCACTTGCTCATCAATGGATCCACTGCAGTGAATGGGTGCCGTCAGAATGAGCTGATAAAAACGTAATCCTCAACACTCCAGTCCATCAACTAAGATATTGTGAAGTGAAATGCTACATGTTTTTAAGAAACAAAAATTTTTTTTAATTTTTTTTTTTTTTTGCTTATGACTAAAATACAAGTCATCTATCTAAAAGTAGTCTGATCTGAATCAGGAGAGAAATATGAACAGATCAAACACCGTTTACAAGCGAAAACGGTTCACAAATGTTCAGTGGAATGATTTTGATGATTTTGATAAACTTTGATAAAGCTTTTCACTTCGCAAGATGTTAAGTGATAGACTGGAGTCATGTGGATTCCTGGTGGATTATTGTAATGTTTTTATCAGCTGTTTGGTCTCTCATTCTGATGGCACCCATTCACTGCAGAGGATTCATTGGTGAGCAAGTTATGAAATGCTACATTTCTCTAAAACTATTCTGATGAAGAAACTATCAGCATTTTTATTTTATTTTTTAATGGACTATTTATTTAATAATATACATCATGCAATAAATACATTTACTCATACTTTCATAATTTATCAAATTTTGAGAAGGATACAGGTAATTGGTGTCTGGAATTCCTCTAGACACACAGTACATGATATTATCCCCGTATTTCGACTTCGTTCCCTGCAATAAAGTAGGTTGTGCATTAGTAATTGATTTGTTAAATCCAAAAGATCTTTAAGTAAAACTTGGGGAGTTTCATTCTTACATCTTAACATCACATGATTTCTCGTGGTTACAGAAAGGGCAGGTAAACTGGGTGTCCAGGTTTCCCGTCATCTTTTTCTTGGGAGGGGGTTTTCTTTTTGACTTTCTGCGTCCCATGTTTTGCTTTACGGAGGAAAAAGCACAAATAAAATCAGACTAAATGTTTAACATTAACTGAAGAAGCTGCTTGTGTCAAATATACACAATAAGCAGAAGCAACAGGCTCTTGCAACCATGAGGTTTACAATATAAACACATCATGTTAACCTTTATGTAATGACATTTAACATCTAAAAATAGTGTAGAATTCATGTTTATTCTTTCTGACAACATATTGAAACACACTGGCCGTGTATTTTGTCTTAAAACTGACAAAGGAAGCAATAATACAAATTTATATTTAACCTGGTGTATTTCTAACTGGTATGTTTCCAATGTTTACTTTTCATTTAGATTTTATATTATGCTATTTAAAGGTGCTCTAACGTCTTAAAAGTGTAAAGTAAGACAATATAAGCAGAAAAACAAACAAACACAATCAGTAAAATGGAAATACAATGAAAACCCGCGCAAACCATATGGTCAAAACACTCACGATGTATACAAGCATTATATCACTTGAAAGACATTATGCATTCGGTGAAAAACAAATTTCTTACCAAACTCCGATTAATGTGAAAAGACTCTCGGAAAAAACCAGCACACACCACCTACAAAGAATAAACAGAAGATTTACTTCCGCTCGGTCAAATGACCCTTCAGTTTAAAAGCGGGTCGGATCTGAGCGCCCTCTAATGTCAAACACCAGAATTACAACATAATTCAGAATTTAGTTTGATTGGTGTGAGAAAAAACTATATATAATTTTAGTGAATTCCATTGTGTGCATTATTATATGCACACATATAATATACATTATATGCAAAATTATATCTTTTTTTCCCAAAGCAATTATTTTTATGCTCTTATTTTATAAACGTGTTGCAAAAGTGATGCTTCGGTTTAAATGAAGATCCACTCTGACCCCTACCGTTAAACATCAAAACTGCAATATTATCCATTATTAGGTAACTATGAACAAACCGTAATTTATTTATTATAATAAAATTAGTGCTGTCAAACGATTAAGCGCGATTAATCGCATCCAAAATAAGATTTGTGTACATAATATGTGTGTGTGCGGTGTATATTTATTATATATATAAATACACACACAAACAGTATATATTTTAAAATGATTTACATGTATTTACATGTATATATTTATATTCATATGATTTATATTATATATAATATATTTAATATAGAACAATATATAAAAACATAATTTTCTTAAATATACACAGTATTGCAAACAAAAACTACTATTTTGGATGCGATTAATCACGATTAATCGTTTGACAACACTAAAATAAAATAATCTACGTCTATATCATTGTCAGAAGCACTTATTATATGCTTACAAACAAAAAGCAAAGAAAATAATTGTGTTAATGTTATGTTGCATTTTGTGCTGTACTGCCTTTTAATGTATACTGTTATAATATATATATATATACACACACACACACACACAATTTGATGTTTGATTAATTTGATGAGCACTAAACGATATTCCTTTAAAAAAATCTCGACAAATTAAAAAAAAAAAAATGTTCTAGCGGTACAAAATACTTTTCATTTTCATTCATTCACTTTTTTGATATTATCAGTGCTGTTAACAAAAACTATTAAAAGTCGTTTTCGGTAATGTAAATAAAGCTGAAATACAATATAAACATTAGTTTTAAAACCTAAATCTAATAAACGAACATTTGACATTTTCATATATATATTAAAACATACAAGTAAAAGCTAAATAAAGTGCTACACTGTATACACATACTAAATAGGTTTAGTGTTATAACATATTTTGTGCTATTAAGGCTACTCTATTTGTATTACTAATTTCATTTTACTTATATGCTGAAGTTAATAAGTGACAATTTTGGATGGACTTTAGAAGCACAAGTCTTGCGCCGTGATTGGTTGACATACGTCCATATATTTAAATAATAGAGCGTGATTGGATGGTGTGATCACGGGGGCGGGAATAACAGGGTAGGCGTGATATCAAGCAACAGGATCATCTGAAATTTGGTGTATAAGATAAGCAGCAGTTTTCTTTGAAAGTATTTGTAGAAAGACCTGCATAAAGAGACTCAGAACACGGGTACGTATTTTCTACAAACCGGCAGAATTCACACTAAGAAGGAAACTGCTTCAGTGTGTCATTGCTTGCGTAAGTAACAGAGAAATTGCATAATCAACTATCACGGAAGTCTTGAAACGTGCTGTTGTCATTTCTTATCAACGGGACAAAAGTAAACTGATGCAAATTATACTAGCGGATTCAAAAGCATAACCGATTAGGATCATCGGTAAGGTTTTAGGCGCAAAAACTACAGGCTCTTTGTTTGCAATAGTATGCTGTTGTCGGTCATTTTATCAATGTCAGTCAACACATAAAACTTATCAGTACTGACACACTATTAATGCATGTGCACGCATAATGCATGTTATATATTATTTGTGAAATGATATGCATATATGTATATTTAGATTTAAATGAGACTGAATCTTTATATATTCTGATGCAGATTTTTTGTGACCTCTTTATTTATTTATTTTATTATGATGAATATTATTTTTCAGAAGTGAATTATGGCTACCGAGGGAGACCCAACTGACTTTGTGAAAGTGCTTCACCTTCTAGTTATTTCCTTTACATGGGGAATGCAGGTGTGGGTGTCTTTCATAGCAGGTAAATTAATGTACACAAATGTAACGACAATTATATCATAATTTACCATGTCACACATACTTCTAATTCCTCTTTATATTTCCAGGTTTTGTGCTGATCTCCCAGGTATCCATGCACACGTTTGGTCTCGTGCAAAGCAAATTATTCCCATTTTATTTCTATTGTCTGCTGGGTAGTAATGCAGTCAATCTGGCCATATATGCTGTGTATCACCCTAGAGAACTGCTTGACTGGCATGAGGGCATACAGGTGACCAATCAAAACGTTATGCATTCTGCATGATTAACTAAAGAAGTACTTCACCCAAAAATGCTGAAAATGTACTCTCAGGCCATCCAAGATGTAGATGAGTGTGTTTCATCTGAACAGATATGGAGAAATGTAGCATTGCATCACTTGCTCACCAGTGGATCCATTGCAGTGAATGGGTGCCGTCAGAATGAGAGTCTAAACGAGAGCTGATAAAAACATTACAATAATCCACATGACTTCAGTCCAGCAATTGACATCCTGTGAAGTGAAGAACAGTTTGTTTGTAAGAAACATGTCCATTTTTATCAGCTTTTTGGACTCTCATTCTGACGGCACCCATTCACTACAAAGGATCCATTGGTGAGCAAGTGATGTAATGCTACATTTCTCTAAATTGGTTCAGATGAAGAAACAAACTCGTCTACATCTTTGAAGGCCTGATGGTCAGTAAGTACATTTTCAGCAAATTTCAATTTTCGGGTGAACTGTTCCTTTAAATGTCTCTCTCACACTCACACTTTTTTTGTTTTTCTTAACAGATGACTCTGTTTTTTGTGGCTGTGATCATGGCCGGTCTGAATGCACAGTGGTTTGGTCCGTCTGTCACAGAGAACATGCTGGTCATGCAGGAGATCGAGAAGGAACACGGTCTGGGAAATCAGGTGGGTATGAGGTCCAATAAAGAAGGATATGCCAAACTCCGTGAGCAGGACCCAAAATACAAGGAGCACAGGACCGCCTTCTACCGCTACCATGGTCTGTCCAGCCTTTGCAACCTCATAGGCTTTTTCTCCACTACTGTCAATCTCATTTACCTGGCCCTCCATTTGGGAACTCTATGAGTGTGTTGTTTGTCTTTGAGAAAGAGTACAGTCAGACAGCTATTTTTAGGGAATGTTCCTGTGTATGTTCTCTTTCTTCTGTCAAGACTGTTTTGTATAACAATAATGCTTCTAGTTTTTATACAAGTATGAAAGTAGTGTTTAGTGTTCTTTAAGGTTAAAAGAACAAATTCAGACCCATTGATGTGAGCCGAAAGTGAACTGATGTGAAATAGAGCCCAGTTGATTTTGTATTCACACTGAATTTACACTAAAAGTGGACTCATATCTCATTTTAGACCATTTTATTTGTGACTGGGTTTCAGTCCAATTTTCCCATCACTTTCTTTATCTTAATCTTAATCTAAAGCATAATTCTTGTCACTCTCACTCCGATCACTCTCAGACAAAATATAAATTCCTTAATTTTTACGTTTGGATCCCATGATGTTTTTTATTATGTGTAAACATCCCCAGCCATATTATATTATAGATGTTAACAGTATTTCTCTATTTTTTAAAATGCTTCAAAATGGGTAATTGCACTGAATCTTTTGTTTATAATAAACAGGCTGTCTATTTACGCACACGATAGTGATAATATAGCTGTTGATGATTGCTTAAACAATGTGTTTTGATTTGTTGCTGAACTATGACTATAATTTTTATCTGTTTTTGCCTTAATGCTTCACAATGTGAACAATACATGTATTTTCCCACTAGAGGGCTGTTTGTGGAAAGGTTTGTGGAAATGAGAGGAACAATTTTAGGATTGTCAATCATAAAATGCTGTTTACATTTCCTAAATGAATGAATGACGCTAAAATAGCAGTGGATCAATTTTGTAAACATGGTGTTTGAACAGCAAAGTAAACTTCCTTTTATCACTGGACAGAAAGAAGAGTGCTGTTGAAGATTCAGTGACGTAGATTTCAATGACTACAACATAGATTTTTCTGCATATTCAAGCTTTTGCTGTGAAAATTAGTTTTTTTATCTTTAGTGTTTCATACCGTTTTTATCATATTTTCCCTTTTAATTATAAGAAAACAAACTTTATTCATGTGTGTGTGTGACCATTGGGAATCTTGATTAATTTTAAACAGCAAACATGAGTTTTTTTTTTTGGTTTGTTTTTTTGTTATTGATCCTGAACAAGCATTTATTTAGTTAAGAAAATATGAAACACCTATGCATGTTGAGTTTCAATAAAAAAATAAATACAATTTACTGCAAGTACTCTAAAAGAGTGGTTACAGACATCTAGTGTTGTGAGTGTCTTTATTTGCATTTACTGCTTTCTTACCACAGGTATGCAAACATGCTGACCAAACTTCAGTGAGATATACATAAGAGAAAGAGTTGCAAAGTGCAATGGAGTATGCTATCCTAATAAATGTGATTTCATTAATTCTGCTGAGAAAATAATTTTCCTGCTACAGTGATAATACCCTGTTCACAAAAACTTAAACATATTAAAATACAATTTTTTAAAAATCCATGCGTGTGTAATCTATTCAGTGCCATTAACAGGCAAAATCAATGAAAATAGGTTTGCATTTCTTAAATTGGAATTTAAATTAGATTATCCACAACTCACAGGATGTAACAACATTATTGGAAATAAAGTGTTTTTTCACCATTGTCAATGTAAATACAAAAGTGTATTTAAAATTACTTTCTTTTTTAAAGATTTATTTATGGGCTTTTTATGCCTTTATTGTGCAGGACAGTGTAGAGGAGACAGGAAAGTATCGGGTGAAAAGGGAGGGCAGTGGGATCGCCGACATTTATTGAGTGTTTTCACGACACGTCATCAATATTGGCGTCACAGAACGTAAACAATGTAACTAAACCGAACGATACTCGGAGATTTTGCTGATTATTGCTGCTGAAAATGGTAATTTATTGTCATGTTTTGGGCTGTACTAATTCCTGTCAGACCAGGAAAAACATTTGGAGTACTATAGACTGCCAAAAGTTATAACAAATCAAGAATAAGACTGCAAAAGTCTGTCTGAGGAACAAAAGGTGTTTGTGGTTGGCCAAACTGAACCAGAATTTCCAGGCAAGAATCTTGACAACATTCAAATTTATTCTTATTATTTCCAGTCAGGTAGGTGAATATAGGCTAATATACTGTATACTAATATACTAATATACTAATATAAAGGTACATACTGCTCGTATGTACCTTTACCACCTATTCACTTTAGTTTGACAAAATATTGCACCCTTTTCTACTTACTGAGTCCTTCTCTATATGATTTAGCAGCATCCACACATTTTCCCCTGAGCTTTAGACAGCATAAATTAGCAGAAAAACGTATTCAGTAGTACATTAACCGTGCAATCCACACTGTTGTTTACATCTGAGTATCTCCAATATGGCCGCGCATCCGGGTAACTGACCAAACCGTGACGTAAGTGCAAACCCTCTATTAAAAGACTATCTATCTATCTGTCTGTCTGTTTGTCTGCGGGGATTAATAAAACTTACAAACTTAAAGACATTTCAAACTTTTTACTCAAGGGGTTTTATTTAAATCATACTTCCTTACATTAAAATTTACATTGTAATATTGCATCCTATTCACTAGCTTACAAATTGATTTCAAACTCAGGAATCAAATTAAAAGTTAAAGGCATTTCCTATTTTGAAGAGAGAGATGATTTTACATTCACTATATACTTAAAGTATATCCCTATATTTACAGAAAAGAGTGTAAAGAGGAAGAAGAAGAACTGCTGTTCTGGACGGAGCTGGAAGCTGCTGTGTAAACACTTCAGATCCGGGAGCTCCGAAACTCATGCGCGCACACGCACACCCAAACACACACACAATCACACACTCCGACCGAGTTTGTTACATACGCGTTTCCACGCGAGGAAGTCCCGGTGGTTTTTACCGGAGCACGAGATAAAGCGTCCAGTATCCGTGTGAAGGTAAGAACTTCATTCAACTTTGCGTTTGAGAATCATTTTAACCCTCATACACACCTTTCTCTGTCTCCGGATGGGGAAAGCTTATGAAGTTTGGGTCATCCAGAATATGAATTGTTCACATTTTGTTCATTATGCCAGCGTGATTATGACGTTGTTGTTCTGTGAAATAGTTTACAACGCCAGAGAGATTCGAATTCAGTCCAAATTTAGGTTGAGAACTGAACAGCTGCAAAAAACTACAGTGGTACACGTACAATGGCACTACCACGGTATTCTTCCTTGTACGGTAGTCTTCTGAGGAATACTATGTAAATACCACGGCACACATCAAAGTATAATCTGCTACTGAGCCATGGTAATTTTTTGTTGAGAAAAAAGTTCGTATGTTCCGTTTTTATGTATTTTCTGTTGTGTGGTAAACCTCCTGCATGCATGGATTAAACAGCACGTTATTTAGTTTCATTCATTAGATGTTATTTATTTTATGAAATGTACTGTAGTTGTGTGTTTGTCATCTTTGAATCAGCCTGCAGTGAATGAAAGCAATCTGTGTCCTGTTTAATTTCATTCAACTGGAGCACAGTTGTGGATATCTGCCAGACGATCAATAGACAGATCAGTACCATGGTAACCAGAGACCCTGGCCCTCAAAACACCATTTGGCCCTCTGATGTAAGTGCTGAAGTCAGGTGTTACAGATGATACACTGATCTATAGCACGTCTGAGAGGGACGTTTAAAGCAGCTGAGGTGAATTTTGGACAGTGCTGCAGGTTGTAAAGAAATCTGATATTCTACAAATCTGCAATGTTGATACTGTAATATAATAGACCAAAAATGTACATACGGTAAAACACTTACAGTGGAAGTCTATGAGGCAAGATATTCCTGTAAGATTTAAAGCACAACAGTTTTATTTTAGTATCACTGATTATACTATATATGATTTTTGAATTATTTGTACATTTTTGGTACACTGACACAACAATGTGCTAAAAACAAGTTTTTCCTTCATGTTTTTGGCATAACACAAACAGGTTTTAAAGAGCAAGTTTTTAAAAATTATACTGTTACCATCCAGACTACAAAAACGTGAATTTGTGAAAATGGTGATGTCATAAAAACGTGTATTACGTGTTCGCGTAGTGTTTCTTTTAAAAGTGACACCACCAACTACTGGCCTGGCATTTATAATACAACATTTTAAGTCATTTTCACAAATCCGTGTAAACAGGGATCATTTTGAAAACATTGTCATCTGTGCGCAAAAAACTTTTTCCGTTTTTTTAGTAAGTAAGATTGAGTAAAATTCAGTAAAATTGTTGTTTTTGTCATTTTTATTAGTTTTTTCTAAACATATCTATGTAGTGTTTTAGTTTATTTTTAGTTATTTTAGAACTTTAATGTAAACTAAATTAGTGAAATGTTGACAACTAACTGAAATAAGTGTATGTGTGTGTGTATATATATATATATATATATATATATATATATATGTATGAAACACCTATGCATGCATATATATATATATATATATATATATATATATATATATATATATGGTGAAGCTTGTTTTTTACTAAAAGCATTTTTATGTATGTATTTATTTTGACCAGATCATTCATCATTTACAATGTTTACTGTTTATCAGAATGTCTTATTGAAACTAAAGAATGAAGCCTATATAGCAACTGAGGACAACAATAGAATAAAAAATAGAAAACAGTGTTTTTAGAATCAAAACGATCCTCGTCTACACTGGCGTTTTCACTGTGTTTCAGAAACGGAAAAAAAATGTTCCCTTTGCATTTTAATAAAGTTTCACATATACACGACAATGTTTTCAAAATGATTCACATTTACTCATATCTGCGAAAACTACCAAAAACAGTGTAACATATGCCAGGCCAGTAGGTGGCGCACTGTTTGTTCGCGTTTGCCTTTAAAATCGACACGCACTGCGCATGTCTGCATACCTAACACGTACTATGCACGCATAGATATATATACTATGCTATGCACGTGCATGAAGTCGTTTACAAAGATTCCCATATCGGAAACGATAACAGTGGCTTTCTTAAAACTAGCAAACCTGTTTTCAAAATTGTGTTTTCAGTCAGCAAAATGCCGCAGGTAAAACTCACAACTCAAAAGTTTCCCGTTTTTGGCAGAAAACATTGTCGTGTAAACGGCCCCTTAAATAAGACATGCTTGATGAAGTATGCAGCCTGAATGGTCATGTGACTTGCGTTTTTGGTTGTGTAGACGGAGAAACGCAGCGAAAACGCCAGAGTAGATGAGAATAGTTTAAAATGCCATTTTTAAAAGAAAACGCACTAGTGTAAACAGGGCCTGAAACATAACCCCAGAGTTTTTAAACTAAAACGAGGTCTGCAGTGTTTTTAAACGTTGTTTCGAAAACGTTGGAGTAGTGCAAACGACAGCCGTAACCGTACCAAAAGTTATGCATTTTCTAACGAAAATGCACTAGTGTAAACATACCAATAGTTTCTGGGAAATAAAATGGTGGTGTTCACAATTGTCATCAAAACGGATTCTTAAAAAGTTATTGCGTAGTTGAAGGTGATGGCAAATTAAGTTAATGTTTTATTAGGTCTGTATTATTAGTGTGAAATATTAAGCTCTGATTTTGTGCAGATTAAAGTAGTCTTAATGGGGGGAAGGGTTTCCATACAGTCTATAGCATTATTGATTTGTGTCTCTCGTGGGACAAGTGGGAAGGGATTTGGTGTTCTTACTAATGGACAGAGAGCTGTGCTAAGTGCCGTTTGGTATAAAACCATTAAATTGGGCATTAAAATGAATGGCGAGCATACATCTGCCATGTCAGGTCTGTTTTATCGTGTAGTGTGAACTGCAGAAAAGTAGCTACCAGGTGTCTTGTTAAAGATCATGGATCATAAAATCTACTTTCATTGACATCTTTGGCTTTAGTTTTAGTGTTGGAAGGCTTTTTGGAAGCTTAAGATCTTTTGAGAAAATGAGACCTTAGAAAGTAGTTTTACTCAACTGTAATGTTTCAACTGAACAATAAGGCAAAGTGAAAACATTGTAGTTTTTGCAAATAACTACACATGCATATAATTGTGACATAAAAGAGATGATCTGAATTATTGTTAATTATGGTTTGCAAAATTACTGTATGTGATATTTTGAATATTGTTGGTTTTGTTATATAGACTACATTTATGATACATTTATTTATGATTTATGATGCTCTTATGCACACCAAGGCTGCATTTATTTAATGAAAAATACAGTAAAATCAGTAATATTGTGAAATAGTATTATAATTTCAAATAACTGTTTTTCATTTGAATATATATTAAAATGTTATTTATTCCTGTGACGCAAAGCTGAATTTTCAGCATCAATACTCCAGTCTTTAATGTCACACGAACCTTTAGAAATCATTCTAATATGCTGAATTTGAAACATTTCTTATCGTTATCAGTGATGAAAACATTTGTGTTGCATAATATTTTTCCAACAACTGATACTTTTTCTCAAGATCCTTTCCTAGAAAGTTACAAAAATAGAAATCTTTTGTAACAATATAAATGTCTTTCCTGTCACTTTTGATCAGTTTAATGCATCCTTGCTAAAAAATGTAGAAACTAAGAGTAAACGATGCCTTTAACACATTCAGTGCTTGTTTTTATTAGAGCAATTTTCAGCATAAAATAGGAAGACGTTTCAAAACCTCTTAAGTATTTCTTGTTGCCTTGCCCAATGATTTTGCAATCCTACCCTACACTGTAAACCTTGACCGTTAGGATTAACCACCAGTTACAAACTTCTCAAAGAAGCGAGCATATGATCATCAGAATCATTTTTTCGTGTCTCTCCACGAGCGAGTGATGTGCCACTTACACGGGTCCTTCAGGCCCCTCCGACTCACAGACTTGCTGTTCTAAATTACTATTGCAATTGAGTTCAAAAAGATACCTAACAAGTGCTCTCGTGTCCTCGAGACAATAGGCGCAGTGGGCAGTCACTCTCTTTGTTGTAACATCTCCACCTCTGGAGAGGAGTGGTGTTTGGAGCGCTCCGCTCGCCTTTTAATGGGTCTGCGCGCTTTGTTCTTGGGCCCGTCGCCATAGAGACCCTCTCCATCAGGCCCGTGAGGGTCTGATTGATCAGCTGGACGGTGGAGGGGTTTTATTTTCATTCTCAAGAGTTTGCCTGTTAGTTTGAGCTCTTCTGTCGACGGACATGGCCGGTTCTGAAGGTTGTGCTTCGAGGGTAATCAGACATGTGTTTTCAGACCAGAATATGCGACGATGCAGCATTCACAAACCTATTTTACTGCCATAATGTGACATATTTCAGAGTGAAAAAGGAACTTTGATGAGAAAACAATGTTGTTGTTGTTTTTTTAAGTAAATAGGGCTTTAAATGAGAAACTAAATTTATTTGGAAATGGTTCTGTAAAATTTCTTGTATTTAAATGCATCTAAATAAAGTTCGAGGTCATAAAATAAGCAGAAATGAATTGATTTCTCAATCTTTGGAAGTGGCTTTTGCATTCATTTTGAAATTAAATGTGAAATACTCATTTTCTCTCTTTCAGATGGCATCGGTGACCGACTCACGTCTGCAGCCGTCACAGAAAGACGCGGCTGACCAAAACTTTGATTACATGTTCAAACTCCTCATCATCGGCAACAGCAGCGTCGGTAAAACCAGCTTCCTGTTTCGCTACGCGGACAATTCCTTCACTTCAGCCTTCGTCAGCACGGTGGGGATCGACTTTAAGGTCAAAACCGTTTTTCGCAACAACAAGAGGATCAAACTACAAATCTGGGTAAGTTTGGTTGTCACCTTAAACTAATAGGAGAATCTGTTTTTAAACAATTTTAATAGGTATATTGTGAGTAAAAAGAAGGTTAAATCCAGTTAATCCTCACCAAGGCTGCATTTCTTTGATCAAAAATACAGTAAAAACAGTAAAATTGTGTAATATTATTACAATTTAAAAGAATTGATTTCTATGTGAATATATATTAAAATGTAATTTATTCTTGTGATGCAAAGCCGAATTCCCAGCATCATTACTTTAGTCTTCAGTGGCACATGATCTTTCATAAATCATGCAGATTGCTGCTTAAGAAACATTTCTTAATTATCAATGTTAAAAACGGTTGTTAATCGGTTCAAAATAAAAGTTTGTTTACATGCTGTATGTGTGTGTACACATATAATATATATATATATATATAACGTATATATAAATACACAGGCACATGTATATATTTTTAACAAATATTTGTATGTAAACACTTGTATATAATTTATATTATATATAAACAAATATTTTACATATAAATATAAACATACTTTCAAATATATTTTTCCTTAATATATACATGTACTGTATGTGTGTGTATTTATATATACATAATAAATATGCACAGTACATATAGTGTGAACATAAACTTTTATTTTGAATCGATTAATCGTTTACTCATTTACTCACCATTTACCTGATTAATTAATCGTGACTAATCGTTTTCCACCCCTAGCTGCTTTTTGTGGAATCTGTGATGCATTTTTAAGGATTCTTTGAATAGAAAGTTCAAAAGAACGGTATTGATTTAAAATAGATTTTTATTCTAATATAGAAATGAAATATTTGTAATATTTGTATTATTTAAAATTAACTAGATAAGCATAAACACTTACCATTTTTATGGTGAAAAGCATAAAAATGGTAAACACTTTCATACCTTTGTAACAAAATATTGACATTGTTTAAAAAATAAGAACATTATTTGTCAGCTACACACATTTCTGTTTTTATTTTGTTTCCTTTTGTGAACTTGGTGAATTAGACTGGTTTAGAGATGATTAACTGTGTGCTTATGTGCTGTGGTTATTGTGAATGATCAGATATTGCAGGAAAGGTCTATGTATCCAGTTGATGGTGACATATAAAAATGCCTTTTTTAACTGTAGATTCAAACCTGTAGGCCTATGCAGTTTTAAATATGTTTATGTGGACTAAACATGTCATTTGTTGTTTCACAATGGTTTTAGGTCTGGTTTTCTGCCCCTTACCACACATGAGGCCACTAACAAACCTAGTTTGTATTATTCATGGAAATATCATGAAATTGTGTTTCAAGCCTGGATGGATCATGGAAATGAATGAAATCTTAATAAGTCATGAATTCAATTTCAGCTCAATATACATTTTTGTAGCTGTATATTTAGATCTAAAATTGAATTTAACTTCTAAGTGCAATTGCTGTAAATTGTTTTTTAAACCCTAATCAGATTACTGGAACAGTCATTCATTAATCAAAGTGTTGAAACTGTGGCATTACAAATCATGATTGCATGCATGTCTGTGGATAATTCAGTGGATCATGTATGTTTGTGGTATAAAACAAGGATGGCAATTTTGCAGAAGCTGATTGGCTTAAAGGATAAAGGTATGATGACTAACAGAGACCTTTAAGCATGTTTCCTGTTTCTGTTTCGTGTTTTGTTTGCATGTGAGCTTTAGGCTTTAAGTTTTAGCCTCAGAAATTGAAGGTCAGATTACTGGTGTTATTAAAGAAAACATCTCGGAAAGCCATAATTATCAGCCGCAGATGGGTGTGTAGTGCTACAATGTCAGTCTCCGGCTGGTACGGTACTGCGAGTGGGAGTGAAGTCAGTAAATTCCTCCACAGCACAGATGCTGCAATGATTTCTAAAGCTGCAGATTAACCCTTTGTCCAGGTGCAAACTAACTGGAATACTAGCGTTTCTGCAAATTATACGTCGGCAACTGCCAGCTGTTAACTACTAATATGTAAAACCATTTGCATTATGCAACAATAAACATTTAGAAACAATAAAAACAGTAGTATATATGGGACACAGTACATACGACTTCTTACATACTATACTATGCTGTGTTTATCACATGACTCATTATGTGCAGAGATTTTTCGTATCATTAAGATACTATTATAGTTTTTATTTTAATTTAAAAGCTTTAGTAATTTTGTCTTTTTTTTGTCATTTTTATTATTATTATTTTTTAATGTCTATAGCTTTCATTTATATTGATTTCAGTTTTAGTTTTATTGTAGTGCATAAAGATACACTAAATGAAAATGAGAATTTTTGTTTTGGCAACTAACTGAAATAGAAGAAGTGGGGTTTTTTTTGTTGTATTTTACTTTATTTCAAGTAGCAAGAATTGTTATATTGTTTTAGTCTTAGTTAACTTTAATAATTTTGATGTCAGTGTTTAATTCAGAAAATGTCATCCAGTAGAAACTATTAATTTGCATTTTAATCCAATACTGTTAACAGTAACTTTTGGCTGTTCAGTCATATGAGAAGAAAAATGCAGCTTCACCTCAGTTATTTCATCATAAATACTGGACATGAAGGTCAAGTAGATGCAGTGTATTGTGGGATGCAGTATTGCAGGCAGTGCTGTGCTGCATGCTATAGTTTATAAGGTATTTTATGCATACAAAATATTTACACACTGCTCATACATACTACAGTGCCTTGCGAAAGTATTCATACCCCTTAATTTTTTTCATGTTTTATGTTGTAGCCAGCGTTGGGGAAAGTTACTTTTACATTACAATATTGAGTTACTCCCTAAAAAAGTAACTAATTACGTTACTTAGTTACTTTTTATGGAAAGTTATGCGTTACTTTACTTTTGCGTTATTTTTTATATCTGGGCAGGGCTTGCTTGTTTGTGGTTAATATAAAAAGTTCTATTTTTGGCAAATGTAAAAGCCTTTTCACACCAAAAGCCTAAGGCTTTGAGAAAAATAAATTCACGTCTGTACAGTAGACCGCAGAAGAAAAAAATGTCATCTCTTCAGCAATAAAAAAAGGAAAACGAGTGTTAGATTATCTTGAATAGTTTTTACTTATTAGTATGGTTGAATTGGATCATCGAAGGTCAGCAGCAAAGACATCAGTTAATAAAATGCGATTAAATGCATAAAGGATATTTGTATTATTTAACATATTTAATTATTGCAGGTTTGCGTCATATTCTGAGTTGAATTTCACTGTTTTTATTCATTTTGAGGAATACTGAATCTGTTTTTTGTGAGTGAGATGAATTAATGCATGTTCACATTTATTCTAGAACTAACATCTTACTCCCGATTTCTCTCAACATGGGGACAGGAGAGATTTTAATCAATAAATGGGGGGGAAAGTAACTGGCGTTACTTATTTGAAAAAAGTAACTCAGATATTTTCTTGTCAATTAAAATGTAATGCTTTACTTTATTAGTTACTTGGAAAAAGTAAAAATATTACGTAACTTGCGTTACTTTTAATGTGTTACCCCCAACACTGGTTGTAGCCTTATTTTAAACTGCTTTAAATGACTTTTTTCTACATCAATCTACACTCCATACACCATAATGACAAAGCACAAAACAGGTTAGAAATAAAATTTATTAGAAATAAAAAACTAAAATGATTCTATTGCAAAAGTATTCATGCCCTTTCTTTGGGACACTTGAAATTTAGTTCAGGAGCATTCATATAGCTTGCAGATGTTACTACACCTCGAGTGAAGTTAACCTGTGGCAAATTCATTTGAATGAGTATGATTTGGAAAGGCACACACCTCTCAATAAAAGGCTGAAAATCCATATCAGAGCAAAACCCAAGCCCTGAGGTCAAAATAACTGCCTGTAGAGCTCAGAAACAGGCTTGCGTCAAGGCACAGATCTGGAGAAGAGTTCAGAAAAAAATCTGCTGCATTGAAGGTTTACAGAAGCATGTAGCTTCCGTTACCCTTAATGGAAGACTCTTGGAACAGTTAGGACTTTTCCTAGAGCTGGCCTCCTGGCCAAACAGAGCAATTGATGGAGAAGGACCTTGGCTGGAGTGCTGACCAAGAATGATGGTCACTCTAGTTGAGCTCTATGATCATATATGCAGATGGGAGAAACTTACAGAAGGACAAACCTTCTCTGCAACACTCCACCAATCTGGTCTTTATGGTGTTGTGGCCAAACTCAATCCTCTCCTCAGTGAAGACACATGAAAACACACTTGGAATTAGCAAAAAAGCACCTAAAGGACCCTCAAACTGTGAGAAACAAGATTCTCTGGTCTGATGAACCTCAATTCCAAGCATCATGTTTGAAGGAAACCAAGCACTGCTCATCACCTGCAGAGTACCATCCCAAAAGTAAAGTGTGCTGGTAGCTGTTTTTCATTGGCAGGGACTGAGGGACTCGTCAGAGTAGAAGGAAAGCTCAATCCAGACTGGGCAGAAGATTCATCTTCCAATATCTGTAAAGTCGGCACAAATCTGTTTTTTTGCTTTGTCATTATGGTGTATGGAGTGTAGACTGATGTGGAGAAAAAAGTAATTTAAAGCAGTTTAACATTAGTCTGCAACATAAAAAAACGGGAAAAAAAAGAATACTTTTGCAAGGCACTGTATTTTGTATATTGCAGAAATACTATAAGTAGTATGCTATGCTGAATATTATATAAGTCTAACTGAAAAAAAAAATGGTGTAGACACAATTTTCACTCAGAAATTGCTTGTAAATTTCACAATGAAGTGGCAAGTAAGTACGAAAGTAGCTTTGGTTGAGGGGTGAATGTGAACTGAATGGCTGTGGTCTCAGCAGTGCATTTCGTCTTAATGTGCGCCATGGCTCTGATCCAGTAACAGAAAGGCTTGTGCTTCTGATAAAAGCTCCTCCTGGCCACGCTCAGCCTCTGCATCTGTCAGCCTTTGACTAGAGACCTTGAGTTTGAAAGAGTTCAGCAGATGCACTGAAACACTTCTGTTAGATGAAAAGGTTGCAAAGCATTTTTGCAGCTCACTCTAATCAAATAAATGTTTCTTATGCATAATTTAGATATGGGAATAGGGGTAGTGGTTGAAGAGCCTTTTTGAGAGGTTTTGGGTCTAAATCCTAAAAGGGGATATTATAGTGATATAGTGGATTATGCTTATGATTCAAAAAGCTTGCAGTCAGCTGGATAGAAAATATATTGTGTTTGCCACTAGCACAGATTTGATTTTTCTTGTCTCTTTGTGTTTTGACATTAGAAATGCTGTAATAATTAATTCTAAGCAAGAGAATAGTGATTGTGCTCGCATAATTATTGATATAAATAAAAATTCATTAATATTCTTTTTTGTCTATTCTGTATTCTGAGAAGTCTCGCAGCTTTTTTTTTTAATCCAACTGGCTGTGACTAGAGTTTATATCTGCTGTCACTCTTGCCAAACATTATTGGATCGTGTGTAAACCTGTGTGAGCCACTGGTTGCCAAGGCAACACGTTCTCTGATGATGGGATGGCTCTTCATGCAAATAAGTTAGGCCAACAGCAGGTTTCTAAGCGACAGTGCATAGTTGCTGTGCCAACCCTGGCCAATAGGGTAATATTTTATAATTCCTTTATTTTAAAGTTATGTTTTGTTTGTGTCGATAGATAGATAGAAGAGCAAACAAAAAATGAATAAAATAAAAAATGTACTTTTTTTACTTAATAAAGAATGATTTTTATTTTATTTTATTATTTATTTATTGTAATGTGCTTGTGTGTGTGTGTGTGTGTGTTTTATAATACAAATGATTGGTATTATTTCTATCTACAGTAAATTCACTTTAATACTATAACATGTAGTATTATAATTTTTTATATTAAAACATATCCATTAATTTACAAATTCATTCAGTAAATGTTAATTTATAATTTTATTTTTGTTACATTTTATATATATATATATATATATATATATATATAATAAAATAAAGTAACATAAATATGTGTGTGTGTGTGTATATATATATATATATATAGAATTTCTATCTTTAATATGTAATTATAAGTTTCATTTTAATACTTGAAATTTTATTTTATTAATTATGTATATTAAAAAAACATTAATATAAACATTTATGACTTAACATGTTAAATATAACTATGCACATTTTGTGGCAACACTTTACAATAAGGTGTCATTTGTTAACATAAATATATTAACTAACATGAACGAATAATGAACAATACATTTATTACACTATTTATTAAACTTTGTACATGTTAGTTAATAAAAATACAGTTGTTCATTGTTTGTTCATGTTAATTCCCAATGCTTTAACTAATGTTAACAAACACAACATTAACTAAGATTATTAAATGCTGTAGAAGTATTGTTCATTCTTAGTTCATATAAACTAATGTAGTGAACTAATGTTAACTAATGAACCTTATTGTAAAGTGTTACCAATTTTGTCTATAAAATGACACACATAATGGATGGAACATACAGACTCTCCAGATTTGACTGTAGAAAAATTAAGTAATGTTTCTTGCTGAAAAACAACAACTCTGCCATCTACTGGCCATCTTTGTTAATAACACAATTAAGACCGTTTATCCCCTCTTCAGCCTCACAACCTAGGATGTTGTGTCCCTGCAAATAATTAGGATTATTGTAATGATTACGTTCCTCAGGACACAGCCGGACAGGAGCGCTACAGAACCATCACTACAGCATATTACAGAGGAGCCATGGGCTTCCTGCTAATGTACGACATCACAAACCAGGACTCATTCAACGCCGTTCAAGACTGGTGAGTGACACACACACACATGCGTCTGTACATTATGTGTGTATTAAGAGTGTTTAATGTTTACATCCTATATGTTTGACTCTTAGGGCCACTCAGATAAAGACATACTCGTGGGATAATGCACAGGTGATACTGGTGGGCAACAAGTGTGACCTGGAAGATGACAGACTCGTTCCAACAGAGGACGGTCAGAGACTGGCTCACGAACTTGGTGAGAGGGCACACATTACAGCTTATTTGAGACTTTTTGCCATTTTTCTATGCTTATTTTGATGACTTGAAAAGGAAAATCACAAGATCCAGACTTATTATCCACATGAGCACCAGTCTCAATGTGCACTTATGCAACACCACAGTTGCAGAGGTCTGTTACTTAATCTAAATCCATATCTACATCAAAGTATATGTAGTGGAAAATTGTACTAATTTACCAGTGAATATTTATTTACTCATTCATTCAGTTCTGAATAAATGCAGATCAATCAGAACATTTATTTATTCGTTTATGCAGATCAATCAGAATGTTAGTTCATTCATTCATGAATGTATTCTTTCAGCTTTGAATAAATCCAGATGAATCAAATGAATTATTTTCCCCACACCTCATTAATCTCCTTAAGTAATTTACATGTAAAATATATGAATTATTAATGAAATGATTTACAAAAAAGAGTAATCTATAAACACATAAATGTGTATACATGTTTAAATATATTTATATTCAGATATGTAATATGTAAATATAATTAGTAAAATATGTAACATTTTATGTAAATGAGTAAATGTTAAATTGATTATACATGGATTTTCATACATATCATGCTGTACATCATACAAATATAAATATCATTTTACATTTAAAAATTTAACATAATCGTGACTAAACTGTTTTTTGAGCAGTACGTTTTTTTGTTTTTTTGCTCACCAATCCTGCATTTATTTGATCCAAAGTACAGCAAAAACATTAAAATTTTGAAACATTTTTACTATTTAAAATAACGGTTTTCATTTTGAATATGTTTTAAAATACTTTATTTCTGTGATTTCAAAGCTGAGTTTTTAGCATCATTACTCCAGTCACATGATCCTTCAGAAATTATTCTAATATTCTGATTTTCTACTCAAAAAATTGTATTATTATTATTATTATTATTATGTTGAAAACAGCTGAGTAGAATTCAGGTTTCTTTGATGAATAGAAAGTGCAGAAGATAGAAATCTTTTGTAAGATTATGAATGTCTTCATCATAATTTTTGATCTATTTAAAACATCCTTGCTAAATAAAACTAATTTCTATCATTTCTAAGCTAGCTGAAAAGGGGTTTTTTTTATGTTTTATTATGTATTTGTTGTTTTTCGCCAGTTTTCATTTCATATTTCATTTCAAGTTACAGAAATGTTTTTAATGGTATTTATTTTAGTTTCAGTTAACTATAATAGCCCTGGCATACAGACAGTTTTGCTTTTTTTCTGGTTTTCTTCAGGTTTCCAGTTTTTCGAGGCCAGCGCCAAAGACAACATCAATGTGAAACAGGTTTTCGAGTGTCTGGTGGACGTGATATGTGAGAAGATGAATGAAAGTATGGACGGAGACGGTCTAGTGTCCAACCACAAAGACTCCAGTCTGCAGGACACGTCCTCTGAGGGACACAGCGGCTGTGCCTGCTAAAACAGACTCTCTCAGTCTTTATCATGTAGAGAACTTCCCTTCATTTATACACTTATATTCGGGATAATCTTTGCTTTTCTTCTTTTAACCCAAACAGCATCTGCTAAGCGCGTTCAGTGTTGTTTGTTGATGTGGATAGTCAAGATAGGACTGCATGGATTAAAATCTGACTGCACTGGTGATCTACGTGATGCTCCATACGTATTCGCATGCAGAGATGCAAACAACTGGAGATACTGCACAGCATTTAGAGCTCCATCCACTCCCATTGTTCACGCTCTGACCCCGTATTACATCTTTTCTCTGCTTTTCACTCAAAAAAGCCATGTTTTGATGGATCTTTGTGGTTTTAGTATATGTTCGCTATCTCATCAGATACTGTAACGTCCAGAACACTGAGCGGGCAGTTTCTGTATTGTCTATCTGGGTGTCCATCTGCTTATTATACACTATTGTTGAGATAAATGCACTGTTTTATTCTGATATGTGCAATCTTGGGCTGTTGTTGTAACCTATGTGCATCACACACTGAGAAATATCCACTCAAATCAATGTTTTACTGTTATTTTGGAATAAATGTTTTCTTAAATTATAAGATAGCAAATAAACTATCTGCAACCCAAAATGACCTGCATGCTGTCACAATAATTAATAAGATCTTGTTTTCTTTTTTTTTGGAAAGTACTTAAGAAGTTACTTTATCTGAAAATTAAAATCTGCTGAAAATCCTCATGCCATCCATGATGTAGAGTTTGTTTCCTCATCAGAACAGATTTGGACAGATGTACAGTATCATAGAAAAAAATAGAAAAAAAAACAGTGTATCTGATTATAAATCATTAATTATTCATGATAATTTCTACATTTTTTAAATGTAATTTCAACTGTGACCCTTTGTAACAATGTCTGATGTAATATTTTAATTAGTAAATAATAAATAAAAAGACAAATTATGCAATTATAAAAAGGACAATTATGGTTAAATTAAACCTTAAATATTCAGTCTAAACAATACTTAAAATGTAAATGTTTTGGGGCCATTACCTTTTTTTCTTTTTTTATTAGCATTGTAATTATTACAGTATTATTTTCATGACAAGCATGTTTTTCCCCCAAAATTCAACTTGTGTGTCTGAATGTTTTACTTTTAAATTTCAGTTTCTTTTCTCAGTGGTGATTATTACCAGGTTTCCATGAATTGTTTACTGTATTGCATATATAAATCAGCATAAAGACATTACAACTAATACAAATCAGTATTTAGTATCATTACTATACTAATATATTTGTTGACAACTAGCTGAAATGAATATTTATATTTTATTTTAGTTTATGTTTTGTACATATTAGTTTTGCATTAGACTGATTGGAATTAAGGGGGAAAAATCTTTTAATGATTCTAAAAATAGGCCACATTTCATTTCATTTGATTTTCTTGATCGTTTTTGTGAGATTCACCCATATGCAGTATGGTTCATTCAGCAGCAATACAGTGGACACAGCAGAAATGAGTTTTGGCTGTCTAAAGTACTCTTTCGTCTTCTCTATCTGTGTTTGTGCACACTCTCCTGGCTGTCCGTTAAGTCCAGTGTTTTTTTAGAGTAGAGAGATAGTGGCCTCGCATTCTGTACTGAAGCTTTTTCCCGCGTTATCATCCTAAGCCAAGTCACTGTTCTGTAAACCAGTGACAGGTTAAACTTGCTTGGATGTCTTTATAAAACCCTCCCATCGATTATTAAAAAAACCTATATATACTCTGCCATATGTGCATCACAAGATGATCTGTAAGATTGTTCATTCGTTTCTTTTTGTTTTATCGTTTTACTGTAGCTTCTCCATTTCATGTCCCTTTATACCAAACATTTTGTTCATCTGCATGTTATTTTTTATTTCAGATTCATTAAAAGGCCCCAATTGTGTTAATTCAAGACTGATAACACTGCATTTTTAAAGGAAATGTTTGCTTGCCTATTGCATAAATAAGGAGTTAGTCAGAGGTTCTGAATAGTTATTACATTGTAAAATTGATTGTTACAGTTAGCTCTGACAATTTTTTTTTTCCAGATTTAATTTCGCTTTTTAAAATTTGAAGGCAGCACAAACACTTTTTTTGTTTTCACAGTGCATGCATTTACACATTTATGCATCAGCAGTGACTTACATTGAATTCAATTCATATATCTGATCAGTTTATCAATACCCTTGGAATTGTATTCATGACCAGGAATACTTTTTAGCATTGCAGGTTGTTTGTTACGTGGTTGCTCGCTGGCTTTTAAATATTCTGTTTTTTTTATATGGGCTTGGACTTCTCCTTAACTTTTACAAATAAAAGTTCTTTATTGGCATTGATGGTTCCTGAAAGAACTATCCATGGAATCTTTTCATTCCAAAAAAAGATTCTTTACAATATTAAAATGTTAATTGCACTTCTTTTGAGAACTGTTCACTGAAAGGTTCTTTGAGGAACTAAAAATGGTTCTGTGGCATCACTGCAAATACAAAAAAAAAAAAAAACAACTTTTTTTTAAATCTATGAGATTATTTTGAAGTTCACTACATTTAAAGAATGTTTTCCAGGAACCTTAGATGAAAACTTGGTGGCAATTGTGTTCCAATACCTAAAATGAATAAAAACATCAGCTTGTAAAACACTTGAGGAACTCGGAGGGCTCTATTTTGTCTTTGCACAAAAAGGAAAGTGACTCCATGCACTTGCTAGAGTTGATAGCATCTGTAATTTATGACTTTATACCCATATCTCTGCCAACTCCTCTGTTTTTATCTGCGTACCCAGAAAACTATGAGAAAGGGACTTCCTGCATTTCATTTTCCTGTTACACACCGCTAACCCACAACCTCCAGAGCCAGAGGAAACACAGGAAATACATGCACTGGTTGTTTTTTTGGGTTTTTTTTTTTTGGGTCAACAGTATCTAAACATAGAGACCACAGAAGTAAGCGTTTAAAGTGTTCCTTTATTATGGAAGGCAGACAGGGTCAAAATTCGTTAGACGGAATATGTAAAATTTGCCTTTGTCAACATGCACTCTTTATCCATGTTAATATGGCAACACACAGCAGCCAATAAAATTGCTGTGTTTGAAACTATATTTGCAAAAGTGACATGATGGAATGTTGGTAGGCTATATACTTATACAAACAACAGACATCATGTTTATTCCTGAAGGATGTTGTAATAGTGCACTGGTATGCACATATGCAAACACTGGTTGTACCAAACCCGTAAGACCTTTGATCATCTTTGGAACACAAATCAAGATATTTTTTATGGAATCTGAGAGCTTTCTGATCCTCAAGGCCCTGAAAGGCAGTAAGGTCATCAATAAAACCGTTCATGTGACATCAGTCGTTGAACCTTAATTATACTTTTGTGCACAAAGAAAACAAACCAAAAAACGACTCTCAGATTTGTGTTCCAAAAAAATAAAAAATAAAGGTCTTACAGGTTTGGAACAACATGAGGGTGAGTAATTAATGACAGAATTTTCATTTTTGGGTAAACTATCCAAATTATATGTGTATCTACATATACAAAAAAGGAATGTGTTCAAAACATCCGCGTTAACGCAGACAAACAGCATGTGTTGTCATGGTCAAATTCCTTAACTTTTGACCCCATCTGCGTTCCATATTGTCGCATATTCATTCCAGACAATGAAAGGATGGAAGATGAATTGATGAGGGACTGAGGAAGAAAAATTATAATGAGTTGGGGATGGTAGCGTATCTTCAGAGTGAAGTCCTGAATCATAAATGATGACCATAGTTAATATTATTTCAAGGCTTCACTCTCTATCCATTTATCTCTCAAACATATGGACTTCCTTTTTTTTACACATACACACTGAGCTGATGCTGTTTCGGGTGTGAAACTGAAACCACCCCTAGATACATCATACACCTTATAATTAGAAGTTCAAGCGTGTACACTCTTAAAAATAGGGCTGCACGATTAATCGCACGATGCTGTGAGGCGCGTTTAGTCAATGAAGCCGGTACGTTCATTTTGCGTGCGATTTGGCGTAGCTTGTCAGTGCTTTATGGCTCTGTGTATTACTTGCCGCTCCAGCTGAACGCACGTGATGGAGCTTTACTACTAATCAACGTACCGGCTTCATTGACTAAACGCGCCTCACAACATTGTGCGATTAATCGTGCAGTCCTACTTAAAAATAAAGATGCTTCATAATGCCTTAGAAGAACTTATTTTTTCTAAACATCTGAAGAACCTTTCTGTTTCACAAAAGGTTCTTTGTGGTGAAAAAAGCTTCTTTAAAGAACCTTTGACTGAATGATCCTTGTGGAACCAAAAGTGGTCCTTCTATGGCATCGCTGTAAAGAACCTTTTAAAGCACCTTTATTTTTAAGAGTGTAGCACTGAAACCCTATTGTTATTGTTAGAACGGTCAAGGATCAGCAATCTCCACGTAAAACGTGCAGACCAAACCGTAAGTCGTAGAGACTTGTAACTTGGAGGTATGGTAGTACTCACGCTGCCTATAACGTGACCAAGACTCACCCCAATTGGCCTGATGGGGGCGCTGCAGCGAACAAAAGTATGAAATCGCTCATAACTCCTAAACCATCAGTCGCAGGCTCAAGTGTCTCAGATTCTAAATGTTTGTGTATTTCGCTTTTTTTTTTTTTTCTTTTTTTAAACTACTTTTGTGAACTAGTCCTAGGTTTTTCGCCTGATCCAAACCAAACCAGTGCAGAAAGATTCTCTGAACAGTGAATATCAATATTTATCCAAAAATAGTTGAACTTTCGACTCAACGTTGCAAAGGGACGAAAGGGAAACTTAGAACACGTACGTAAGAGCTCAATCTGAGGTCACAGGAAAAATCGTGGCGCTTGGCCACTTGGCGGTGCTGTTAAAGGGGAAAAAACATGAAAATGGCTATAACTGTGCAACCATTTGTCCTATCAACATGAAAATCGGTGTGCATGGTATTGGTCCAAAGTGCCACAAGTGTCTGTAAGGACATTTGCGTATGTGAAAAAAAATAGCCGCCATTGGTCGATGAATTTTGAGCACCTGTTAGAGGTTAAGAGGTGAAGGTTAATGGAGGCCGATCTGAACTAAACTTGTTGTTCCTGTTTGACTGTTTTTTTGCACATGCGTGTGATATTCATATCATACGATAGAACTCCTCATTCGGGACAACTTTGCCTCTAAAACAACTGCTGTCAATCAAATCGTTTGTTAAATGACTGAGAAGATCTACTTCAAAAATCTACTTTTCCGAACTAGTCCTAGGTTTTTTGCTCAGTGTGGAAAAACAAACAAACACTGCAGTACAATTCTCTGGTCTCTCTAGGTCAATAATTATCAAAAAAAAAAAAATACTCTTTGGGAGGCTATAATGGGGCTGTTTAAAAAAAAAAAGGGGGCCTGGCACTAGAACAGTTAAAAAGAACTCAAAAAAACTGTATTTCTTCGGTGACCTGTACTTGCCTTGCTAAATATTATGTAATGTCTTTTTCCTTATATGCTTAAATGCCTTAAGCACTTGAACCCTGGTAATCGCTGCTTGCAGCTACATTTAACAATTAAAAGGAAAAGGAAAGGGAAAGGACATGATGCGTGGCCAAGTACGGTGACCCATACTCGGAATTTGTGCTCTGCATTTATCCCATCCAAGTGCACACACGCAGTAGTGAGTAGTGGCCATATTGCTATCACTGCGGCGCCCGGGAAGCAGTTGGGGGTTCGGTGCCTTGCTCAAGGGACTCACCTTAGTCGTGGTATTAAGGGTGGAGATTCACTCCCCCCAACTTCAATCCCTGCTGGACCTGGGACTCGAACCCACAACCTTTCGGTTACAAGCCCCTAACCATTAGGCCATGGCTACCCTGTATATTTCTTTCCTATCTGTATAAGGTAGCATATGACTCCTGAATACTTTTTGATTGGGGTTCCAAGACATCCAGGCTGATGTTATTTGTATAAATATGACCTATCTTTCTGAATAAAGTTGAGAATGTTTTAGTAGTGCACCAACTCTCTGCTCATTCATTCTAACTGGCATGCGCAACAACGGACAACCACTGGGGTGGTTGAAAAGAATAAATAACAGATAAGATAAAATTCTTGTGTTACTTAGAGATTCTTTCTAATTAGTTGTGCGATTTACTACCAATTTCTGAGTAGAAATTATTTCTACACCAGTGTATTTTTGAAGACCTTTTCCACACATTGAGGTCTAAATTGTTTTTGAGTGCATTCAAGGACTACTCTAGTCATTTTTTGTTCAATGCACATAAAATAAATTCTTCTGTGTATGATTAAAACCACCTGTGGGCCTAATCGGGTGTCACATTTCCCATCTTAACAATGTGACCCGGGTTGAAATAACGGTACAGTCCTGTCGTAGTGATAATGGACAGTGAGCTGCAGGCTGACTGGATCGGCTCGCAATGCTTGCGCTTATCTGCGTAAGAGGAGCTCAGCGTTGTGCTGATAACGCAGGTTGAGCATATAAAAACAAGAGTGTTAGGCTGTGATAAAAAGAACCGGTACTGTGTGTAGATCAACACCAGTGCAGTTTGCACACTTAAAAACACTTCTAACTAAACACCTGTTGACTGCACCGCACATAATGAACATGCATTAGATGCTAAAAGTGTTTTAGACCCATTAAAAGTCATATTATTACCTATTTAAGCCTCAAGGTCGGGCTGCATGTAATGTTCTATCTTAAGAGTGAAGACTGAGCGCTTCAAACAGTCATCACAGCATGTCCTAACTCAAGCTCCTCCCAGTAAACAACACTTTTTGGCGCTCCACCTCCAAATAGTAAAAGAGAAGTAAACACACTGACCGAACGCAGCTTATCGGATGAGATGCACGTAACTGTCCATGTTGTCCGCAAAAAACTATTTGGACGAAAAGCCCACCTGGAAAGGAGAATACACCTTTCGGGATCGTTACATTTTGTAATGTAAATGGGTGACAAAAATGAGGAGCGACAGGTTGAAAATTGTTTTCGTGTTGTGTCTTGCTTTCGTCACTACAGGAGGACAACATTTTGAAAGTAAAGGTAAGAAAAGCGACTTTTTCTTTCAAATGGCTTTTAGGTGTTTTTCAGTGCATACTTCATGAATTTCTAAATTCAAAACAAAAATGTGGAGGTGTAATTAAAAATGGTACATACAATATACCGTTTTTTATCAATATAACATCTATAAGGCTCACCAAGGCTGCATTTAATTGATCAAAAATACAGTAAAAACAGCAAAATATTATTAGAATTTAAAATTATTCTTTTCTATTTGAATACATGTTCAAATGTAATTTATTTCTGTGATCAAAGCTGAATTTTCAACATTATTACTCCAGTCTTCAGTGTCACATGATCCTTCAGAAATCATTCTGATATGCTGATTTACTGTTCAAGATACATTATCAATGTTATTGCTGCTTAATGTTTTTTGAAAACTGTGCTAAACTACCATTCAGAAATTTAGAGTAAGTCAAACTATTTATTTAGTAAGGATGCATAAACTGATCAAAAGTGACAGTAAAGACTTTCATAATGTCATTAAAGATTTCTATTTCATTCATCAAAGAATCCTTAAAAACAGTATTGTGGTTTCCACAAAAATATTAAGCAGCAAAAGTAATGGCTGTTATTAATAACTGAGCACCAAAGAACCAAATAATTGTATGTTTTCAATTGAGAAAGTCATTAAATATGCCACTATATATATATAAAATATAATTTTTATTTATTGCTTAAATTAAAAAATGCTAAATTCAAAAAAAGATAAAAGATTTTATATTTGTGTTGACCTGTGCTTTGTGCGCTCGTGCTCATTACAAAATAAATCGTCTTTTTACAATGTTGACAATGCTTGCAACATAATGTGATATGATTGTACAGTGGCCCAGTTGCTCCGAGACGAAACCGAAGATATTAAATGTTTTGTGGAGGTAAAGGATCTCACTTGCTTTTGGGAAGAGGAGGAAGAAAGGAATAATTTACACGATCAATATACCTTCACGTATTCATACGAGTAAGTGACTGATGAGTGTTCTGTGGCCTAAAGCTAAAATGTATATTTTTGTTTGTTGTCAAAATGATTCATAGAATCTGATATAAAAAATATTGTCTTTTTAAGGACTTTATTTCAGTTGTCCTGTGAAAATGTAAATCAACGTGATTTTTTTCTTCATATGTCTACAGGAATAAGAAAAATATGGCTTGTGTGGTTTCATCTCTGTCTTTACTGGCCAGTAACAAAACCATCTTCTTCTGCAAACTACCCAAAACCCCGTTCTTCACGACTCTTGACGTGCAAGTTTTTTGTGATGGCCGGATGCTCTACAGTCGTAGCCTCAACGCTGAGAATTTCTGTAAGTCTAATAAAGCTTTGCAAAAGTAATAAGTGAACAAACGGAAAGTGAAATCGTCACTATGCAGCATGCAGACACAGTGCTGATATGTAAGATTTCAAAAATTAAGTACTTGTAATTAGAGTGTAAAGTGTTTTCTAGTTTTATTTATTTAATTGTCTATTATCGTATTAAGTTTTAGCGTACTATTCTTAAGTATTAGCTTTTTATTGACTCACAAAATTCCTGCAGTTTCTTCACAAACCCCAGTTCGTGAAACCCTGATGTAATGTAAAGATTAATACACTTAATGTTGTTGATAACAAAGAATGGAATATGTTTTCTTTCTCTTTGTACTTTTATATCAATGTGGTACAAAACAATCTATGTGATAAATGAGTTAGGTCAAAAGTAATCCAGAAGTAATCTAATAGATTACATTACCAACTACAATAATGTAATTGGTAATAAACTACAATTTGTAAGTAATTGTACTTACCCCTCGCTCTGCTTGCAATCCTCTATAAGATGTTTTACAATGCTTTTCCTCTTACAGTGTTTCTAGATCCTCCCCGAAACCTCACGGTCATGAGCTCAGGGAAGGAAGGCCAGTTGAACGTGAGCTGGCTGCCTCCTTCGCTCAAATACATGGATGACAGTATGATATATGAGGTCAGATACGCTGTGGAGGGAAGTAACATGGGCAAGGTATTGTACTTCATGAAACCGTTAGTGCTACTTGAATGAACAGTTGTATTTTACTTCTTGTTCAAACTCACCGATGAATTATTTTTTGAAGGTGGAGGTCATAAAGGTCAGCACGATGCTCGTTTTGCTTGGCTTACAGTCCGACACCAGATACAAGGTGTGGGTCCGTGTGAAACCTGATGGTGTTGCCTACAAGGGCTACTGGAGCGCTTGGACCGAGCCTGTGTTTGGAGTCACGCCACCAAGCGGTATGTGCATTTTAACGCTGTTTGAAAGTACAAATCAATGTATAAAACATTTCAGATCAAGTCAGTTTTTTTGTATAGCACTTTCACAATATGCATTAGAGAAATTCATGATGTTAATCTTTATAATATCTTAATATGTTCATGCCATATAATTGCTTTTAGCAGATTAGAGCTGGACAATAATATAGTTTACATTTTGCAATGATATCCACTGTATTTTTCTTGTAAGAGTGGAGTCGGCCATTTGTAAATTTTATAGGTCTGATTTCCGTTCTCATCTGTGCCCAGATGTTTTTAGCTGTACAAAATACCTCACTTTGTTGCTTGATATTGCAAATTGGTGTGTCTTACCATATTATTTTAATGTATTATCTTAATTATGAACACACTGGTTTGTACTGCAAACAGTTTTGCTGTTTACTGCACGTTATTCTTCTATTTATTTCCCTATAGCAGCTAATGAACCAGAAATCTCGCCAATAGGCTTACTTCAGCGTTGAAGAATAAGATGAATATATTGGCTGCATCTGAAAACTACTTGTTGCCTCGCTGCCTTATCCGGCATTGATTTCGCAGACAGCGTTTTTGCACAAAGGCACCTCATGAAATTGATTTTGGCAGTGTAATGGTTTAACGACCTACAACAAAATAAAACAAGCTTTGGTGATAACTAAGCAAATATTTTAATTACTATACTGATTTCTCGCTTGAAATAACATAAAAAGGAAAGAACGTGACGTGTGGCCAAGTATGCGTAAAAAGTGCAAAAAGTTGGTCTGAAATATACATTTGCACACAAACTGACCACCAGATGCAACTTTCAGATGCCAAGTTAATTTTTTTGCTCAACCATCACGGAATGGAACGCACAGGATTGTGGGATATCAAAGGCAGCAAAGGATACATCTATGCTGCCCTCAAAAATCGACCAGATGACAGTATCTCAAGAGGCAGGAAGTGAAGCTAACACTGGATTCGAACGTGCCTTGATGCCTTCCTACCTTAAAATGTGTCCTCCGAAGGCAGCATTTTCCAGTTTTCGAATGCAGCCATAGTATACATTGTATAGCCCTACTTATATTTTCAACTTTATATAAAGATCTGTGTTGATATATTCACATTTCGTGGTGAAATTAAAAAAATAAATAATTAACAAGCAGTTGAGATTTCCTAAGATTTCATAAACTTGTTGAACACTTGGAGAAAACCCTTTTTTTCTTTTAATTATTAAGTATTATTAAGTATAAAGACACTAAATAGTGAAGCAAATTAAGCCAATGGACCTTTATCGCACCGGAAGCAGTGTATCGATTCTTCCGGTTATGTATATTTTTCAATATGCTGTAATCACTAGTTGCATAAAAGCCTGTTAAAATGAGCATCTGCAGGTTGATTTCAAAATCCGGACATTTTCAGAGACAGTCGAAGAAATATTCTGATTATTACTGTGCACATAATTTTCCAAGCGCAATGGAACTTGTAGTTTTAATCCAACGTACCGATCTGAGAAACCCATGGCTCATAAACATGCGTGATTTCACCACACTGCATCAGTGCGTGCAGTGTGTTTGAGACCTGATGAATAAGATCAGAATCAACTTATTTATTTATTTATTTGTATTAAATTTTAGTCTTTATTCTGTCATTTTTCATTCACAGTCATTTCACTGTATGTAATTCACATTTATGCCACAATTCTTAAATAGTACTCAAATCACACTGTCAACGCGTTATACTGTCTAGATTAATTAGCTAAAATGTTCAACATTGTTATTTCTTTAAGGCAACGCCCGCGCATTCATTCATCAATTTTAATAGGGCTCTTACGAAAATTAACCATGGTATGTGTAGTAAAACTATGGCAATACAATTGGAAATCAGTCCGCGGAAAAAAATAAAAATATAACATGGTTACTACATTTACTACAGTAAATCCATGGTTAATTTAGTAAGGGTGTTTATTTAAATTGTATTTTAATGTAAACAGGTATAAAATATGATGACAAAGACATTGTTAATGAGAAGACGAAATTGACTGCAGCAGGTTAAATGTATTTATTATTCAGAATGCACATTTGGAAGAGAAATATATTAATAGGAACATTTCAGCAGGTGATATGAGATGTAGGCCTGAACATCCTCAGTTTCGAAATGCATACTCCACGCGAAAGTGCTCCAGCGTAATATTTTAGTAGGACCTTAATTCATCCCACGGATCTCATCCGTGTTGTGTCAGGAAATCGTGAAAACTAAGGCAGTGTGTCATTGTTTAGAATAAAAGCGGCGAAAGAGAGGATTCTCCCATTAGTTTTCATTGCGTTGCGATGGGACCGGAAGTGGGGTTACACTGCTTCGCTTACCGGATATAGGAAGTGAGATAAAGGTCCATTATAGTTGGGAAGTAAACATTTTGAACGCTTTGCAAATAATATTGTAAAACACGCACACATTCACTAATATGTCAAAAATGCAAAACACTTAAAGGAAAACTCCACTTCCAGAACAACAATTTACAAATAATTTACTCACCCCCTTGTCATCCAAGATGTTCATGTCTTTCTGTCTTCAGTTGTGAAGAAATTATGTTTTTTGAGGAAAACATTTTAGCATTTTTCTCCATATAATGGACTGATATGGTGGCCCGATTTTGAACTTCCAAAATGCAGTTTAAATGCGTCTTCAAACGATCCCAGATGCAGCTGTAAATGATCCCAGCCATGGCAGAAGGGTCTTATCTAGCGAAACGATCGGTTATTTACATAAAAAAATACAATTTAAATTTCTGGAAGTGGACTTCTCCTTTAATGTCTCCACACATTCAGTTAGGAAGTACATGATTCACGTAAATAGTACCATATTTTTTATTCAAAACTGCGAAATTTGAAAAATAAAGTCGAGTTGTTTGTATTACTGGATATTACTGTCGCTCACTTCACAATTCTATCGGAAAACAGTTGTCACATATTAAATGTTTCACTATGTTCATCTTACCTTGCTCTCTTTCCGCGTTAACGCATTCGTATTCGCGCTGTTTCTGTCAACAGTAAACCCCGCCTGCTTGATTTGATTGGCCATCTCAATCATTTTGACATTGACGAGCGTTCTACCGCTGAGGCAGAACAAACATTTATGTTTCTTTTTTTTCTAACAGACATGGATCCGCTGATCATGTTACTCGTCCTTTTCATCGGACTGATCATCTGCCTGCTGTCTATGACTGTGATTCTGTCCCACCACAAGTCAGTTTTCACAAACACACACCTTTACTAGCTGTGTAAATGAGGACAAATAAATATTATGATATATTGTGTATATTATGAGGGACACTTTTGACCTTGAATCATAGTTAAGTAAACGCTGACTTTGGTTGGTTGTGCATGTATGGCTTGACAAAGAAACATGTAAGCTACTAAAACAATTACATGTTATGTAACTGGACAATTTGTATTTTAAGTAGGGGTGTAACGATACATGTTTTCGTCCGCGCCGTCACGGAACGGGCATCTCGGTTCGGTGCATGAGGCCTTACAACGAATACAGGCAATTCACCCTCAATCCAGAACACGTCTCTCACTGACAAAGGAGTATAAAACGTTACTTTAAAGGCTTGCGCACTCCGCTGTCTGCGAAATGGAGCTTTGTGCTCTTGTATCCTACCTCTCTCATGCGGCACAAATCTAAATATTCCATAACATTTTCATATTTACCATGTGTCCAAATGCTAAACTATTATGTATTATGTAAATTATAGGGTTTGTACTTCAGTCGCGTTCTAACAGTGACACAGTGAGGCTGGCGCACTGATGTTTGGTTCACTGTGTTTTATTTTGATAAAGTACCAACTGCGCTGTCAAGTTAGCAATGCTAGAAGCTGCAACTGATATGTTTTGTTTTTGTGTGCGCGGGCGCGATTACTTTAACTTTCCTCATACCAGCAAAATCAACAAAAAACAAATAGGATGTGGCTTTCTGCCATTTGAGTTTCCTTTCTGTCACAAAACTGAACTGAAACTCAGCAAATATAGGCTACGTTACATGTAGCACTGTTTTTTCCCCTTTCTGTGCTAAATATATTTTAAGTATTTATTCCTCGTATGTATATACACTACCGTTCAAAAGTTTGGGGTCAGTAAGACTTGTAATAGTCTTTAAAGAAGTCTCTTATGCTCATCAAGGCTGCATTTATTTGATGAAAAATATAGAAAAAAAACTGTAATATTGCAAAATGTTTTTACAATATAAAATAATGTTTTTTATTTTAACATACTTTAAAATAGAATTTATTCCTGTGATAAAAAGCTGAATTTTTATCAGCTGTTACTCCAGTCTTAAGTGTCACATGATCCTTCAGAAATCATTCTAATATGCGGATTTATTATTAGAATGATCAATGTTGAATAATATCAACAGTTGTGCTGCCAAATATTTTTTGGAACCTGTGATTTTTTTTTTCAGGATTCTTTCATGAATAACAAGTTTAAAAAGTACAGTGTTTATTCAAAATATAAATATTTTATAACAATGTAAATTATTTATTATTAACTTTAATAAACTTTTAATTATTAACTTAATACATCCTTGGTGAATAAAAGTATTAATTTCTTAAAAAAAAAAAAAAAGAAAGAAAGAAACAATAAAAATGTACTGACCCCAAACTTTTGAACGGTAGTGTATGTACTGCAGATCTTATAGTCTATATATGACATTAGAATTTGATATAATATTTAGTATTTTTAAATGCAGGTGGAAAAAATTGTAATTTGTGCTACTGTCTGTTTAAAATAAATGAAAAGAAATCTAGATTTGCTTTTTTTTTTCTGTTGTACCGAAATCGTATCGAACCGTGACATCTATGTACCGTTACACCCCTAATTTTAAGCATTAAATTCACTTTACTTTCTGCTCGGAAATACGGAACAGTTTCTGTGTACTTCACAGGTTTCTTCTTAAGAAACTCTGGCCTGACATCCCAACACCTGAACACAAGTTTCCTGGTCTTTTTACTGTCTACAAAGGCGATTTTAAGGTAATTTATTCTTTCTTTCTTTCTTTTAAGAATGTTAATATAGGCTACAGTAGGTATCATTTACGAAGTAGCATATATGTTTCAAATAAATGCTCATCTTTTTAAAATTTTGTTCATCAAAGATTCCTGAAATGATGGTTTTCACAGAAAAATGTAAGGCAGCACAATTTTCAACATTGATAACAATAATATTAAATGTTTCTTGACCAAAATGGCATATTACTGGTGTCATTGAAGACTGAGTAAGGATGCTGAAAATTCAGCTTTGAATCACAAGAACAAAATACATTTTAAAACAGAAAAGTTATTTAAAATTGTAATAATATTTCACAGTATTAGTTTATACAGTGAACATAGTTATAGAACTAGCCAATGTCCATGATTTCAAAATAGCTAAATAATTAAATGTCCTGGTTGATATTAGTCTATAATAGTGCAAGCCAATGCAACAATGTTCATTAATAAATAAATACATTTTTATTCAAGTTAATAAAGGACAATATCAGCATTGGTTTGTTTTGGTAGGCAAGCTGACTGGAATTGAAAAACCATTGAAAAAGAGATTATTACTAGTGCTAAATGTTTGGTAATTAACTATTTTGTGTTTCCTTTGCTTTAGGAGTGGATGAGCCAAAATAATGGCAGTATGTGGGGCAGATCAGTCCATGTGTACACAGAGGAGCTTCCTTCACCGCTGGAGGTTTTATCCGAGGTTTCCCTGACCAGCCACGTCACATCCCAGATTGAGGAGAGGAAACCTGCGGAGGAGGAAGAGGAGAAAGACAGCGAGCGTTCAGACCCGAGGTTAACGGACAGATGGCGAGAACCTCCCCATGCTCACTGGCTCATGGAGCAGCTGAGGGCTCTTCAAGACAACCCTGAATCTCTCTCCCAGTCATCGTTACTGCAGTCACACGACACCTACGTCACCCTCAATCAAGGAGACAACGAGCGGCAGGTGGACGATGTCTTCGAGGAGACGTTACCGCTCCAGACGCTCTTCACCACCGCAGGAACGTCGTCCTTGAACACTTCGCACTCCGATCTCGGCTCCCTCCAGCAGAGCTCGGGTTCAGGTAGACTGTCGTCGCAATCCAGTTTTGAGTATCCCAACCACACGTGGCCCCCGAAAGGGCCGGGATACGCATACATGGCGGTTGCAGACTCGGGGGTCTCCATGGACTACAGTCCAATGAGCTCCAGCAGGATCGCAGAGCTCGGGAAACACAGGATATACACAAATGATTACAAAAACGAGATTTTTCCCCACAAGTGGCCACTCTCCGGCCAACACATTAAATCTGGATCAGGGTCCTGTACGGGTCCTCTTTGGTAAACCCACAATACTTAAGGATATTTCACTCAAAGATAAATATTCTGTCATTATTTGCTCACCTTCATGTCGTCAAACCCGTATGACTTTCTTTCTTCAGTGGAACATAAAGGAAGATATTTTGACAAATGTTGGTAACCAAACAGTTGCTGGTGGCCATTGACTTCCATTGTTTTTCATCCATAAAATAGAAGTCAGAGGGAACCGATACGTACAGGACGTTATCTGGATACTACCACTATAAATTCACATCAGGATCTTACTGGTTTTTGTTTGAGACGTGACGTTTAAGGACATATGAAAACACTAGGATCTTTCAGAAGAAAAACATACTCCATGAAATACAGTTGAAGTTAAAAGTTTACATACACCTTGCAGAATCTGCAAAATGTTAATTATTTTACCAAAATAAGAGGGATCACACAAAAAGCATGTCATTTTTTTATTTATTATTGACCCGAATAAGATATTTCACACAAAAGATGTTTACATATAGCCCACAAGAATAAAAATAATAGTTGAATTTTTAAAAATGTCTATGTTCAAAAGTTTACATACACTTAATTCTTAATACTGTGTTGTTACCTGAATGATCCACAGCTGTGTTTTTCTGTTTAGTGATAGTTGTTCATGAGTCCCTTGTTTGTCCTGAACAGCTCCTCGCTGTTCTTCAGAAAAATCCTTCAGGTCCCACAAATTCTTTGGTTTTTCAGCATTTTTGTGTATTTGAACCCTTTCCAACAATGAATGTATGATTTTGAGATCCATCTTTTCACACTGAGGAAAACTGGAGGACTCATATGCAACTATTACAGAAGGTTCAAACACTTACTCATGCTCAAGAAAGGAAAACGATGCATTAAGAGTTGGGGGGTGAAAACTTTTGAAACAACATATAAAATAATTAACATTTTGCATATTCTGCAAGGTGTATGTAAACTTTCAACTTCAACTGTAAAATAAGCTAATACTATAGTATCACTATGGCAGCTGTTGATGGAACATTTTTGTACAGTATACCACTAAAATACTTGTGGGGAGTTTTTTAAACAGATTTTTTCGTCTTTAATTATAAATACTATAATTGGTGGCACTTTCCACAAATAGGGCTCATTTGGCAGTCCCATTGTTTGTTTGTTTTTGTTGTTGTTTTGCATTGTTGTAGTGAGATATTGAATAAGTTGGATAATTATTTTATTTAAATTTCATGGAAATGGGACAATGCAAATGCATCAACTGTCTGAATATCACCAAATGTAACAGGACTGCCAAAACTTCACATAAAATAAATGTAAAACAAATCTGCTCATGGAATATTTATTTTGCCATCATGAGCTTCATTATCAACATTTTGAAATGCTTAATCTTTTTTTTTCTCCTTCTGTTTTTCTAGCCTTATTGTGGAAAGTGCCTGATGGCAGTTCATATATCATTCTGTTCTGGGTTTCCGAAGTCTGAATCTGTCTTGTAAATTGTATGTTTTTTTTTTTAATGTAAATAACAGTTTTCTACTCTGTTTTTGTGGTTTAAGTTACTATGTATCTTTCAGATCTGTAAAGCATTAAAGCCTAACGGAAGATGTCAGACTGAACAACCATTAGACCTTCTTTCTAGGTCAGTTGAGTTACATGAAGGATAATTCACCTATCCATTCTTAGTTCTTCTGATGCATTCTGGGAATGCTTGTGTGGTTGATTTGGAACAGACCGTTTCTTTTAGTCACCTTGACGTTGTTGACATTTGCACTTAATTTTACTTTCATAATGTGACTTTTCTGAGTGTAAAGCAACATAAAAATGTCGCAGAGAGATTAGACCGAACAGTGGGCGTTTCATACGAGCATGTGCAGTTGATTATGGAGGACTACACCCTTCCTGAAACTCCACTAGCACCCGATAGTTGAAACTGAACCAGCTTTGATGGCATTAACCGAAACATTCAACAGTCATTTTTTCTTCTGCTACAATATTACAAAGACATTTTTAGTTCTATTTAAATAATGTGCACTGATGAATCATTCACAATTAGACCAAGAAAATATATTGGCAAAGTTAATTTGTACATTAGTTTGTAATATGCAGTATAGTCAAATTACTGTACAGAAACCTCAAGCGTCCATTGTACTTTAGTTGCCAGCCTTTCGTTATGTGATATGTATTGTGTAATCAATAAGGTTAAACCAAATATGTTGAATTTGTGAACACCTATGCCTTAACCAAAATGAATCGATACCATTTTTAGTATGGAAACTAAAAAGTTCATTTATTTCAGTAATTCAACTCAAATTGTGAAAGTTTTGTATTAAATAAATTCAATGCACACAGACTAAAGTAGTTTATGTCTTTGGCTTTTAATTGTGATGCTTTCACATTTAACAAAAACCCACTATCTCACTATCACAACAATTTTAAAACTTTTTTAAACCAAGATGGCTTTTAGCTGGTTTTGCATCTGAACTCTTTATATATATATATATATATATATATATAAAATGCAATTTCTGACAGATTTTTTGATATGTAGTCCTGTCTATCCAATTTATTTCACTTATTGGATTGAAAACATATGAATCAGTTTCTAAATGACTATGTCTTTTTTCTATCAGCAATAAAGCTCCTTTTTTGTTCTAGAATGAAAAGGCTTTTATTTATAGCATAAACAGACGGGATCTCACCTATTTCAGCAAAGTCTTCTCATTTCCACGTTTTTATATCCTCTGTGTTAGTTCACTAAAAACTTAAAGGATTAGTTCACTTCCAGTATAAAATTTCCTGATAATTTACTCACTCCCATGCCATGTCATCCAAGATGTTCATGTTTTTCTTTCTTAGATCGAAAAGAAATTAAGGTTTTTGAGAAAAACATTCCAGGATTTTTCTCCATATAGTGGACTTCAATGGGGATCGACAGGGTTGAAGGTCCAAATTGCCGTTTCAGTAGATCTTCAAAGGGCTCTACACGATTCCAGCACAGGAATAAGGGTCTTATCTAGTGAAACGATCTGTCATTTTCTAAAAAAAGAACAAAAAATTATATACTTTTATATACTAACCACAAAAGCTCATCTTGCACTAGCGCAGTGGTTCCCAAACTGGGGGGCGCGGCAAGGCTAGTGTACAGCCGATTTTTATAGAAATTCGAAAGAGATAAACGGCCGAAAATATCTGCCGCGCAGTCCAGCAGTATTCAGCGCACACTACTCAATGTGTGACGCTCCACTCAATATTCCGCTCCATGAATGTGCGTTCTGTTGAGTTGCTCACGGCCCATATGAATGCTCCACTCGTGTACTGCTTATGCTCAACGGAAATACAAAGACCGCTCAAATAATGCGCCGACAGAAAATGTCTATGTATACTTGTTCCTGTTTGCAATAGCGTAGTCGTATACTGTGCTGTAACATGCTGTAGTATTGCTGTACAGGACAACGCTGGTAAAATGATGCTACCCTCTCATGACGGTGCTCACATGCTTTGATAATAATAGCTTTGTAGGACTATACATTATTTTGATAATTAGTCAAAAAAAAAAGTTATATCTGGTTCTGTGTCATAGAACTGAATAAAATAATATATTGAGATTTAATATTTATATATTTTCTGTCCAATTTTATTGTTACTTTCAATAAACGTGGTTATTTTATTGGCTTGTGTTTTATATTATTGAGTTAAATTAAAAAGTCTTACAAAATGACTATAATAATTAATAAAATAATAAATAATGATTACAAAGCAGTTTCAGTTTCAGCCAAGAATTTTCATTTCGTTACATCCCTAGATTTTTATGTAAAAAGAAACATTTTCAGGGTGATACAAGACCCCACTGTGAAATTATCTTGCTTCCTATACGGCTACTTGCAACATATGTAAATAATTTAACACAAAATATGAATTTCATCATATTTTATTACTTCAAGATGACTCGCAGTACCCGCTGCAGCTGTCTGTTATCAGTTGTGGCGGTTTTTGTCGTAAAATAACAGACCACTAGATGGTGCAACTGATATCAGAAATGAGAACTGCCCTTAGCTGAGTAAAATTATGAATGAATGACGCATAGTAGTTCTGCTGTAAGCATGGACAAGTTTTTGAAAAGACAACAAATGCCAGGTAAACGTAAAGTATATGATGAATCTACTTCAAAGATCGCAACTACAACAAAGAGAAAAAATATGAGAAAATCTGTTTAAAAAACAATGAATGCTGTTACAAAGTACAAACATAGTACATAGTAAAGCTGGATGCTTTACTTTTAATGTTTCTACTCTAAAAGTTACTAGTTCCTTGTTTCGTTTTTGAAGTTGTGTTTATGTTTAAGTGTAAATCCGGGGGTGGGGATTGAATTTTTTTTATTCTGCAAAAGGGGGGCCCGGCAGAAAAAGTTTGGGAAACACTGCACTAGCGCGACCTCACGCTTTACGAAATGAAATAGGCGGAAGTACTGACCCAGTGTTTATAAAGCAAGCATGTAAAAAAAAAAATCAAACACCCTTTACAAAAAAGGTAAAACAATGTTGGACGAGTTTTTCACCCTACCCTACCTTTTCGAACCAAAGTACACAGACGAAGAACTAACCGCTAGTGCAAGACAAGCATTGAATATTAAATTAGTGAAAAAGTGAAAGAGATTGATTTTGGCCAGTATACAAATTGTAAAAAATAATTCTTAAAACCTAAAATGAAGTACTAAAGAGTTTAAAAAAAAAGGCATGAAATCAAGTTTTTAATCTATTCGGGTGTCCCCAATGTTTGAAAATCAATTTAAAACAAATCAGATCATATATTCATATAATATTTAGCTTGTCATCCTGAGCTTAACAACGTTTTCTAAAAATTAAGTACCACTTTTGAAACACTAAAAAAATTATACTTAACAAATATGCAAACTTTAAACATTAAATTGTGGCTTTTACTATATTATATTACTGCTGCAAGTATGGTTGACTATCTATCTATATTTAGCCATAAGACGTTTACGTTCCTTTGTCAACATCACCAGTAAACATTAAATTATCCTATTGATCAAGTATGGCTTGTCGAACTAAGAAACAAAAATAGGTTATACTGTAATATCCACATTTATTAGCCATCTCCACATCTCTCATTTTCCTGTTTCACGCTTTTGTCCGGCTGGTCCAGAATCTGCTGTTCTCCATCGATGACTGGACTGAACTCCAAAACACCTCCTGCCTGCAGCAGCATGTGCCACTGCTGCACCCGTGAAGGACACATGGTTGACAGATACACCTGCCACTCGTTCTGCCCCGCCTCCCTGTCACCCTTCACTTCCTCTAACGTGCACCTCACCTGCAGGTAACGGTCCAGCACAGAGAGGAGAAGCTCAGGTGCCAGCGCTTCACTGTCCCGAGTGCCTTCACATTCAGACTCAAAGGAGACCATGACCCTGCACAGGCCCTGACCATCTGTTCTTTTCTGCAGAATCTGGGTGAGAAAAGCAGCAGTGTCATGCAGGAGGGCCGCCACGTGGGCTACGGGGCTCAGGTCGTCCTGTAGCGGTCCAACTCGTGACCCAAGCAAATAATGATCCAGACTGTCCACGATAATCAGAGAGGGGGGAGACGCGGCATCGGACGCCAGCTCATGGAGGGACGCGACATCCTCGACCAGCTCCTCCAAAGTCTTCACATACACAAACTTGACATTCTGTGAATGAACATGGATGAAAACAAGAATTAGGCGACTTTTATTCAGAATATTTTATATATGACGCTGGACCACAAGACCAGTCATAAGTTGCATGGGTATATTTGCCAACAATATGAGTCAATTTTTCTTTTATGCCCAAAATCTTTAGGATATTAAGTAAAGATCATGTTCCATGAAGATATTTTGTAAATTTCCTACCATAAATATTTCCAAACTTAATTTTTTATTAGTAATATGCATTGCTAAGAACTTAATTTGGACAACTTAAAAGGCGATTTTCTCAATATTTAGATTTTTTTCAGATTCCAGATTTTCAAATAGTTGTATCTCGGGCCATATATCGTCAACATACAAAATTGGGTGCAGGACAAAAAAGTAACAAATAATAAACATAAATAAAAAAAATAATTAAAAGAGAGAGGGAGGGGGAGAGAGAGAGAGAGAGAGAGAGAGAAAATACAACTCCAAAAAATTTTATTTTCCAAACAACATAACGGTCTTCATCAGGCACCTGACTGGTTGATATGTTGTGCAATTTGGAAAATAATTTTTGCCGCTATAATTTCAGTGTGTGGACATTATTTTTTTCTTGTTTATCATACAGTATGATATAATGAGAATATGGAGTGCATTCTTGACCAAAAATATGCAATTTGGTGATGCTGATATTTATATGTGACCCTGGACCACAAAACCAGTCATAAGGGTCCATTTTAAATAAGCTTTCCAATTGATGTATGCTTTGTTAGGATAGAACAATATTTGATCGAGATACAATTATTTGAAAATCTGGGTGCAAAAAAATCTAAATATTGAGAAAATTGTCTTTAAAACTGTCCAAATTAAGTTCTTAGCAATGCATATTACTAGTCAAAAATTACGTTTTGCCATATTTACGGTAAGACAGTTACAAAATATCTTCATGAAACATGATCTTTACTTAATATCCTAACAATTTTGGCATAAAATACCCATAAAATGTAATTTTTGCTATTGCTACAAATATGCCCGTACTACTTAAGACTGGTTTTTGTGGTCCAGGGTTACATATGGCCAAAAAGTACAATGAAATTCTGATGCATATAAATATCACTTGTCACTCAGTATCTCCCAATACCATATCTTTCAATCAGAAGACAGTTTTTTTTAGCAAGTTTTCAATATGTTGATCATTTTGAGGCCTTAGAAATGAATGTATCAAATATTATATAATATCTTGTATTGCATGTATTCTTTATCAATTATCTTGTTCATTAAACAAAGCATTATTATTACCTTCAGACTCTCTAGTTTTAATCCAGGTATTGAAGCCCTCAAAGACACCGGTAGAGACTGAAAGGGGGTTTGTGTGAAAAACAGCACTTTTAGCCCCAGATCTGTGGCAGCTGTTACAGCTGCCAGAAATAACACAGATCTACTGATATTCACATCCCCAAGCACCAGTGTGTTTCCTTCTACGTGAGAGGAAAATGTTACATCACTAGTTACTGTTCCTGATGCGAACCGTCTGAAAACGACTCCTAAAATATCAGCCATGACAATCTGCGTTCAAATTACTGCATTTTGAATGCAATTTTAATGTAAGTATGACTTGTCTACAGCTACTGTACTACGTGAAGGAAACGTGCTTTTTCTCCCGCGAACGTCTCGTCGTACTACCTACTGTTGGAACGACGCATCTGATTGGCTAGCGTAAAAGAGTGCTCGCTGTTGATTGGTTCAATCAAAAATCGGTTCAAATACATATTAAATTATCCTCGTTTCAAATTGCTAGAAATAATTTTAGCGTAAATTACACGCAATAAACGGTTAAAAAATATATATCTTAAGTTTAAAAATAGCTCGAATAAAACACGGAATAAAATAAATAAATAAAAAAATCCACTTCCTTTAAGGCTACAACGGCACTTCCCTTTAAGACAAAACATAACAACTCAACAGCTGATACGAAACATGGCGGCGGTAAACACAGACTCCAAAGCCACCGGGGAGCAAATCAAAGCCATTTTACGCCGCTGCAGGGGTCGACCGAGGCTGACAGACGCGGACCGGGCTCAGCGGCGGCTCGAGTCGCGGAAGAAGTACGATGTGCGGCGGGTTTATCTGGGAGAAGCGCACCAGGTCTGGAGCGAGCTGCGACGGCGGACGAGCCTGAGCGATGCGGGGCTCGCCGAGTATTTAATCCTGCTCAATTCTGCATATGGAGAAAAATACCAGCAGAAATACGGCAAGTATGTATTCGGATAGGATGAACGCCATATTTGATCATGCATCACTTCAAATCAGTGTGCAGTATGTTGCATAACTGCAGTGCATACATGCTTGCATACACGAGGACTGTTGTGTGCACAAATATTCCTGTTTGATACAACAAAATACGATTTCCTTTTATATCTTTTAAAGTGTTCTTTGGTAACCTGATGTTGTTATTGTTTAGGGTCTACCTTATTGGTTTATTACTGTATTTCTGTTTGTTTACATGTAGAAAGTACCAAGCATTATCATGTTATTGTCGTGTGTGTGGTTTTTATTTATGGTATTTTTTATTTTATTTTTTTGTTTAGGAAAGATACTGCACTATATATACTACCAGTCAAAAGTTTTTTAACAGTAAGATTTTTATTGTTTTTAAGTCTCTTCTGCTCACCAAGCCTGCATTTATTTAATCAAAAATACAGCAAAAGCAGTAATATTGTGAAATATTTTTACTATTTAAAATAGCTGCTTTCTATTTTAATATATTTTAAAATGTAATTTATTCCTGTGATGAAAGTTGAATTTTTTAGCATCATTGCTCCAGTCTTCAGTGTCACATGATCCTTCAGAAATCATTTTAATATGCTGATTTGTTGTTCAAGAAACCTTATTATTATTATTATCAATATTTAAAACAGTTGAGTACATTTTTTTGTCAGGATTCTTTGATGAATAGAAAGTTCCAAAGAAATGTGGACATTAATACTTTTATTTAGCAAACATGCTTTAAATGGATCAAAAGTGATGACAAAGACATTTATAATGTTACAAAAGATTTCTATTTCCATTTCAACTTTCTGTTCATCAAAGGAACCTGAAAAAATTCTACTTGGCTGTTTTCAACATAATAATAATAATAATAAATGTTTTTTAAGAAGCAAATCAGAATATCAGAATGATTTCTGAAGGATCATGTGACTGGAGTAATGATGCTAAAAATTCAGCTTTAAAATCACAGGAATAAATTACATTTTTAAATATATTCAATTAGAAAACAATTTAAAAATTTTACTTTAGGTCAAAGAAATGCAGGCTTGGTGAACAGAAGAGACTCCTTTATAAACATTAAAAATCTTACTGTTCAAAAAATTTTGACTGGTTGTATATATAGTGTGTGATGGTAATAATGCATCCTACAATTTAATGTGCTTGACTTGATTTTTCCACATTTCCACTTTGATGAGTAAACTCAGTTTAGGCTAAAACAATTAATGTTTTCCCAAACCCATCTGACTTCTTGTGTAGAATGCAAAAGAGATATTTAGCAGAGAGCACAAGCTATTTTTAATACAATGAAAGTGAATGGGAACCAGAGAGGGATGCGGTCTTTAGTCAGTTTTATGTAGCTTTTCCTTATAACACAAAAGGTGTAACATGTCACTTGTGTTGCGATGGACAGGAGGAAAACCCTTTCTGAACAATGCACCAGTCACAGGAAAGGTGAGCAATATTTATATTTGCATAACTTAACCTAAAATTATTTAAAAAAAAATAAATAAATAAAAATAGTGTTTACTAAGCCTCTCTCTGAATATACATTACTGTTAAAAAAAAGTTTGCGGTCAGTAAGATTTTTGTGAAAGAAGTCTTTTTTTTTCAGTAAGACTGCATTTCTTTGATTAAAAACGCAGTAATAAATTGTGAAATATTATTACAATTAAAAAAAAAAAGTCTTCTATTTAAATATATTTTAAAATGCAATTTATTACGGTGATGCAAAGCTGAATTTTCTGCATCATGGGATCCTTCAGAAATCTGTTCTAATATGCTGATTTGCTGCTCTTATTATTATCAAATTTAAAAACAATTGTTAACGACAATCTTTTTGCAGGGAAGAAGGTGTCTGCCACCAGCTTGCAGACTGTGGTGAGCTGGTATCAAGGTCACTGTCAGTCGTGCCAGCATGAGCCTGAGCTGCGGGCGGTCGAGCCCACTGTGGGTTTATCTACATCTGCGCTGTGGCAATGTGTGGCAGGTCATTCGTTTGTGCAGTACCTGCCCTGGCCTGCAGGAGGCGAGTCTGAGTCAGACATGGAGGACAGTGTTATGGAGAAAGATGAGGAGGAGAGGCCTCCGGAGAAGAAAGCTACTGTCAGTGAGAGTACCATTACCAAAAGGAGGAGACTACAAAACAACGAGCAACTGCAGGGTATGAAAATCTTACGCTACGTTCATGTCGTATTGTAGGGCTTCCCAAACTTTATTTTTTTTAGATGTAAATTATTTTCTTCAATAAATTAATGGCACATTTGCATTTTCACATATCTCTGATGATGGTTAATGGATGCTTGACATGCAGACAGAGTTGTTATCCTTAACTAAAACTAAAACCATAAAATAAATAAATAAATAAGTACTTGAAATATGTTAATTAAAATTAAAATAAAAAACTTTTTAAAGCTAGTTTTCAAGTGCAATATTTCTCATTTTTGTTTAAAGGTGAAGTGCTAAAATAAAACTATAAATAAAAATAAACAACAAGTAATAAATACTATATACTCTAGATACTGTACATTTTATACATACTATTTAAAAAAAACACACACAAAAAACAAAAATGAAAACAAAAACTTTAACTAAAATAGAATGTGAAATTAGAAAATTTAAAAGTAAAAAAAATAAAAATAAATAAAATCTAAAATTATAAAAGCAAAAATAAACAAATAAACAAAAGTAATAAATGCTATATACTCTAGATACTGTACATTTTATACATACTATTTATATATTATACATTTAAATAAACTAATAAAAAAGAATGTAAAAAAAAACAAAAATGAAAACAAAAGCTTTAACTAAAACAAAATAAAAGTAAAAATAAAATATAAAAGGAAAAAAGAAAAAAAATAATAAACAAAAAGTAATTAAGTACACTAGATACTGTACATTTTATACATACTATTTATACATTATACATTTACAAACAAATAATAAAAAATGACAAAAAACAAAAATGAAAACAAACTTTAAAATAAAGTGTGAAATTAGAAAATATAAAAGTTCATTATAATTAAAAATACTAACAAAAACTATAATATTTCAGTGATTCTCAAATGCAAGTAAACAAAATATTTCATCTTTTTTGCAAGTGTTTTCACTGCATTTCCTCAATTGTAGTTGTATATATTTTTTAATATGATTTATATGAACATTTATGTTTAATCTGTATTAATTTTGTTATTAATGTTTAGATATTATTTTTACTCTAATTATAAAAAATGATGAGACCAAAATTACTGTTATAAATTGTTTTAAATTGCTCACTTTAACATTTTATTTCTAGTTTTTTGTGTGCAGCTCTCTTTATTTATTTCAGTTTTAAATTTCATTCATTATTTGTATGATTTCATTTATTTTTAGTTTTTAATCAACTTACAAACATTTCTTGTCAAATTTGATTTAACATGCAATAATGAACCAAATCTCTTCTTAATCTTACAGACACAATCAATGACTTAGAAGACGAAGATCATCCGTCCCATGTGGAGCATCAGATGACATGCACATCCCTCAGTGATCTTCCCGGATCCCCTGCGGCCCACAGTAGTCCTCCCGCTTCGGAGCGCTGTCTGAGCAGCCAGACCGAGTGGGAAATGGAGGTGCTCATGGACCGAGAATCCCAGGCCGCATTGGGCGAGTCCGATGGAAAAGCCTCGAGTCAGGATGCGGCGAGAGAGACCGACCCTGTCAGGGAGCAGACAGACGCTTCGAGAACTTTAGAGAAGGCAGATGGTGGAGGCGGCTTGGCGGAGAGTTACGAATGCGTAGTTGTCACAGCGCCCTTGACGAACAGGCAGGAGAGGGAGGATGGAGCCAATTGTGCAAGAGAGGGCGGGGTGGAGGGCGTCCCGTCATTAGCGGCTGCCCCAGCGCAGGGTCAACTGTTTGAGAGTCAGGACCTGCAGACGGTAATGGGCGGATGTGAACTGCCAGACCAGCGCTCCACACTGGAAGGATCTCAGGTTGGTCACGAGAGACCCATAAGGAGGTCATAAGATGACTTTAAGGAGGTGTTCACCTCCAGAACAAAAATGTACAGATAATTTACTCACCCCCTTGTCATCCAAGTTGTTCATGTCTGTCTTTCTTCAGTCGTAAGGAAATTATGTTTTTTGTCACAGAGTATGCATGCACATCACAGAGCTAGACAAGGCGAGTATTTAAGGTTTAAAAAGCATATAAATTGTCCAATATTTTTTTTTTTTAAATAACCGATCATTTCGCTACATAAGACCGTTCTTCTTTGGTTGGGATCGTTTAGAGCTCTTTGAAGCTGCATTTAAACTGCATTTTGGAAGTTCAAACTTGGGGGCACCATAGAAGTCCATGATATGGAGAAAAATCCTGAAATGTTTTCCTCAGAAAACATAATTTCTTTACAGCTGAAGAAAGAAAGACTTGAACATCTTGGATGACAAGGGGGTGAGTAAAATATCTGTACATTTTTGTTCTGGAAGTGAACTTCTCCTTTAAAATGATTTAATGCTGCATCTCAAAGCACTTTACATAAACAAATAAAATTAAAATGCACCATATAAAAATGATTTTAAAAAAAGCAAAAAAAGAAAACATGCATTTAAAACACATACAAATAAAATAATATAAAAATTAAGTGTGAATAAAGTGAATAAAATAAAGTGTGAAATTAGAAAATATAAAAGTTCATTATAATTAAAAATACTAACAAAAACTATAATATTTCAATGATTCTCAAATGCAAGTAAACATAAAATATTTCATCTTTTTTGCAAATGTTTTCACTGCATTTCCTCAATTGTAGTTGTATATATTTTTTAATATGATTTACATGAACATTTGTTTAATCTGTATTAGCTTTGTTATTAATGTTTATATATTATTTTTACTCTAATTATAAAAAAATGATGAGACCAAAATTACTGTTATAAATTGTTTTAAATTGCTCACTTTAACATTTTATTTCTATTTTTTTTGTGTGCAGCTCTCTTTATTTATTTCAGTTTTAAATTTCATTCATTAAATGAAACACTAAATGCAACACTAAAGAAACGAGTTTTAAGGTGAGATTTAAAAATATTAAGAGATTTCACTTGCCTTATTTTTATAGGCGGGGAGTTCCAAAATTAGTTTAAAATTATTATAATATAAATAATTAATATAAAGTTTAAAAGTATTAATAATAAAAATTATAGTTAAAACTAATTTCTAACTTCCTGAACTGAAATGAACTGAAAAACAAAAATGAACTGACATAATAAAGAATTTTTATTTCAGCTATGTTTCAGCAACATTTATTATTTTCATTTAGTTTAAAATAACTACAACTAAATCAACTAAAACTAATAAATAAAAATTAATAAAAACTGTATATACATTTTTAAAAAAAATCATAACAAAAACACACCACAAAATTACTAAAATTAAAATAAAATCTAAATGTAAATATTACCAAAAACTATAACTGTTTATCAGTTGTGCTAAAATAACACTAGTGTAAACATTTAAGAACATTTGGTTATTTAAACGTTTGGATTTTTCATTCTGGGTTAATTTTTTTTTATTTAATTATTTTAATTCTTATTATAAATATAAGTATTATAGTATTTGTATAAATGTTTGAATATTTACTTAAGTTAATTTAAATTGCCACTCACAAATATCATACTATATTTTACTGTTTTTACTGTTTACTATTTCTGCTGTATTCTAGAATTTCACCCCGAAAATCTAAAGAAATGGTAATATTTTGAAGAAGTTATTTAAATTTAGTATTAATACTTTGTTTTAATATTTGTTGTAGTTGTAATTTCCTATTTGATTTTTATGTGCAGTTGGACTAAAAATGCTAAATAAATTAAAATTTCTGAGTTGAGTGTTAAACTTTAAAAATAATTGCACAATGTGCTTTGTTTCACATACTAGCATTAGACAGTATAGAGTGTATGCTGAGCAGTCTGCATTAAAGCGTCTGATACTGCTCAATTATGAACACAGCTCTTGTCTCACAATTGAGAAACATGTCATCATAAAGCTGTTTTACTGTTAAGGTGTTTCATTGTGAAGCACGCAAGTTCCTTATTGCTTCCATTGCTTGACGTGTAAATAAGTCTCCTATGGATATACCACAGAACCGGAGCGTCTAGGTGACCGTTGTCAAAGCACGTCGGCTGCATTTGACTGTCGCTGAGTCCATTTGCATGTCTGGTGTATCCATTTTATTCTTCCCGTAAGAGTGGGTCCATCTGTAAATTTTATGGGTTTGGCTTCTGGTCTCATCCACCTCCAGCTATTTTTAGCTCTACAAAGCAGCTTGTTTTGCGGTTTGATATTGCAAATTGGTGTGTCTTACCATGTTATTTTAATGTTTTATCTGAATTATGAGCACACTGGTTTGCAGTGCAGTTTTACCATTTACTGCACGTTGTTAATCTTGTTATTTCCTCACTGATATTATATAAATATGTTTAACAAAATTGCATTTCTCATATTTTCAATTTATTAAGCTTTCATTACATTTATCAAATGTATACGTTATAAAAAAGCTTATACAACTTAAAAGAATTGCAATACATTGTGTTCTAAACCAAAATTCATTAAGGGTCATTTTGAGTTTATTTTAATAGTAGTTTAATAGTTTAGTTTCTAGGGGTTATCAAACTTCAAAAAGCACCGTAAAATACAATCAAAATAATTGTAAAAATTGTATTAGAAGATAAAATGAACCTTGATTTGCAGTTTGTCCTTTCCAATTTACATAAATGTACAATGTAAAATTTAGAATTTTGTTCTTTCCCTTCTCTTGCTGCAGTTTTAGTTTAGTTTTCCAGTATTTAGCTTTTATTTCAGTTTTAGTGCTTTATGGCTGTCAGTGTTAAAGGAGGAGTCCACTTCCAGAACAACAACTCACAAATAATTTACTCACCCCCTTGTCATCCAAGATGTTTATGTCTTTCTGTCTTCAGTCGTAAAGAAATGATGGTTTTTGAGGAAAGCATTTCAGGATTTTTCTTCATTTTATGGACTTCATTGGTGTCCCCGATTTTGAACTTCCAAAATGTAGTTTAAATGCAGCTTCAAAGGGCTCTAAATGATCCCCCAGAAGAAGGGTCTTATCTAGCGAAACGATCTGTCATTTTTATCAAAAAATAAAAATTTGTATACTTTTTAAGCACAAAAGCTTGCGTAGCACAGTCTTTCGGATGTGCGTCCATGGGTCGTTCTTGAACGATTCGTTCATTTTGAACGAATCTTTAATGTGACTCGCGAAGAACGAGTCGTCTCGGGGAGTGATTCGTGATCACGCGCAACATCCTATTAGGTTCTGTACTGGAATTAGTTCACCTGTTTCGAGTCTTTGGGTTTTTCGAATCGTTCGTTCATCTTATGGGGCTGTCACGAGATGCTGATTTTGCTAAAATTGACGGAATGACTCGTTCAATTTGCTGAACGAAACTCAGGTCCGAGTCGGTAAAATGATCCGAACTTCCCATCACTACTACGAATGACATCAAAGTTCATCATCTGTTTACTCCGACTAAAAAAGGTAGAGTATGCTGAAAAACGCCATCTTATTTTCTCCTAAAACTTCAGAATCTTCCGACATCATTGTACCTTTTTGTTTGTAAACAGTGTTTGGCTTACTTGCACTTTCTTAGTCTTTGCGTGTTCACTGTGTACCTTTCGCTTTTGTGACCTTTCGACATGATTCAATAGTACGTGAACGCGCATCCCAGAACCTGTGCTACACGACCTTTTGTGCTTAAAAATTATACACATTTTTATTTTCCAAAAAAAAAAAATGGCCGATCGTTTCGCTAGATAAGACCCTTCTTCCTCGGCTGGGATCGTTTAGAGCCTTTTGAAGCTGCATTTAAACTACATTTTGGAAGCTCAAAATCGGGGGCACAATTGAAGTCCATTACATAAAGAAAAATCCTGAAATGTTTTCCTCAAAAACCATAATTTCTTTACGACTGAAGACAGAAAGACATGAACATCTTGGATGACAAGGGGGTGAGTAAATTATCTGTGAGTTGTTGTTCTGGAAGTGGACTCCTCCTTTAATGTGTTAAATATGTTTAACAGAATTGCATTTCTCTGCTGACATGTACAATTTGCTGAGCCTTCATTAAATCTATAAAATGTTTTAAAAACGTGTGCGTAGGTTTTATAGGTGGTCAAACTGCAAAAAGCACCATAAAAATCCATAAAACATAAGACTCCATGTGACTTGAATAAGCTTAAAAGTGATACATTTGATCTGTTTGTCTCACTGCTGTCATGTGACTTCAGAAAAAAGACTTTGTACATAAGTTTTATGGACTGTTTTTATGATACTTCTATGGTACTTTTTTGTGTCTTTTTTTGGTACTGGACCACCACTGATTGTTCAGGATATTTTATTTTTGTGTTCAGCAGAGAAAAAAAAAGTCGTTTTGCACAGAATTAAAATTTTGAATCCTAATCTTTGTTAATTTCTGAACTCTTTGGATTATCTAATTACTTCTCTTTTCCCGTAGCTGATCATAATTACGGGTCCCAGTTACGAGGCTCTGACGTCTGAAGGCATTCAGCTGAACGTGGGTGGCGGTGACGTCGAGGAGGTCACATGTACGCTGATCGGGGACGTGTCGTATAATCAGATGTGTCAGTCGGGAGCGAGCTCACGTCCCAGCGCCGGTACGAGTTTCTCTAAGTTCACGCTCATCAACGGCCACTGTTGACCTGTTCAGTTTCAACTCTTAAACCTGATTCATAAATCAATCATAATGTGTGCTTTGAAACAATTTAACCACTGTTAACTACTTCCTTATGAGCTTAGTGTCAGTTTAACCAGTTTCGGTAATATGAGCTATATTAAGGATATTGGTCTTTGAAATAGTGATGTCCTGAAGACCTTCTGTTGATGTTTAATGATTCCAGATCTGGCTGAGAAGCGGTTATTGGATCCCAGTGAAGAAACACACTGTTCGAAAGAGCTTCAGCAATCTCTCAGTAGGTCAGTCAATGTGGACCTATAGTTTTTCACAGTAGCCACAGCCACACATGAAACCTCTGTGTGCATATGTGTATGTATATTTAGAATTTCACACATTTATTTTCAGCAAGGATGTTTTAAACTGATCAAAAGTGACAGGAAAGACATTTATAATAGAAAGATTTCTATTTCAAATAAATGCTGTCCTTTTGAACTTTATATTCATCAAAGAATGCTAAAAAAATAAAATGTATCATGATTTCCACAAAAAAAAGCAGCAATAACTGTTTTCAACATAAAATGTTTCTTGAACAGCAAATCAGTATATTAGAATGATTTCTGACGGATCATGTGACACTGAAGACTGGAGTAATGATGCTGAAAATTCAGCTTTGCATCACAGGGAATAAATTACATTTCACAATATATTCACATAGAAAAGAGATATTTTGAAATGTTATAATATTTTACAATATTACTGTTTTTACTGAACAAATAAATGGAGCTTTTGTGAGCATGAAGTGACTTATTTCAAAAACTGTAAAAAAAAAAATCAGTAGTTTATATTGACTCATTCTCTGACATCAGACTTAAGATTTCCGAGTGTCCTGATTTTGTACACACCTTCACCTTTAACTGTTACGCCTTTTCACATGCCTGATTTTCCAGCAATTACACAACTCTTTATGATGGAAAATTACGAGAAATGATTTGTCAGATTTCTGTCGTTTTGTTGAGATGGGTTGGGTTCTTGCGTGACCTAAAAAATATTTAAATTAATAAACACTTCTGGTCAAACGTTTGAAATAATGAAGACGTTTTAATTTATTTGAAGTTCAGCAGGAGCCTATGTTCACCAAGACTGTTTGTTTGATCAAAAATGCAGTAAAAACAGTAAAATTGTGAAGAATTATTCTGATTTTAAAATAGCTGTTTTCTATTTGAATATATTTTAAGATGTAATTTATTCTTGTGATAAAATGCTGAATTTTCAGCATAATTTCTCCAGTCTTCAGGGTCACATGATCCTTCAGAAATTGTTCTAATATGCTGATTTGCTGTTCAAGAAACATTTCTTATCATCAATGTTAGAAACGGTTGTTCTGCTTCATATTCAGTGTTGGGCATGTTACTTTAAAAAAATAATTAGTTATAGCTACTAGTTACTCACAAATAGTAACTGAGTTACATCATTATAAAAGTAACTAATTACCGGGGAAAGTAACTATTGTGTTACTTTTAAAAAAAAAAAAAATTCAAATACGTCAAATAACTTGGATGTTTAGTTTACTCACCAGCTATATAAAGCTTAATGGCACAGTTTTGTAAATATCTGAATGTACACTTAGCATCAGTCAGTCAAGCATTATATGACATTATGATAATTTAGCATTAGAACTTTAAAATAACCATGTAACCATGGACTGGTGTTGGTGCTTAAGATTTTCTATAACTAAAAATAATACTGAAAACATAAAACTACTACGACTTCTACTACTAATAACAATATAAAACACACTATGAATTAATGAGCTGCTGGGTTCATGAATATTAATCACGTTGTCTGCGTTCATTTGAACTGATTTGCTGAAATCAAAGCAGGGGCGTTTTAGTTCTTAAAAGCTGAAGATTTCCAAAGGAACTCCATTATTTTGTCAGGAAAATACAGCAAAAAATATTGTTTACATGTAGCGTGTCAATTCTGCATAGTATATAAGACGCTTGCTCTATGTGTATCTTTGCGTGTGTGTAAGACAAAGCGACACAAGAGTTTACGGTTCGTCAAAAAAAGATTAAGAGGAACTGAAAAATAAAATTATAAATAATAGTATAATAAATTATAGCAATGCCACATTTTATTGTCAGTAACAGTAATGGTGTTGTAACGGGGGAAACAGTAATTCATTTGATTACTCGTTACTGAAAAAAAATAATGCCGATAGTAACGCTGTTTATTTATAACGCCGTTCTTCCCATCACTGTTCATATTCCCATCACTGTTCACTGTTCGTATGGAAACCATTGATATGTTTTATTTTTTATTTTTTTATTTTTTTTCAATAATTGTTGAAGCTAGTTTTAAAGAGTCTTAAAGGAGAAGTCCACTTCCAGAACAACAATTTACAGATAATGTACTCACCCCCTTGTCATCCAAGATGTTCATGTCTTTCTTTTTTCAGGTGTCAAGAAAGAGTTTTTTGAGGAAAACTGTTAAATAATACAGTTCAGGATTTTTCTCCATATAATGGACTGATATGGTGTCCTGAATTTGAACTTCCAAAATGCAGTTTAAATGCAGCTTCAGACGATCCAAAATGTGCTTGTAAACGATCCCAGCCGAGAAAGAAGGGTCTAGCGAAACGATCGGTTATTTTCATAAAAATAATACAGTTGTATGTCAAAAAACTCAGACCGTATTTTCTCCCTCAACTTCAAAATCGTCCTTTATCGCTGTTTTATCTTTTTTGTTAAGGGTGTTTGATCTTCTTTGCAAAGACTGGGTCGGTACTTCTGCAGTGATGTAGGATGATTTTCAAATGATTTTTGAAGTTAAAACTCAGACCGTATTTTCTCTCTTTTTCGACATACCCTAACTGTCTTGAGCCAGAATACACAGAGTTCAGGGCGAGTAAGACAAGATGAGCGTTTAAGATTAAAAAGTATTAAATTTTATTTTTTTTTTTTAATGAAAATAACAGATTGTTTGAAGCCACATTTAAACTGCATTTTGGAAGTTCAAAATCGGGGCACCATATCAGTCCATTATATGGAGAAAAGTCCTGAAATGTTTTCCTCAAAAAACATAATTTCTTAACGAGAAGTGGACTTCTCCTTTGACTTAACATCACTTAAAAATCAAGTCATCATTTTTTCTGTATTATTAGTTTATGGCGCACTTAAAGGGATCCTCGGGTATTAAGACTTGTATGGCTTAACATAAGATACATGATGTCTCTTAATGAAATAAGTGGTAGAAAACCCATGAAAGATTTACATTACTTATAATACACATTGTTTTATACATATTTTGGACTATGGGGGGCACCATTATTTCGATGATGTCAAATGATTGCACTCGGTGAGCTACTGGCGCTACCTGTTGCTGTTTTTACTGCAACTTAATATAATAATAAAATACTGATAGGATGATCACAGCTACTGAAAGAGCTTACAGGTGGCGATGGATATAAGCGTAAGATTAAATCAAATGGCGTACCATCAATTTTCCCCACAAGGAGTCTAAACACCCCCAGATATTGAGTGAAATCCATGCTAAAAAACTCCTTTAGTGGCTGCAGCGTCATGACAAGTGTTTGCATGCTTACATCCTGTCAGGATGTCATCTAGAGTTTCTTTTCTCTGCCGTTTGTAAGCTCTTTCAGTAGCTGTGGTCGACTAAAACTAGAAAGTTTTCTTCGTCATCTTCCCATTCTTTGTCCCTCCTCTTATCGCTAGAAAAGCAGTGAAGACTTAAAACGCTTCTTGTTGCCCTTTGACTGAAATTACAACTGAAATCTGTACAATGTGGCATCGTATCAGTATTTTATTTTCCAAGTTGTGTTGTGGTAAAAATAGCAACAGGTAGTGGCAGTAGCTCACCGAGTGCAACCATTGCACGTCATCAAAATAATGGCGCCTCCCTATAGTCCAAAATATGTATAAAACAATGTAAATCATCATAAATCTTTAATGGGTTTTCTACTACATCAGTATAAGACATTATATTAAGCATACAAGTCTTTAATACCCAGGGTTCCCTTTAAAAACCTCACAATGTTTTACAATGTCATGCCAACTCTATTTGGTCTCAGTTGAGTGGTGTGTGTTTGTGTGTCAGGTCGAAGCGGAGCCGACGGGGTCCAGTTATCGAAGCGGACGGCATGCTGAAGATGTTCCACTGTCCGTATGAAGGCTGTAGTCAGGTGTATGTGGCCATTAGCAGTTTCCAGGTGAGCTCATGTGTGCCATGCATGTCTAATGAGGCTGCGGCCGGAGAATCCCTGAGAGCACAAACCAATGCCACAACACAAACGGTTAAATATAGAAGCTAGAAAATTATATGCTGTGAAGGGCATTGACGTAAAACTGACCGGCCAGGTGCTTTGTCAATTTCATTGTTCAAATCTTCTAATGCCTCTTAAGTGTTTGGTGCACCTTAGTAACAGGAAATAAAATTTCCCCTCAAACAGAGTGGGTTAAATATTGTAAACATTAGAATGGAAATCTGCTAAATATTTATAGACTTGGTTAATTTTTGCTTATGAGATTAATCGCATTGATAGCGCTGACCTGCATCTTGTCGAATGAAATCCAGAGATTTTGAGGTGCTGATTGCACATTACAGTATGCATTTTGTCTTTGCCTTAATCACTAGAGAACTGCGACAAAGACATGATCTCTGATTAACATTTTTGTTCAATTCTCAGCCGACTTTCACATGTATGAATGATTCAGAAGACATTATTTAAAACTTATTGCTTTATTTTTGTCCATAACTAATTAAATTAACACATTAAATCGACATTCCTAATAAATAAGTAATGAAATACTCATTAAATATTCATTAAAAGTCATCAGATTAGCTAATATTGAACTGTTTTGCAATACAGCAGGTTTTTTTTTGTCAATGCAGCGCTGATGATGAATGCATAAGTAATTACAAATATGGGTCAGCTGTTTTTCTGAGACATTTTGTAACTTGTATTCAAGAAGTCAGGTTAAAGTATTATTTTAATAAAAGATCTCGTGGAGCTCATTTTGTGCCGTCAGCAAAAGTCGTAAAGTACAGACAAAAATCAGATTGTCTGCTTCTGGTTATGAGTCAAATCATGATTTTCAAAGATTTTTATGATTTACGTTGAACAGAATCACGTGAACCTGGTGCACAGGAAGGGACGCACCAAAGTCTGTCCTCATCCGGGCTGCGGGAAGAAGTTTTATCTGTCCAACCATCTTCATCGGCACATGATCATACACTCAGGTACTGACGTAAGATTTTACACGTGCTTGTGCCAGTGTTATTTTAGTATCAGAGTTGTAATTTTATAGTTTTTAACATTATTTATTTATTTATTTATTTATTTTTCAGTTTTTATATTTTCTCTTTTCATTTTTGAATTGATTTAAAGTAGTTTTTAATTTTAATATTAATATGTTTTGCCGTTTTTATTATTATTATTATTTTAATGTGCCTGTATATGTAATGTTACACGTTTTTATTTGTTACTTTTTAGTTTTTTTTTGTTTGTTTGTTTTTTTTTTGTTTGTTTCATTCTTTTTTTGTTGTTATTTTATTGGTGCACGTTTAGATTTGTTGTAGTTTTTCAGTGTTGTCTAGTTTTAGTTTTTCAGTATTTAGTTTTTATTTTAGTGTTTTAAAGTTAATTTTTAACTGATATCATGTAAATATTTTCCAGCTTTTAAGTAGTTTCCAGCATTGCATTACACCACAGCCATAGTGGCTTTTACAATTTAATGAAGGCAGGTTACAAAATGTTATACTTTTACAATATACTGTCTTCCTAAAACCAAAATTAATTAATTTATTTTATTCATTATCACTAGTTTATCTGTATGGTTTTTTTATTTATTTTTTTTTTTGTTTGGTTTTTTTTTTTGAAAATGTGTTTCAAATGTGGAAAAATGTTTCAAGACCTTTACAAAAATGGTTTTATTTTAATTTTCATTAATGACTAACATATTAAAATTGACACGCACACATATTATTAATCATAATACAAGTTATAATATAAAAAGAGTTTAAGTGTTACTTAAATTGCTTAATTTTTTTTTTTTTTTAATCTACTAATGATATATATTTTTACATAATTCATTTTCATTTGTTCAGTTTATTTTCAGTTTTTTATTTGTTTAAAAATCTTTCAAGGCATTTACAATAATGTGTTCATTTTAGTTTAATTGATGATAATAACACTGGATTGCACACATTATTACTCATAAAGTTATAATATACACTACTAGTCAAAAGTTTTTGAACAGTAAGATTTTAAATGTTTTTTTTAGAGACTGCTCACTAAGCCTGCATTTATTGAATAGAATTTTTTTCAGGTTTCTTTGTTGAATAGAAAGTTCAGAAGAACAGCATTTATCTAAAATAGAAGTCTTATTTAACATTATAAATGTCTTTATCATCACTTTTGATCAATTTAAAGCACCCTTGCTAAATAAACGTATTCATTTCAACAATTCTTTCCCCCCAAAAAATTATACGGACTCCAAGCTTTTGAATGGTATTGTGTATAATGTTACAAAAGCTTTTTATTTAAGATAAATGATTTTCTTTGGATCTTTCTGTTCATCAAAGAATCCTGAACAATATACTCAACTCTTGAACAGCAAATCAGCATATTAAAATGATTTCTGAAGGATCATGTGACACTAAAGCCTGGAGTACTGATTTTGAAAATTTAGCTTTGATCACAGGAATAAATTGCACTTTAAAATGTATTCAAATAGAAAGCAGTTATTTTAAATAGTGAAAAATAAATAAATAAATGCAGCCTTGGTGAGCAGAAGAAAATTTAAAATCTCACGGTTCAAATACCTTTGACTTTAAGTAAAAAGTAATATAATATAAAAATCATGTTTTGTTTTTAATCAACTAATTCTATTTACCAATCAAAACAACTGTTTTTACATTCTTTCACGCAGGTGTACGAGACTTTATCTGTGAAACATGTGGAAAGTCCTTTAAACGCAAGAATCACTTAGAGGTGCACAGACGAACACACACGGGAGAGACGCCGTTACAGTGAGTTTAATGAAAGCACCACAATTCATATAAGTACATCTGCCATATTTAACAAATGTCACTTCATAAGTGTTTTTCTTGTACCTGCCCCTGTAGATGTGAGATATGTGGGTATCAGTGTCGACAGCGAGCGTCACTCAACTGGCACATGAGGAAACACACATCTGAAGCGCATTTCAATTACACGTGCGAACACTGCGGCAAACGCTTTGAGAAGCTCGACAGCGTCAAGTTCCACAAACTCAAGAGCCATCCAGACAAACAGCCCACCTGAACGACACTTAAAGAAGACAGTCATGAGTATGTGGAAAGATTTAAAGGAATAGTTTACCCAAAAATGAAAATGACCCCATGATTTACTCACCCTCAAGCCATCTTAGGTGTATGTGACTTTCTTCTTTCAGATGAATACAATCAGGGTTATATTAAAAAATGTCCTGCTTCTTCCAAGCTTTATAATGGCAGTGAATGGCTGTTGATATTCAGTAGTCCAATAAAATGCATCCATCCATCATAAAAAGTGCTCCACATGGCTCGGGTGAGTTAATAAAGGCCTTCTGAAGCGAATCAATGTGTTTTTGTAAGAAAAATATCCATATTTAAAACTTTATAAACCTTTACCTCATGTCATAAATGAACATGTGTACAACAGTTAGCAGAAGCTGGAGTTTATGCTTTATAAAGTTTTAAATATGAATATTTTTTTTACACAAATGCATTGGTTCACTTCAGAAGGCCTTTATTAACTCCCTGGGGCTATGTGGAGTACTTTTTATGATGGATGGATGGATATTATTGGACCTCAACACCCATTCACTGCCATTATAAAGCTTGGAAGAGCCAGGACATTTTTTAATATAACTCCAATTATATTTGTCTAAAAAAAAAAAAAAAGTCATATACACCTAGGATGGCTTGAGGGTGAATCATGGGGTCATTTTCATTTTTGGGTGAACTATCCCTTTAAGGCTGTGTTTCTTTAGTAGTAATTGCATTTTGTGCACTTTTAGGTGTATTTTTATGAAGAAAAAAAAACTTTTTTTACAAATCAAGACGTAGTATTGACCTAAAATATACTTGATAGATACTCAAAAGAACATGCAAAAACACAGAGACATCCATCAAGATAATCAAAACGGTTTATTTTGTTGTCTGTCTATAGTGTGTTTTTAGTTCATTCCTGTGCTGGACACAGAAAAACAAAACTGTACTTCTGCTGACACTGTATGAACAAACGTTAATGTTTACACCAGATTTTTACACCAGATCCAAATCAGGGTGATATAATTAACATATGTCTGCTGTACCTTGCAGAAACACATACTGCTTCATTAAAACTTCAATTTATTTACGTTGCCTTGTCCAATCCACGTTTTTAAAAACTTCTGTTTCTTGTGTGTAGCCTAAAATATTTCTAGCCCACTTATTGTATTTATTATTCGTAACTTAAGCTACAGTGCAGCTGTGCACTTACCCCATACTTAAATTGTTAGTATGTAACTATCAACACGTTTCTACAAAACATATCCATTTATATCAGTCCTTCACTATCCAAGATACAAATGAGTTTGTTTCTTCAACAGAACAGATTTAGAGAAGTTCAGCATTACATCACTTGCTCACACAATGGATCCTCTGAAGTGAATGGGTGCGGTCAGAATGAGAGTCCAAACAGCTGATTAAAAACATCAAGTCCGTCTCCTGTTGTCCTCTCGTATCAACATCCACCAACATAATTGTTTAGAACTGTTTTGGACTGTTTTTGCTTGTAAATGGGTGCATATTTCTCTCCTGATTTAGACGTGATGACCTTTTTGACTTGAGGAAGCAGTATTATGGATTTTGGACTTGTATATTAGCCTGAAGCAATGGTTTGAAGTGTCTTAATGATGGATATTTATATTACAAACATTCAGCTTTCAGCTTCACAAGATGTTAACTGATGGACTTTTGGATTATTGTGTTTTTATCACACTCATTCTGACGGCACCCATTCACTGCAGGAGATCCATTGATGAGTAGTCAAGATGATGTAGTCAAGAAACAAACTCATCTACATCTTGGACTGCACTGTAAAAAATAATTTGTTGATTCAACTTAAAATAATTTGGCACCTGGCTGCCTTAAAATTTAAGTTCAGTCAACTCAAAGTTTAGACAACTTGAAATGTTAAGTTGTACTAAGTAACAATTTAGATATGTGAGTTGATTCAACTTAAAATTTTAAGGCAGCTGGGTAACAAACCTGGCTTTTAAGTTTAACAAACCAAATTTTTTGTTTAGTCAACTTAAATATCAAAGTGGTCACTTAGTACAACTTAACATTTCAAGTTGACTTAACCTATTTGAGTTGACTGAACTTAATATTTTCTAACATTATTTTAAGTTGTCTCAACAAATTGTTGTTTTTTTTTTTTTTTTTTACAGTGTGAGGGTAATTTTCAGCAAATGGAATATTTTGACTGTTCTTTTAAATGGATAGTTCACTTAAAGATAACATTTTTGTCATCGTATGCTTACCCATAAGTTGTTCCAAACCAGTTTGAGTTTCTGTCTTTTGAGCACAAAAGAAGATAATTTGAAGATTGTTGGTAACCAAACAGTTGATGGTAGCCATTGACTTCCATAGTATTTTTTCCATACTATGAAAGTCAATGGCTACCGTCAACTTTTTGGTTACCAACATTCTTAAAATTATCTTCTTTTTTTGTTCAACAGCTGAAAGAAATTCATACAGGTTTGGAACAACTTCAGGGTGAGTAAATGATGCCAGAATTTTCATTTTTGGGTTGAACTGTCCCTTTAAGTGTTACCAATTTATTTTCTTTTGGAATTTTTCAAACTTTTAGAATATTGGTAAGCTGGAATTCTAACCAAAGGAACATTATTTTCTTCAAAGTTCAATATGATTCAACATATACTGTAATTGTTTTCATATACATGCTTACATTCAGATTCTTGGTTGGTGGTGTTCGGTTCTTAGTAAGTCAACGGTCATATTTCACCTACCTGACGCTATTTTAGTTCAAATGTTTACATGTAAACATTCCAAAAATACAACATAGGCACATTCATTTAGAATAGGGGTCCTGGAGGGCCGGTGTCCCCTGCAGAGTTTAGCTCCAACCCTAATCAAACACACCCGAACCAGCTAATCAAGGTTATTTGTACATAATACTGTGTCTACATCTTTCAAAGTTCCTGGAAAATGTTTAAGAGAGAAGGATTCTGAGCAGTGTTTCTGGATGGACGCATTAAAACGGTGATTGAAAGCACAATGACCTTGTTTGAAGTGTTATGTGAGGGGGTTGAGTCATAACTAAACACGAGGCCTTGAGCTTTGTCTAAGACTGTCAGGAACAGTGACAGCTACCTGTTTAATTGGCTGGTTGATGTTGGGAAAATGCTGGTTTGTCTACAGGTGGAACACTGACGTCATTGTTTCTCGGAATAATCCTTGTTTTGTTTTAAGGTTTTCATAGTCTGAAAAACCTTTTGAATGAAAATGTTTCATGGATGTTAAAGGTTCTTTATAGAATAATAGGCACTGATAAAGAAACTGTTTTTTGTTTTAAAGTGCAATGACTTCTGGTTTAAATTTTTATTTTTTATTTTTTTAAACCCTTTTAACTTGTATTGAACCTATACTTTTTCCTCATTCTTTAGTAACAAGCTTTTTGTTATCTCTTTCCTTCCTTAATTATTTCACCTTGAAAATTTGTTTAAGCTTTTGTGTTGAATTATTTAACTGTTTAATCTGAGGTCTAATTTAACTTGTCTAATTTATATATGTGTATATATATATATATATATATATATATATATAATGAACCTTTTTTTAATTAATGGTGATACATTTTCATCTCAAAAGAAGAGTGTTTATTTAAAACAGAAATGTTTTAAAACTTTAGAAATGTCTTTATTGCCACTTTTGATCAATTTAATACATCCTTGCTGAATAAAAGGATTCTTTTCTTTAAAAAATAAATAAATAAATAAATAAATAAATGTATTTATATAGTCCAGTGATTCCTCAAAATAAGGAAGAGGCTTAAGCTGTTTTTGTAATTATATTTAATGAACTGTTTAAACTAATATATATATATATATATATATATATATATATAATAAACAGCAATTTGAGCATTTAATGAACTGTTTAACCCAATATATAGATTAAACGTATAAATTAAAAAGCAATTTGAGCAATTTTATGAACTTTCTACTTTTAAATTTTTAATTCAATTTAATTTTTTTAAAATTAACGGTGATACAATTTAATGCATTCTTGCTGAATAAAAGTATTTTTTCAAAAAAAAAAAAAAAAAAATTATATATATATATATATATATATATTTAATATAGTCCAGATAATATATAGTCAAATAAGGAAGAGGCTTAAGCTGATTTTATAATTACATATATATATATATATATATATAAAGTTCTATCTTTTTTCAGTCTTTCTTTGTAATTCTTTGTATTTTTTTCCATTTTAATTCAATTTGATTTAATTTTTAAAAATTGTATAGTTTTTTTTTAAATACATTTTTCTAAGGCCCTTTCGTTTCTTTTGCTCCATAGTAAACTGCGGTTTCATTTTCTTGATTTTCTTGTCTTGGGATCCGCCAGGATTATGACATCAGTTTTATTGTTTGCGTGACCCTTTTCTTCCTTTCGTGTGATGTCATAATTTCCTCCTAGATCTTTTTCTTAATCCATAATTATACTCCTACACATAACAAAACATTAGTACACAAAAGCCCAAATATGCATTGCATGTACACATATATCTCCGCTAATATTTTGCTTTGCAGCTACCAACACACATTTTCCCGTTGACACAAAGTTAGTTGTGTTGATCAGGTGCCTCAGAGGACCGAGCCCGGGTGATTCAATGAGTCTCCGTGACTACAGATGCATTACACCCACTCTCTCCTTCTCTAGAGAGAGAAGAGAAGGAGGAGTCGTGTGTCACTCCCACCTGTTCACTCCATCCCTCCTCCCTGTAAAAACCACCTTCACATGAGCGACAGAAGAGAGAAAGCAGGAGGCGCGAATAACCGCTCTTCGCCTAATTGACAGTCAGTCAGTCACTCAGGGATTTATTTGCAAACCTCAAACATTTAACTACAGGTAAGAGATTCTCCCTTGTGAAGCTACTTTAGGATATATATCGTAAAAATACCGTTAAACCTACTTTGACGTAAAGGTATCTTTAAAATACCTTGAAGTAAATAACTTAAACCCGACGCTCTCTGCAAATATCAGTGTATTTAATTGTGTGCGTGTTCATCCAGGCTGGTGTTAAGTAAGTGTTTTAAACAGCTCGTAGTTGTTAGTGAGGTGTGTTCGTGTGATGTTCACAGCTTCAGGACCGTGTCACGTCCTTTCGGAATGAGATCTCATGAGAGATCCGTGTTTTGATGGTTTTTCCTCGCTTGTCCTGAGTCATTGTTTTGCGGAGCGTGAGTGTGACTTTAATTAACGCTGCATCACTGATCAAGCTTTGGTTGTCGCCCACATTTACTAACAAACAAAGATGTCAACCGTCATTTGACTTCCTTTCTGAAACGCCTCTGTCGAAAATACCACGGCAGAAGTTTGGCGTCAGTACGGCATTTAAATGTTTTTGAAATAAGTCTCCTATGCTCACCAAGGCTGTATTTATTTGGTCAAAATATAGTAATATTGTGAAATAATATTACAATTCCAAATAACAGTTTTCTATTTGAATGCGTTTTAAAATGTAATTTATTCCTGTGAACAAAGCTGAATTTTTAGAATCATCAGTGTCACATGATCCTTCAGAAGTCATTCTAATGTGCTAATTTACGGTTCAGAAAAACAAAATCCGTGGTTAAAAATTGTTTTTCAGGGTTCTTTGATGAAAATAAAGTTTGAAATAGAAATCTTTTGTGACATAATGTCTTTACTGTTGCATTTGATCAATTTAATGCATCCTTGCTAAAAAAAAAAGTATTATTTTCTGTAAAAAAAAATCATACTGACATCAAATCAAAATCATATATATATGTGTATGATACCAGTATTAATATGTGACCCTGGACCACAAAACCAGTCTTAAGTAGCACGAGTATATTTGTAGCAATAGCCAAAAATACATTGTATGGGTCAAAATTATAATTTTTTTTAATGCCAAAATTCATGAGGATATTAAGTAAAGATCATGTTCCATGAAGACATTTTGTAAATTTCCTACCGGAAATATATCAAAACTTAATTTTTGATTAGTAATATGCATTGCTAAGAACTTCTTTTAACAATTTTAAAGGCGATTTTCTCAATATTTTGATTTAGTTGCACCCTCAGATTCCACATTTTTATATCTCGGCCAAATATTGTCCTTTTCTAACAAAGCATACATCAATAGAAAGTTTATTTATTCTTATTTATCTCAATTTTTCACAAAATTTACCCTTATGACTGGTTTTGTGGTCCAGGTTTGCATATTTACATTATACTCCATGGTATTTCGAGTGATACCACTTCCAAAAAAATGTTAATACTATGGTAAATTGACTCTTACAAAAAAGTAAATTGCTACTGCCATGGTAGTTCAAACATGTGCTATGGTAATAAAACTATTTGAAAGCCATATATGGTTTCAAAGTACCATATACTTTTACATTACCATTTTTACTGTGCCATGCTCATTTACCATGGTGCTCCAGAGTATTTTAAAGAATACCATAGTATGACCACCATGACAGTGAAAGAATATCATGGCAATACATGGTAGAGTTTGTAAGTGAACTTGTAAATATTAACTTGACTTCAATAAAAACTAATCTAAGGACAAGATGTTTATAAGACAAAATCATATTAATTTAGACAATCAGGAGCACTTAAGAACAAATCAATAAGTTATTTTGTCAAAGTAAAATTTTAGACTTCACATGGGGATTTTTTCCTGTTTTAATATCTCTATATTGAATGTATTTTTAAACGAGGTGCATTATAATGCACAGTTAAAAACTGTAATATTTAACTGGACTTTAAACACTCATTAGTATGTTATGCATTCTACTATCAGATAATACAATCCAAGAGACATTGTCCATGTCCATCTCTCGCGGAAATGAGCAGACATGGGTCAGTACCCAGATCTCAGAAAGACAATGTTCTGACCAACACAAAGCCTGCTTTATCTTCATTGCATCTGCTTTTGCCATGCGCTGTTGCCTTTGATTTACCTCTGAAACAATATCAAAATGAGGAAACCCGATATGCTAGCGTTTATTTTCAGGGGTTCCAAAACCGGATTGATGATGCAGAACACAGAGAGTAAACATTAACACACCCCTATGAATGATTTTCATGTAGGAAAAACAAGTATACCTGTGTATGCTGCAGGCTACACGTACTGCACACGTCTGTAGAAAGCATTTTCATTTCAAAGACTCACGGCTATAAAAGACCAACATGCTGTTTTTAATGTGTTTGGTTATTCCTCATACTCATGTATATATTCATGGGTGACCAGGTTGATAGTTTAGAGATCGAAATCTCTCTAAGCAAACAACTGATTTTAAAAGACTGTAAGACAAAAAATTTTTGGTTTCATTTGCGAAGAATTTCAAATGAGGACTTCAACACATTTGAGAATCATCAAATAAACACTGACTTTACTTTTTACCTTTTGATGTTATAATCATTATGATATTATGTCATCTTAAGTTTGTTTAGGCACCTTTTACTACAATATTTCTAAAAGAAGTTTCTTGTGCTCACCAAGGCTGCTTTTTTTTTTTTTTTATCAAAAACACAGTAAAATCAGTAATATTGTGAAATATTATTACTTTTTAAAATAGCTATTTTCTACTGTAATATATTTTAAACTGTAATTTATTCCTGTGATGCAAAGCTGAATTTTCAGCATCATTACTCCATATTTTTGCAGAAACCATGACACATTTTCATTTTAATAGAACAGCGTTTATTTAAAACAGAAAGTTTATAAATGTCTTTACTACTGAAGAAAATTATCCATTTAAAAAAAAAAAAAAAAATCTAAATATATTTATATAGTCCAGTAATTCCTCAAATAAAGAAGAGGCGTAATCTGACTTTATAATTTAATTATATTTTACAACCTGTCATAACATTTGAAGTCTACTCATGGCACATTTGACAGTAACTGTCCGTCTGTAATTGTGAAACACTTCGCATCAATAGTACTTTATTGATGGTTTTTAAATGTTTATCTCATCTGTCTTTGGACAATGACCCGATCAGAACCAACTGTTCATCTTAAACCTAAACGAACTCTGACCGCACACCAAAAACTTGAGTAGTGCACGGTTGTTTTATGGAGCGGTGCTTCACTTAGGGTTAAATGCAGCATTTTCATGCTTCCGGTATTATATCTGAGAAACAGTGTGTAACCTTGGGTAACAAGTGGCCTTAAATGTTTATGGATGGTGCGATGAAACCTATTTAAAGTCCTATAAAGGCATAATAAGTGACCTGAGCTTATAGCAGGAAGGGATGCGTCACCTGACAGCACCTTACAGATTGTCACGTTGGTGGACAATAAGCAGAAGTATAGCTCATTAAATGACGTTATATGTGTTCAGAGATGATCAGGTTACAGTAAAGCCTCTCTGAAAGGTGCAGTGTTCTCTTCTCTCGGACTTTATATTGTGTTTTAAAGGAAATGCTCTTGTAAAATCCTCTCACCTTGTTTCCATAGAGTCACTGGCAGTAATTGTTTTCGTAACGTAGTCAAGCGTTAATTATCAAACGAACGCGAATAAAGACATGGGGCATAATTAAAAATGGTATAATTTTTCCAGTTACAAGCATATGCATATGTACATATAAGTAACAATTAATTTATATTATATGTGTGTGTGTGTGTGTGTGTGTGTGTGTATGTATAGATACACATATATATGTGTGTGAGTAAATATAACAACATCATTAACGATTATTTTGTTAATCGAATAATCATTCGATTATTCTGACGATTAATCGAGTAATCAGGTGTGTGTGTGTGTGTGTGTGTGTGTGTGTGTGTGTGTGTGTGTGTGTGTGTGCACCTGGTATTTATCACGTTATGGGGACCAAATGTCCCCACAAGGATAGTAATACCAGTAAATTTTGACCTTGTGGGGACATTTGTGAGGTCCCCATGAGGAAACAGGCTTATAAATCATGCAGAATGAGTTTTTTTGAGAAAGTAAAAGTGTGCACAGTCTCCTGTGAGGGCTAGGTTTAGGTGTAGGGTAGGTGTAGGGCGATAGAAAATAGGGTTTGTACAGTATAAAAACCATTACGCCTATGGAATGTCCCCATAAAACATGTAAACACAACGTGTGTGTGTGTGTGTGTGTGTGTGTGTGTGTGTGTGTGTTAAGATGTCACTAATGATTATTTTGGTGATCGGGTAATCTGTCGATTATTCTGACGATTAATCGAGTAATCAGATATTTATGATTCATTTTTTGTGGCAATAAAAATAGACCTAAGCTGACAATAGCCTTTGAAATTACTTAAAATATACACGTAATAGCAATAAGGTAATAATAATTTGTTCAAATAAAGTTTTAAAAGCAAGTAATTATATGGTTTAATTGAACAAAACTGTTAAAATACATAAAGCTAATGTACATTATGCATTATAACAAATGCCTGCAGAGGGCGCCAATGGCCTGACGATTGTTTTTACACTTTACAGTGCGATCTAATCCTTGTTTTTTATATAGACTAAAAAACATTTAATTCAAATGTCTACTTAATCTTTATTAATTGGCCATTTCTATCTGACAGAAATGCTACAGCCACTGCAGGTTCCTGAATATGTGGACATCAAAATTTGCAAACTTGACACTGGCAAATTGCAGTCGAGGATTTTTTATAAATCGAGTACTCTAACTAAATCAAGGAATCGTGACAGCCCTAATAAATATAATTTAAAAATATAATATTTAGATAGCAAATGTTACTTGACATTATTTAAAAATGTATAAAAAATTATATATTTTTTAAATAAAATTCCTAAAAAATATTTTTTACAGTTATAAAATAATTATTATAAATAAAACATATGCCTAAATAAAATACAAGTTATGGTTTTCAATGACTTATTTGAGTATGTTAGTGCAGAATCTTCCCTAGTAAAAAAAGTAATAGATTTAAAATGCATTTATTTTATACTAAGTATAGTTTAAGTCTATTACCATATTTACTGACATATCACTTGAGACTTCGAGACTGATAAAAAAAAGTTAGAATTAAACTTTATATTAAGTACTTACTTGTAAAGCCTAAAATATTTTTAATGTCACTACTGATGAGGATTGTGTGATCTTTGAATAATATCAATCTTTAAATGCAAAATATTTAAAGTGTACCTACAGTATACTTGCAATAGTTTCACTTTAGCACAATCAAATATACTTAAGTATATCTTTAGTTGGACTACTTCCACACAATTAAAGTGCATTAAGTACAAAATTAGTTGCTCCAATTTAGCAGGCTTTAGATATATCAGTTTAGTACACTAAACGTACAATTGCAGGATATTTCTATTAAAAGCATAATATCTAAATGTATTTGTAGTATACTTAGAATGAAGTAAATGCATTTTAAATACATTTTAGTATATTTTTTTTTCACTAGGATTGTTATTTCTTATCTTGGACTTTTGGACCTCTTGCATGTGTGGAAAAGTAAAGAACGGTTTTTGTCTCTCTCCCATTGTGTTCCCTACAAAAAGCTTTTTTCAAAGCCTCTTTAAATATTACCTCAGGTCCTTTGGTCTATTCACAACTCTATTAAAACACGGATCTGACCTTAAAGAGAACTGCATATGGCGTATGTTTGTAGAGCATTGTATTGCATTTGTTGGAATTACACACCTTGTTGGAATTAAATTTGTTGACCCGTCCTTAGTGTTGAGCAAGGGCTACTTTCAGGTACTTAGAATGAGGCGTATTCTTGGAGTGTTACAATATTTTATGTTTACTTTTCAAGAAAAGCTTATTAAAGAGTTTGTGTGGTTCACATGAACTTTTGACCTGTGAGACAAGCGTTTTGGGTTTAACGAGAGTTGTAGTTAAATAATTTACTACCGCAAAACCACCAACTTTTCGTGGACTTACAGTGTACTTTGTCTCACAAAATCATGCAAGTAATGGTGTTTATTGTATATTCATTCAATAAAAATGCAAATATGAACAATTCTAAGTTGTATGTTGTTAATTCTTGTTTATTATATCTTTTTTAGGTGTCATATCCATACAATAAAAATGGGTTGCTTTGGATTTTTGAAAACGATGATGTTCCTCTTCAATGGAATCATCTTTGTAAGTAAAGCTCATGTTTGTTTGAGCTGATTATATTTGCAATCAAAGTCAAAGTCACTTCAGGTTTTCCTGCTTTAATGTCACCTGACTGTGCGGCTGTGTTTTGCATAAAGACAGTGACGCATCTAGAGTAAATAGTTCATCTCAGTCCAAAACATCTATTTACATTTGTGTTCTCAGCTGCTATTTTCTCAGTGAAGTGACTCAAGACTATATATTGAATACCAATTGTGATAAAAGTGTTGCCTAATTTTCTCCAAATCTAAGTAAGAGACCAACAAACAAGCAAATTATCTGATTTCCATGTGGTTTAGCTGGGTCACATGCAAATCATATTGCTACAAAACATGCCGATGATGTGAAGGCAAAATAAGTATCTTGTCTGCTTGCAGTGGTCTAAATACATTTTAGGATGTTGATATGAGAACCATGGCATGTGTTAAAATCAAACCTGTTTGTGTTTTTGTGGTGCAGCTGGCAGGAGCAGCTATTCTGGGTGTGGGGATCTGGGTGAAGGTAGACAGTGGATCTATCCTGGGTCTTTTGAACAAAATAGAAGGAGCTCCAGGTGAGCTGCAGCAGGTGCAGAATGTGGGATACCTCCTAATCGCAGTGGGCGCTCTGCTGCTCATCATGGGCTTCCTGGGCTGCTGTGGGGCGATCAAAGAGAGCAGGTGTATGCTGCTGATGGTACGTCACAGTACACTGAAAGCACACATACTGTAATGAGGTTCACACAATGTGTACACCCTTAAAGAGACAGTTCATCCAAAAAATGAAATTTAGAGAAATTAAAATATAAAACAAAAAACAACAATATATTTTTTATGTTTAGCTTTTGGTTTACATTTAAAGGACTATATAAATGTCATATATATATTAGGGCTGTTAAACGATTAATCGCGATTAATCGCATACAAAGTAAAAGTTTAAATTTGCCTAATATGTGCATGTACTGTGTGTAATTATTATGTATATATGAATACACACAAATTAATGTATATATTTAAGAGAAATATGTTATTTATGTACAAAATATTTTTATTTATATATAATATAAATTATATAAAAATTATAATAAATACATATACTTGTAAATATTTTTTTAAATATATACATGAATGTGTTTGTATTTATATATACATAATAAAGTATATAAGTGAAGTAGAAATTGCGAGATATAAACTTGCAATTCTTACTTCTTTTTAAATTATTAATATAAACTCACAATAAAAGAGTTGTAGACAGAATTTTCTCGCAAATGCGAGTTTGTATTGTGCAAGACTTTTTCTTACAAATACAAGTTTAAATCTTGTAATTCTGACTTTTTTCTCAGAATTGCATGATATAAACTGAACTGCGATTATCAAGTCAGAATTGCAAGATAAAAATTCAGACTTTTTTCTCGTAAATGCGAGTTTGTATCTTGCAATTTTTTCTTTTTTTCTTACAAATGCAAATTTATATCTCGCAAGAATTGCATAATATAAACAGAACTGCACAATATAAACTTGCAGTTGAGAGTTACAAAGTCAGAACTGCAAGATAAAAAGACATTTTTCTTGCAAATGTGAGTTTGTATCTTGCAGTTCTGAATTTTTCTCAGGTTTGCAAGATATAAACTCACAATTGCAAGTTGTAAAGTCAGAATTGTGACATAAAAACTTGCAATTCTGAGAAATACAGTCAAAATTGTGAGATATAAACTATTCTTACAATTCTTATTTTTTTCTCAGAAATGATTGATATAAACTCGCAATATGCGTGTTATAAAATCAAATTGCAAGAAAAAAAAATCTGACTTTTTTTTCTCTCAAATGTGAATTTGTATTTTGCAATTCAGATTTTTTTTCTCGCAAATGTGAGTTTGCATCTTACAGTTGTATCTTACTGATGTGTTCTCAGAATTCTGAGTTTATATCTTACATATCTGACTCAATATCTGGCAATTGCTGAGAAAGAAAGAATTGCGAGATATAAACTCTGGGAAAACAATTATGAGAAAAAAGTCAAAATTGTGAGGTAAAAAGTCATAATTACCAATTGCAATCATTAGTCAATTATTAAAAGGAGGATTACTGCAGTGAACTTCTATTTGTTCCTCCATTCATTCATTAAATCTGTCTGTCAATCTCTCTCCTCAGTTCTTCATCATTATTCTGATTGTGTTCATTGCTGAAGTTGCTGGAGCGATTGTGCTACTGGTCTTTAAGCCTCTGGTAAGTCTGTACACCCCATATATAAAATACCCCTTTGTCTGCACTGAACCCAAGGAAATACTCAAACTCATTTGTATATTTCAGGCTGAAAACCTGATAAAAGAGTTCGGAAACCAAGTTGTCAAAAGCATCAAAAAAGATTATGGGGAAAATCCAGATATCACTGGACTATTGAACACTACCATGACCACGGTTTGTGACACTTTAGTTAATAAAGAAGGAAATAAAAGTTGTTATTATTATTATTAGGTTATTATTATTGTTGGAGGTAGTTGTATTATTATTTGTAACATAATTGCTATTATTATTACAGACACATATATATATATATTTTAAATTAAACAAAATCCTAAAACTCTTAAATAAAATTATATGCAAGCATTTTCCAGTTTTATATTGTACATTTGATCATTTGAGAACTTTGCCTCATATAAGAACAGTCTTTAAAAGTGTGCCACAACACCTGAGCAAGTAAAAAAAGTATTTATATGTTAACGTCCATTGTCAGAAATGTCACTTCAAGTACATTTGGCTGAATTTAGCTGATGTCAAAACTCTTTATTTCTTCTGTCTCTGCTTTAGCTGAAGTGCTGTGGATTCAACAACTATACGGATTTCACAGGTTCTCCCTTTGTGGACAAATACAGTGTTTACCCAGATCAATGCTGTTATAGCAGTCCATGCAGTGAGAATGCAGCTTCTAATTCGGTGGGTTCATCTCTTTGCATGTTTATTCCTTGAATCAATTCTAGTTTACATGCTTTTTGGTTATATCATGCAGCATATAAATATCATAACATTTTGTCTATTTTGTTTCTTAGACTATACCAGGTTGTTTCCCAGCCCTGAAGAAGCTATTAGATGATAATTCAGTTATCATCATAGCTGTAGCATTGGGCATCGCTGCTCTTGAGGTACCAGACATCCTTTCTTTCTGTAAATCATTGTGCTCACATTTTAGAAGCGAGGATATCAGTTGTACACACTTTTGTACAGTATCTTTGATACTTTTTTTGTCCATTTTTGTAAACATTTAAATTTGCTTAAAATTTACTCACCCTCAACTCATCCAAGATGAGTTTGTTTCTTCCTCAGAACAGATTTGTAGACATTTTGCATATCACTTGCTCACCAATGGATCCTCTGCAGTGAATGGGTGCCGTCCGAATGAGAGTCCAAACAGCTGATAAAAACATTAACGTAATCCAAAAGTAATCCACACCACTTCAGTCCATCAATTAACATCTTGTGAAAAGAAAAGCTGCTTGTAAGAAACAAATCCATCTTCAAGTCTTTTTAAAACCATTGCTTCCAGCTAAAATACGAGTCCTCTATTCATAATATTGCTTTCTCCAGTGAAAAAGACATCTCGTCTGAATCAGGAGAGAAATATGCACAGATCAAGCACAGATCAAGTTTTTGCATGTTTACATGCAAAAACAAATACTTTTATGGATATTTTGGCCAGAAGTAACAGTTTGAAGTTTAAAACGTCTTAATAATTGATGTGTTTCTTACAAACAGAGTCATTCTTCACTTCACAACATGTTGGACTGGAGTGGTGTGAATTATTGTGAATTACTGTGATGTTTTTATCAGCTGTTTGGACGGCACCCATTCACTGCTGAATTTCTCTAAATCTGCTCTGATTAACAGACAAACGCATCTTCATCTTGGACTGGCCTCAGTTAAACTGTCAGCAAATTCTATTCTTTTTAGGGAAACAAATACAGTAAATTTTGCCTGTTGTCTTAAATGGTTAAAGCATTTATTTCCCTTGTTAGGTAAATATTACAACCTAAATCTAATTGCAACCAAATACAAAAGGCCACTTATGACATTTCTGAAGAAGCGTGACTAATTATTTCTCTCTCTGTTCACATTCTCAGCTTGCGGCGATGATCGTCTCTATGGTCCTGTATTGTAAAATAGGATCAAAACGGAATTAACGTCTCTGCTTTAGTTTGAATATCTCTCTGATGACTCCTGTGGGTGACTGAGGACGAGGGGGATCTTCTGTCTTAATATCACTGTGACTTTTTCAATCATTTCAAATTGTATCAAACAATATGACCTATAAATCCACAAAAAGAGAAGCAAATTCAGACTGTTAAGCCTGAGTTTTGAGAGATCCCATTTTACCGTAGTTATGTTAAAATGAGCTGTTTTAGCTGTTTTAATGCTTAATGTATCTGTGAGACTGATTATAATATTTTTTTTGTTTACTTTTCTTTTTTACTTTGCCTATGCAAGATGTGTTTTCTTATTTAAAAACGAAACGCTTTGTTTAATTGCATAAACACCCACGGCATTATTTTGTAATTTTGATCACACTGAGGGGTTTTTCCTACTGACATTATATGTGCAATGACCAAAAAGGCCAAATATTTTCTAACAAATGTTGCTGATTGTAATTTATTGTAAACTTTTTACAAACCAAAGCCATTTTAAATAACGTGCCTGTTCGTGTAATAAAGCACAATGTTTTATTTTAAACTCTGTGATGTATAAAGTATTTTACATGAAAAATTTAGATTATATCATGTTGCTAAAATGTTGATGTAAGATGTTTATTTTGACAATAATTATAAAGGAAATATTTCAATCTGTTTGTGATGGTCATTTCTTTTTCAAGTCTTTCAAGTCCACTAATGTACATTCAACCTGTCATGATCACAAAAAAATAAACCCTGACAAAATGAACTTGTATTACATTTTGTGTCCTGAAAGGACATTTTACTATATACAGTAACTAGTTAAAAGATGACATGGGGATGAATTCACTTCAGAGGTCCAACAAATCATGGGAAAAATTTGAGCAGTAAATAAAACTCCAAACTCCCAAATCCCTACCCAAAGTAATACGAAAAATTAAAAATATCACTCTACTCACCCTTGTTTTTGGTTTATGGACTTGGCTACTAACTGAACAGCAGTTTAATCCTATTACTATCGTTCTTCATGGCTGTAAAGCTCTCTGGCGGTCAAACGGCTTCACGTCTCATTGAAAACAGACATTAACTCTACTGCCTTCTAGTGGTAGAAAGTTACTATGGCGCCAAACGACTGACAGCTCCATGCGTCACGTGAACTGACGTCCAATGACAAACTATAGTAGTTTGTCATTGGACGTACTACTAATAAAATGGATCAGCTGTGATTTAAACTTTTCTGGCAGTGACCATGCTATTGATCTTGTTGTTAATTTCTTTGTGTTAGCCTACATTGTATTTGTTTTATTCACAAAAACAAGTTTCTTAAGACTTTGCCTAGATTTGATGTCATTCTTAATGAGGTTTCCCTTGTAAAATGTATTAAACTCAAGAACAAGTTTCTTAAGAATCAGACAACTACAGAAAGATATTCATTAAAATGTTGCGTTATCTTTCCAGTAAGTGCAGCGCAGCCATTTGTAAATGTAATGGGTCTGGCTTCCGGTCTCAGCTGCCTACAAAACAGCTCGTTTTACTGCTGGATACTGGTGTGTCTTACCATATTAATTTGATGTATTATCTTAATTATGAACATACACGTTTGTAGTGCAAAGAGTTTTACCGTTTACTGCACTTTTTAATTATTGTCGTTATTTCCCCACAACAGTTAATGAACCGGAAGTCTCACATATTCACAGAAAACAGCTTATTTCCGTATTGAAAAATAAGGTGGATATATTTGGGCATTTTATACCGGCCTAAAAACTGATTAAGAGACTGAAATCAAATGTACAAAATATTAGTGAATTATTTATAGGCCTATGTGCTATTATGTGTTTCAGTTTTTTTAAACTATAGCCTATCTTTAAATGTTCTTTTCTTTTCTTTTCTTTTTCGTTTTAAGGGTTATAATGTTATTGCTCTGAAAAATGCCATATACGTTCATAAGACCTATTTGTTTGTTTATTTGTGTCGATATTTCTAAATTAAAAGTTTGAAAAGCTGCATCTATAGAATGCATAGATGTGTTTTAAGCTGCCTGATAAGTATTTCTTTGTGTTTCTTAATTGCACCTTTGCGAATAGCAAAACAAACGCACAATATACAATATATATATTACTGTGCGTTTGTTTTGCCATTCGCAAAGGTGCAATTAAAAAAACACAAGAAACACAAAGAAATACTTATCAGGCATGTATGCAAATATATGCATTTAAAACAAATTTGGTAAAAATGATCAGTTAGAGGTTTAAAAATTAACTGCAGTAAAATCAAGTAAATAATTTACCTACAAATATATAGTTCGTGCGACATAAAAATCATTCTTTTACCTGATCGTGAATAAATTAATAAATAAATACAATAATAAATATAATAATAAATATTAGGCCTACATATAATTAAATGTATGCATTTTTTTAAAAAGTTTGGTAAAAATGACCAAATAAATATTTAAAATAAATAAATTACAGTCAAATTAAGTAAATAATTTAGCTTCAAACATATAACTCGTGCGTCATAAAAAGCACTCCTTTACCTGATCGTGAATAATAAATAAATAAATCAATACATTAATAAATATAACATGTAATTAAATGTATGCATTTTTAAAAAAGTTTGGTAAAACTTACCGATTAAATATTTAAAATAAATAAATTACAATAAAATAAAGTAAATAATTTGGCTACAAACATATAACTCGTGCATTTTTAAAAATAGTTTGGTAAAAATGACCAAATAAATATTTAAAATAAATAAATTACAATACAATTAAGAAAATAACGTAATTACAAACATATAACTCGTGCGTCATAAAAATCACTCCTTTACCTGATCGTGAATAATCAATAAATAAATAAATACATTAATAAATATTACATATAATTAAATGTATACATTTTTTAAGTTTGGTAAAAATGACCAATTAAATATTTAAAATAAATAAATTACAATAAATTGAAGTTAATAATTTGGCTACAAACATATAACTCGTGCGTCATAAAAATCACTCCTTTACCCGATCGTGAATAAATAAATTAATAAATACAATAGTAAATATTAGATATAATTAAATGTATGCATTTTAAAAAATAGTTTGGTGAAAATGACCAAATAAATATTTAAGATAAATAAATTACAAACAAATTAAGTTAATAATTTACCTATAAATTACTCGTGCGTCATAAAAAAAATCACTCCTTCACCCCAGCACTAGATGGCGCTACTAACTTCTGTCCCTTTGCTTTGGTCTCCTGCCATTAATCCTGCTGTGAGTTCGAGGAGGAGTCAAGAACTTTGTGTTCTCACATCACACACCCACTTGTGCCAATCGAGCTGTTGATTGAGGTGAACACTGCTCCGTATTCCCTGCCAGCTCGAGTTTTCCAACATTCCTCACCCATGCAGCATCTTCACACGCAGTGAGAGTGACTTTCCACCGGAGCTCTGAGAGAAAGCTCTTCACGGGGAGCCTGAGCACTTCAAGCAGGTGTTTGTGTGGCCACAAGGCCCAAAGGAGGAGGACAACCAACAACAAATTACACCATGTCCACTGGGAAGAATGCACCTGGTACAGAAAAGTGAGTCGTTGATGGCTTCTTTGATGTTTGTATGAGAGTGTTGCGCATTTTCAAGCTTGAACTACTCAGCATAATTGAAAACTTTCATGCTTTGTGGTTCTGCTGATTCAGTGAGTCTGTGTTTAGTTTTGTCAGGGTTTTTTTTTTTCTGTTCATGTCAAATTTTCACATCTCTTCCTTCCTTGTTTTGCAATAGAGTCTGGTTTGAGCTCAGCTCATGTTCTCATGAGAGAATGAAATACTACCCCTGAATATAGTACTTCCTTGCTGCTCTACATGTTGTTGAAGTGAAATAATGCAAAGTGCATTGTGACATATTCATATTCATATTCATATTCATATTCTTATCCAAAGGCGCTGGCTGTCCATGCCCAGCCTGTGTACTCTGAGCAAACATCAAACACCTTGACTAGTGACACAGTGTGTGAGCCATATTCTGCATTGCATTTGTGTTTGTACATGAGTCAGTGTGGTTTGAGGGAGAGTAAAAGATTAGAGATACCTTTAAATGACTTGTCAAGTCACGAAATTGCTTTAAACCACTTGTTTTTGCATCTCTAACAGGATGTGTGTGGGTATAAGCAAACGCATGTTGGTTAGTTTATGAATTTCAGAAGCAATAGGTGCCGGAGGGCCTTGTGTTTCGCTCTGAGACCCTGTGAACGTATATCTGCTTTTTAATCTAAATTAGCCTCTAAATGCAGGATCAAGCAGTTGACATTAATTAGTCCTGCTAAATATATCTTCAGTGGTCATGTGCTGAAAAACTCTGCATCGGGTAGCGTTCATAATTTATAAAGGGCGCTGTTGACAGGTCTGAATGGTGTCTTGGTATTTAGTGATAAATGTCATTCATTTCACCAAGTGACTTTGGTTGTGTTTATGTTGGTTTTCCTTACTTTGTGAGTTGTGGAGCAAAGCTGTCTCCAGAAAGTAGATAAATACGACAAACTCAGCTTTTAATAAAATAAAATAAAAAAAAATAACTTAATGACTTAATTTTCTAAAATTAAATTAAAATAGGGGAAATTATATATATATATATATATATATATATAATTTCCCCTATTTTAATTTTATTTTAGTATATCTTAATTTTGAATTGGGTTCATAGGATACTGATTTATATATTTATATATATATATATACTTTCATTTTAAAACTTTATTTTTATTATTATTATAATTTAAAGCTTTAAAAATTGATAATTTTACTATTTGTAAGATTTTGTTTTGTAATATTTTGTGTGCATGAAAGTATTTAATTTCAGGGAATGTGTATGTATGTATGTATGTATGTATAAAACACATTAAAGCATTTATTTATTTAATAATTTCCCCTATTTTAATTTTATTTTAATATATCTTAATTTTGAATTGTGTTCATAGGATACTGATTTGATATCTCTTTGCTATCATTTAACTGTATTACATCATATATCTGTATTATATTGGTCATTAGAAAGCTTGCACTCTAGATACTCACTCCCATAAAAAAAATCCATAATGATCTTAAATATACTTATAGAATTAGCTTTGTTTATACACAGACACCTTTCAGCTAAACTATTTAATAAAAAAAGTTTATTTGTTCTAAAGCTTTGTCAGTTGATTTTATTTAATTTTTTAATTTAATTTAATTTTTGTGTGCATTTTGTTTCGTGTTGATAGGATACTGATTTTATATCTCTTTGCTATTGTTCAACTGGATTACATCATACATGAATATATTTATGTGCATTATATTGGTCATTGGAAAGCTTGCACTCTAGATACTCACTTCCATTAAAACAAAATCATTAGAATTAGCTTTGTATACACACAGACACATTTCAGCTAAATGATTTAATTAAAAAAAAAAAGTTTATTTGTACTGAAGTTTTGTCAGTCGATAATTTCCCTCTTTTATTTTATTTAATTTTATTTAATTTTATTATTTATCTTTGTGTGCAATTTGAATTGTGTTCATAGGATACTGATTTGATATCTTTTTGCTGTCATTTAACTGTATTACATCATAAATTACCATATTAATCTGCATTATTGGTTATTGGAAAGCTTGCACTCTAGGTACTCAGTTCCATTAAAAATAATAATAATAATCCATAATGTACCTTGAATGTAGCTTTTTATATACACAGACACATTACAGCTAAATTATTTAATTAAAAAAATGTTTATTTGCTCTAAAGCTTTGTCAGTCAATAATTTCTCCCTATTTTTTATTTTATTTTATTTTATTTTGTTTTATTTTGTTTTATTTTATCTTTGTGTGCATTTTGAATTGTGTTCATGGGTCATTGGAAAGCTTCCAAAAAATGTTTTTTAAATATATAAATATAAATAAAAGATTTTAGACATTAGAAAATAACTTTATTTAAAGGAAGTGTATGGCATGTGCTCATTGTGTGTGTATGTGTGTGTGTGTGTGTGTGTGTGTGTGTGTGATCAGCTCCGCAGATCTCCCTACAGGGCTGTCTTGATGAATGCATGGAGGCTTTGGATCTGTTCCTCAACAACCAGTTCAATGAAAGCTTGGACAAACTACGCCACGGTGAGAGCAGTCCTGTTATCTTCATGTGTTTCTTTGTTTCTTTTGACCTATTTCTCCTCCCCTCTGGTATCTTTGTGAGTGATCTTAAGAGCAGGTAAGCTGTTTAGTAAAGGTGTGGTACCTACTGTACCAACCCCATAATGCTATGTTTGTCATTCAGATACTGCACACCACCAAATTTTTCTCTTTTGCTGCTGTAAATGTGCTGGCCTCTGAAATACTTGTAGTAACTGCAGATGTCAGTTTGTGTTAGCATGTGTCATTCCCACTGTGATAAAGAATTGCATCAGGCACTCCCTTCTCCAGGATGTGAGGTGTTTACCTAAAGATCACACCCTCATGTCTGACAATAGTCCCACACGCAGAGCCTCTATATAGCTATATATATATTAATATATAGCTGGGAGAGTGAGTGACTTTAAGCTGGGAAGGACACCACATGCTTAAGTGACATCAACTCACATTTTTATATATAGGCCACGTGGTAGTACTTAATTCTTGGTTTCAGACTGTTACACTTTTTTTTTTATTAGTGTTCTATGACAGTTTCGGGCTAGTCTGTGAACTATCCTGGCATAGCAACGATTCAGCCAATGGCGTGAGTTAGGGGGCGGGACTGTCTGCATGTTTGATCAATGACAGACTGGGGAAGTTACTGAGGGAATCCATTTAAAAACAATTTCTAGATAGTCTGTGTTTTAAAGGTGTATTTTTGTTTTAATTGTTTAAATATTTTCTTCAATCCCATTTTAATGTATAGAAACAGCTATAACTAGGTTAATTTCTCTGAAGAGCTATCAAAACATTGCTCTGTTTGTTTTAAAATCCCAGCATAGTGTTGTGAATTTTTTCTTAGAGACCAGGAGACGTTTTTGGATATCTTGAAGCAGAAGTTTCTCTTTATTCAGATACTCGCTGCTCTGCACTGCAGTCTTCAAAAAAGTGGTCTTCTCAAAGCTCAGCACAGCAGAGTATATAGGTTTGAAGGGGGAGGAGTACATAGAGGTGGAATCAATCTAAACAAAGCATGCAAATGTGGTACAGGAAAACAGCTCAGTTAAAGATTTTTCCCAGCCTTGATCTATTTAGCATACAAGTGTCATTCAAATGCATAGGTGCTTAAACAAAAGGCACAGTTGTACCTTGAGCTTAGAATTCACACTTAACTTGGGAAAACCTGCCAGATGTTCAGGAACTGAAAGGTTACTGTCTCAGGGCCTGGGCTGCCTGCTCTTAGACTGTCACAATATACATAACTTTTTCAGTTCATGTTGTTATATTGGAACCTATATCAAATATGCATAGGATCAGCATATTTTAAACAGATTCTTAAATTTGTAATCCTTCAGTCCCCCCTTTGAGAGTTCTAATAACTCTCACATAATACAAATTTAAACCTCCATAAATCCATTCTATAGCCTATGTTGGTTAACATTAAGCTCCATCTTCCATTCATGTAACTTGAAATAGTTACAGGCACATATATCTTATTCTGTGTCTTGTCCTAGATTTAATTAGGTGTTATAGTTCTTTTCAGAATCATAACTGTTGACACATACGACATGGATGGTAACATGTCGTACAAGCTACATGTTGACACAGAAAACCATGTAGCGTAAGAGTGGAAGTCCTGACGTCCATGGCGCCTGAATAGCTGTGTAGTCTGTAGTTTTCTGTAGTCCATTTTCCACGTAGATTCACTCAGATGACTCTTTGTCCTTGTGAAGCTTGTTCATGGGTGTCTGAGGTGACTCTTTACTGCAGGATGCTGCTTTTGAAGACATCATGACATGTACACATACCTGCAATACAAGAAAACAGAGAAACAGCAGACCAGCAGTATTCATGCATAGACATTTTAGACTTCTGTTGATCGTATAGTGGTTTTAAGTCTAGTGATCGTATAGTGGTTTTAAGTCTGATGATCGTATAGTGGTTTTGCTGACCTAGTCTTAAGTCATTTGACACCTATGGACCAGTGAGGTGGGGACAAACTGATGAGGGGAAAAACCTATGAGGAAATCTTCACCGCAGGGTTGGCCCCCGAGGCCTGTTGCACTTCGGTTCTTCCCTGGGCTCCTCACTGTCCTGTGTGTCCTAGTCTGTCCCTGTAGTTAGTGTGCGAACTTAAATGTGCAATCACTCCATCCTCTAATGAAACATCAGTCATAGCAAACATCATAACCCATAGAGGAGGGGTGAGTGACTGTAGTGTGCTGTAGTATTGTTTTTGGCTGTGAGTGTACTTAACCAGAGTCCCCCAGTGGGAGGAAGTCAACTTCCTTTTGTTCTATTTGCAAAGAATCTTTTCATCTTTGTTGTAGATTACTGGGGTGATTAAGAACTCACAGCCTTAACAGTTAGCACCTCAGCAAGCTGCCCCACGAGTCTGGTGTAGTGGGGAGGGTCTGCTTCAGCGTTGCAAGCAGACTGAGAAGGAGCTGATTTACACTGTTCATTTCTCTTACATACTTTTTGTTTTTTCTACACTCTTTCATCCAGTGTCCACGTTTACCACAGTAATGACAATTACCCTCCCTCTTAGGACATTTATTTTTCTGTTGGTTCTTTATGTTGACCTGAAAGGATGCTGCTGCAATCTTTACTCTTGCTTTAACATCAGAGTCTCTTTCCCAAATAGCTAACATGTCTAGGTTACTTCTGAGAGTTTTGTTAGACCAAGTTAGATCTAGGAATGTCAAGGCTTTTCTGTACTCAGCTACAAGGCCATCTGACCAGATGCGGACTAAGGGTCCCTTGTCATCTAGCACACTTTCAGGATCCTCAACTATTCCACTGTAAGTTACAGCTGTCTGGCAGAACCTCACAGTGTATTCATTCACAGTTTCTTCTTTCCTTTGCACACAGTTAGTGATTCTGGACCAGTCTATTTTGGGTCCCATGATATTCTTTAGAATTTTCAAAACACCTTCTCTCAAATCCGCTTTACTGGCATGTTGTAGTTCAGAAGTAACAGCAGACTCAAAACTGTTGAATTCAGATTCAGTTAGAATTTGTGACATCAGCTGTGTGACTTCTGCTAACGACATGTCGTAGAGACGCATTTTGCTAGTCAATGCTCTTCTAAATTCAGAAAAATTTGTGCGTGCTGAGGGTAAGCTCTGGGATAGTCTTTCTATATCTTCAGGTCCTAGCGCTGTATGGACTGCTTGTAACTGGAGTCTGGGGGTTGCAGATGGAAGTGTTTCAACACCTTCTATCCTACTCTGAGCCCTTTTTCTCGCTCCACATACTTCAACTGCATTTACATTTTTATCTCTTAATCCAGTATTGCTATTGTCCTCTAGTCTACACAAAGACTGTAAGTCAGGATAGCTTTCATCTGACTGTTGGTCTTTTGAATCACTTTTGGTTGAGGTCTTGTTATGGCCCACCTTTTTAGTGAGACAGGACACTCTAGTTTGTAGTTGTTTGTTTTGTTCTTTTAACTTAGCAATACATTGAGCTTGTTCTTGTGCTAAGGATAAGGTAAATTCTCTGTGGCAGCAGATAATGCCTTTAATGTTTTTCTTTCTGATACATGCCCCAAGTACCTTTTTGCATTCTTCAATTGACCATACTTTTTCTGGATCAATACTAAATTTCTTTGTCAAATCCAATCTGACTGACTCTGTCACTATTGAGTCCATGTGCTCTCCTAACAATGATTTGAACTCATTGTCTGTCCATAAAGGGGTAGCTAGTCCACCTTTCTCAGTTGTGGGAATCAACCTAGCATTCCTTCTCAACATTTTGTAATGTTTTTCTGACACAACAATACACTTCTAACACCTGCCTGGCAAGCAGAGGATAAATTTGTTAACACAGAACAACTGTTGTTAACCTTCTCTGGCAAAGCAGAGGAAAACCTAGTTAATACACATTATCATGTATTCAACCTTCTCTGGCAAAGCAGAGGATTCCTGAACATAAACTACTAGCACATTACGCTAATCTTCTCTGCCTAAAAACAGAGGATAACAGATATTAGCACGTAATGCTAATCTTCTCTACCTGAATAGAGGAAAACTAGTCTGTTAACCAAACCCTGCAGCTGTTTGTTAACACTTCTCTGGCGGCGCAGAGGCTAACCACATGTACTGGTCTGTAGTGGTTCTTTGAATAGAGTAACACTCACCAAATCGTTGTTGAGCTGAAAAAAGTTTCTGGAATTCAGTCTGGACCAAAGTCAGATCTTTGTTGAGCTTGAAGTTTCAATCTGGATTCAGGTGAGGAGCTCTATCCGGGTCACGGCACCAAAACTGTTGTGAATTTTTTCTTAGAGACCAGGAGACGTTTTTGGATATCTTGAAGCAGAAGTTTCTCTTTATTCAGATACTCGCTGCTCTGCACTGCAGTCTTCAAAAAGTCGTCTTCTCAAAGCTCAGCACAGCAGAGTATATAGGTTTGAAGGGGGAGGAGTACATAGAGGTGGAATCAATCTAAACAAAGCATGCAAATGTGGTACAGGAAAACAGCTCAGTTAAAGATTTTTCCCAGCCTTGATCTATTTAGCATACAAGTGTCATTCAAATGCATAGGTGCTTAAACAAAAGGCACAGTTGTACCTTGAGCTTAGAATTCACACTTAACTTGGGAAAACCTGCCAGATGTTCAGGAACTGAAAGGTTACTGTCTCAGGGCCTGGGCTGCCTGCTCTTACACTGTCACAATATACATAACTTTTTCAGTTCATGTTGTCATATTGGAACCTATATCAAATATGCATAGGATCAGCATATTTTAAACAGATTCTTAAATTTGTAATCCTTCAATAGCAACGATTTAGGCAATGGTGTAAGTTAGGGGGTGGAACTGTCTGCATGTCCGACCAATAACAGGCTGAGGAAGTTACTGAGGGAATTTGTTTAAAAACAGTTTTTAGATAGTCTGTGTTTCAAAGGTGTCTTTTTTTTTTTATTTTTTTTTTTACATATTTTCTACAATCCCATTTTAATGTATACAAACAAGTTTATGTAAGCCATTCTTAGGTTCATTTCTCTAAAGAACTATCAAAACATTGCTCGGTAGGTTTCAAAATCCCAGCATAGCAACGATTCAGCCAGTGGCGTGAGTCAGGGGCGGGACTGTGTGCATGTTCGACCAATAACAGGCTGGGGAAGTTACTGATGGAATTCATTTAAAAACAGTTAGATAGTCTGTGTTTCAAAGCTGTAATTTTGTTTTAATTGTTTACATATTTTTTCCAATCCCATTTTAATGTATAGAAACAACTTTAGGTAAGCCATTCTTAGGTTAAATCTCTCTGAAGAGCTATCAAAACATTGCTCTGTTGGTTTTAAAATCCCAGCATAGCAACGATTCAGCCAATGGTGTAAGTTAGGGGGCGGAACTGTCTGCATGTTCGACCAATAACAGGCTAGGGAAGTTACTGAGGCAATTTGTTTAAAAACAGTTTTTAGATGGTCTGTTTCTAATGTGTCATTTTCACCCGGGGAGCAATTGGGGGTTCGGTGCCTTGCTCAAGGGCACTTCATTCATGGTAATGAAGGTGGAAGGAGCGCTGTCACAATCCCCACCTTCAATTCCTGCTGGTGCGGGAATCGAGCCAGCGACCTTTGGGTTACAAGCCATGACTGCCCATAGATTCACAGTCATAGATTCACACATACTTTTAATGTATAGAAACAAATTTAAGTAAGCCATTCATAGATTAATTTCCCTGAAGAACTGGCAAAACATTGCTCCACTTGGCTGTATCCGAAATCGCCCCCTATATCCTCATTCTCTATTTCCTACATTAGTCCATTAATATAGTCCCAGTTGAAGGAGTGAATGAAAACGAGTGAGTGAATTCGAACACTTAGTGCCCTGGAAGGACTGCCGCTTTTGCATAAATTGTGTTTGCTATTTAATAATGATTTTAAACTTGCAAACTGTGTGTTGTAAAGGTGTAATTGTGTTTTGTTGTTTTAATATTTTCTCCAATCTAATTTTAATGTATGGGAACAGCTATAATTAAACAATTCTTAGGTTAATTTTCCTGAGAATGATCAAATCATTGCTCTGTTTGTTACAAAATCCTGGCATAGCAACGATTCAGCCAATGGGGGTGGGACTGTCTGGATGTTCGACCAATGACAGACTGTGGAAGTTACTGAGGAAATAAGTCATTATTTTTAAATTCTGTTTGGTGTCACATAATATTCTAGACTTCACTTTTAAAGAAAACGATTTACGATCTATTTATTGATCTATTTATAATTTTTTTTTTTTTTTTTACACCATCGCTGCATCCGAAATCGAATAATTTCCTACTATATAGTATGTGAGAAACAGTATGTCAAAAGAGTAGTATGTCCGAATTCAATTATTTGAAAACAGTAGGCGAAAAGTACCTGAATGACTTACTACTGCTACTACTTTACTATTTTTTTTTCTGGAAATTATTAATTAAGAAGGCTTTAAAATAAATAAATGTATAATTACAATATATTTGCATAAATTTACATAATATATGAATTTCATAATTGGTATTTATTTATTTAAAACATTATTTATTGACAAGACTTTAGAATAAATATAAATTGAAAATACATTTAGCAAAAATGACATACAAATTATGTAATTGTTATTTATTTTTTTTACTTAAAATTTTTAATTGATCATTTTGTCCAGACAAATGTTTTTGTTTGCATCAATATTAATAAATAATTATATATCACCCTATCCAAAACATGCATCAACCGCTAAGTCAAAGTGAAATTAATGTGCGTTCTTGCATTGAATGTGATGGGAACATAAGCCTTCAATATTGATAGATTTAATAATTACATTTGCATTTTTGCATAGAGTAAGTTTAAGGAATTAACCTTCTCTATATTTAACTACAGTAGCAGCCTGCTGTGTTGGAGTGTGATCTCACATCGTGTGTATAAAAGCATGTGTTGTGTTGTATTCCAGGTCTAAGCAGAGCATGTATCACGCTCTGATCTACGCCACAGTATTAGAGATGCAGGCCATGATGACCTTCCAACAAGACGACATCGTGCATGCTGGGAACACGATGAAGAGCGCTCAGGAGGTGTGCCAGAGGTAGAAAGACAGCCAAAACATTGCATTCGTTTCAGTCATGAAGAGCCCTTCTCCCGTGACCTTTAATTTTTAGGCAAATGTGGTCATTTCCATGTCACCTGACCCGATCCAGAACGCTTTGAAATTTGCTTGCATTTGCATGGAGATGTAACTGTGTGGCTTTAAATGACAGACAGCTGGTCATGGCTAATGAGGAGTTTTACTGGCCTTGCATAACATAGATTAAATGGAGTGGAAGAGATGCACGTATGTCCTACATATAGCATGTGCTTCCTATGTTACAATGCAGCAGTAATCCAGATGACTGTATGTGGGTGGATTCACCATAGCAATGGTCAAACATCAGTTCACTTTGAGTTTACTTAAGAAACAGTGAGTCACAAGGGAGATCCTTCTGTGTGTGATCTCCTCCTAAATCCCTCCAAACATCCTCCTGGGAGAGTGACGTTTTGTACTGAAGTGTGTGTATAAATAGTGCCATTCAAAGGTTTGGGATCAGTAAGATTTTTAATGTTTATTTTAAAGAAATTTCTTATGTTCATCAAGGCTACATTTATTTGATCAAAAATATAAAAAAATGTAATTTTGTGAAATATTATTGGAATTTAAAATAAGAGTTTTCTATTTGAATTTACTTTAAAATATAATTTATTTATGTGAAGCAATGCTGAATTTATAGCATCACTACTCCAGTCTCCAGTGTCACATGATCCTTCAGAAATCATTCTAATATGCTGATTTATAATCTATGTTGGAAACAGGTGTGCTTTCTAATTTTTTTTTTTTGCCACCTGTGATTTTTTTTTGATAAATAAAAAGTTAAAAAGAACAGTGTTTATTGAAAATTGAAATTTTATTACAATATACCCTACTTTTCAAAAGTTTGGGGTCAGTACATTTTCTTTCTTTCTTTTTTTTTTAAAGAAATTAATACTTTTATTCAGAAAGGATGTGTTAAATGGATAAAGAGTGATATTAAAGACTTATGTTGTTAGAAAAAATGCAGTTTTTATTCATCAAAGAATCAAAAAACAGTCATAGTTTCCAAATGATAATAATAAATCAGCATATTAGAATGATTTCTGAAGGATCATGTGACACTGAAGACTGGAGTAATGATGCTGAAAATTCAGTTTCTTCACAGAAATCAATTATATTTGAAAGTATATTAAAAATGGTAACAAATATTAGAAATTTTACAATATTAGTGTTTTTTTCTGTATTTTTTTATTAAATAAATACAGCCTTTATGAGCATCAAAAAACATCTCACTGATCCCAAATTTTTGAACGACTGTGTGTGTGTGTGTGTATGCAAATTGTGCATGCGTGTGTGTGTGTGTGCATGCGTGTATCTAGCAGAAGAAGAATTAGAAATTACTAATTAATTTTTTATTTAGTGCTACTAAATTAATCAATCCCATTTTGTAAAATTTAACTACATTTTCTATAGATTTATTAAAATGTATGCATTACTGTTTTAAATAGATGTTTAAAGTTTTGGGGTCAATAAGGAGTAAGATCAGTAATATTGTGAAATATTGTTACAATTTAAAATAACTGTTTCCTATTTTAAAATATTGTAGAATTGTAATTTATTCTTCAGTGTCGCATGATCCTTCAGAAATCATTCTAATATACTCTAAAATATAGAAATTTTTACTTCTCGTTGAAAACTGTTGTGCTATATAATCATTTTGTGGAAACTGTGATACATTTTGTTTTGATGAGTAGATGTCTTATAGAATATTTTTTTTTTTTTTTTTATAACATTATAAATGTCTTTACTGTCACTTTTGAAAGTATTTTTGTGTGTGTATATATATATCTTAGTCTGGTCAAGTGTGGTTGTCAACAGGTTTGTTAGACATTGTCATTGTGTGTTTGTTTACTTATCTCTTGAGTTCTTGCTGTTCTCTCTCAGGTTCCGTAGGAAGTCTGGTAGTCTTGGGTCCCGAGGAGCAAATGATGATCTCTCAGAAGGTGTTTTTTTTTTTTTTTTATTGAAATGTTCATCTGACACTGCTATTATTGGAGAAATAAAACCTCAAACAAACCTATTGAGACACAGCATTCATTTTAAAGAATGATGAATTTAGTCAATTCTAGGCTAAAGCTACTTTAAATCTAACAAACTTTTTGTCGATTAACAGTTTAAGTGTAATTTAATTCATGTTTTACGATTAAATATTTTACAAACAAGCATTAAATTGTATTTGATGTTTTACAGAACAGCTCCATGCTGAAGTGTGTTACGCTGAGTGTTTACTACACAGAGCCGCTCTCACGTTCTTACAGGTTTGATGCATTTCAAGATAAATTCCACACACAAACAGACAATCTCAGATGTTTTGTTAATACTTTGTGTGGATTTTGGTGTCTTTGAAATCTTAACCTTAACGTCTAGACATGAACGTCTTTTCAAACCACAGGTTAAAGGAATAGTTCATCCAAAATGATAATTAGCTGAATATTCGCTCACAAACAGGCCATCCAAGATGTAGGTGAGTTTGTTTCTTCATCTGAACAGATTTGGAGAAATGTAGCATTACATCACTTGCTCATCAATGGATCCTCTGCAGTGAATGGGTGCCGTCAGAATGAGAGTCCAAACAGGTGATAAAAAAATTACAGTAATCCACAAGTAATCCACACTACTCCAGTCTATCAATTAACATCTTGTGAAGAGAAAAGTTGCATGTTTGTAAGAAACAAATTCTTTATTGAGGTGTGGAAAAAGTAATCTCATCTGAATCAGGAGAGAATTATGCACAGATCAAGCCAAAACAGTCCAAAACAGCTCTAAACAAATATGTGAGGACAACAGGAGATGGGTTTTTTCACTGAAGAAAGCGTTACTATGGATTATCGACTTTTATTTTGGCCAAAAGCAACAGTTTAAACTTAAATTGCCTTAATAATGGGTTTTTTCTTACAAACATGCAGCTTTTCACTATACAAGATGGTAATTGATGGACTGGAGCGGTGTGGATGATTGTGATGTTTTTATCAGCTGTTTGGACTGTCATTCCGACGGCACCCATTCACTGCTACATCTTGGATGGCCTAAGGATGAGTAAAATTGCAGCTAATTTTCATTTTGGTTTGAAGCATTAAGGCCTAAAGCTTTTTTTAACTCCATTCTACTCCAGCTCTCAAATCTGCACTGATTTCTCATTCTCTGTTTGTTGACAGGATGAAAATATGGTTAGTTTTATTAAAGGAGGAATCAAAGTACGGAACAGCTACCTCATATACAAGTAAGTGAAGGAAATCTGTGTTTTCATTCTCCATAAATGAGCATAATTGGTGCTATCAAGACACCTGCACTTTTTAACCCAATAGAAATAACCTGTCTTTGATTCCTATTTGTGCGTTATCGTACCCATGAATTGAACTGTTGAGTGAATCTGTCTGCTGTGAATGATGTCATGATTCTCATGCAGGGAGTTGCACGCATTCGTCCAGTCAGACACAACTTTCAAAGGACCAAACCACAAGCATTTAGAGGGCGGAGTCTCTTTTGGGATAGGTGCTTTCAACTTGGTATGTTCATCTGGAATATTGCATCTGTATTCCTTATGAATAAACACCATATTATCAACTATGTTGTTGTTGTTTTTCTTATTGTCACACAGACTCTTTCACTGTTTCCTGCCCGGATACTCAAGTTGCTAGAGTTCGCTGGCTTTTCTGGAGATAAGGTGTTTTTACTTAAGATGTTTCAAATTTGAGTAAAAATTACACTCTTACATTCTCATTTTTGCAGAGACATGCCAGTGTGCAACTTCATGTTTATATTTTTTGCTAATAGTTTTTGATGTGTGTGTGTGTGTGTAGGAATTTGGCATCTCTCAGCTGTACACCGGTGCCACCTCTCATACCCTGCGCTCCATGCTGTGCGCCCTCCTCCTACTCTGTTTCTACACCTTCCTCTCCTTTATTTTAGGTAACGTGTGTTTGATACATTTTGCATTTGATATCCATGTACATCAGACATCTTACATTGTTAATGCAAGATGTTTCTTTACTTAAATGTCCAACTTAAAGTATATATTTGAATTTCATAGATAGGTGATAATAAAATAATAATATATACATTTAAATATTTTTAATAATGTTATCCATTTATATTTTATATATGTGAAATGAAACAATATGAATTTTAGATATATTTATGTTCGCACTCTGTTAGAAATTAGTTTTATTTGAAAGTTTAATTAAAAAAAGTAAATATGCATTCAATTTATCAAAAAGTCATTTATGATGTTACAAAAATTTTTCTGTATCAAATAAATGCTTAAAAATGCATCAAAAATATTAGGCAGAACAACTGTTTTCAACAGGGATATTAATAATAATAATAAATGTTTCTTGAACAGCAAATCGGCATATTAGAATGATTTCTGAAGGATTGTGTGACACTGAAGACTGGAGTAATGGTGCTGAAAATTTAGCTTTGCATCATTTGAATTGCTACACATTTCATTTTGCATTGGATTTGAATATATTCAAATAGAAAACATTTAGATTGTAATAATATTTCACAATATTACTGTTTTATTGTATTTTTGCATAAGGGACTTTCAGAATCTCACAGATCACAAACCTTGAAATGGTAGTGTATGTACTGAAATGTCCTTTCCTTTCCTACTGATATTTTTATGTTATTAATAAAGTGATGTTTTGTGTAGGTACTGGAGAAGGGGAGGTGGAAGAGGCAGAGCGCCTGTTAAAGCCGTTTCGACTGCGATACCCACGTGTAAGTTACTGCTTCTGCTTCTGTCTTCTTACTGCATTTATAAATTCCTTGATTTAGAATTTAAAGGCCATGTTTACATTGGTAATTCTAGTACTTTTTATTCCTTTTGTACTTTAAAGACCCCACACAATCAAAACTGGAGTTTTGTTGAGTTTGGTTTATGTTTGCACTCTTTGAGCTGACTCATGTGCTAGTTGACAAATTCACATTTGACAGATTTAAAGATTAGAAAATTTGCAGTCTTTCTATTTTTAGAACACATTGTTATTAATGCAACCAGCTTGCTGAATATTAAAGAAAACTGTGCCGTTCAAGCTGTAAGATGGGGTCTTTAGTGGGTTTTTTGAACCTCATGTTCTGATTATCTCTCCAGGGAGCGATTTTTCTCTTCTTTGCAGGTCGAGCAGAAGAAATAAAGGGCAACATTGATGAGGTAAGAAACGTGAAGAAAGAGAGAGATGAGAAATTGTCATCCGAAACTAAATTGCAATGTAATTTAAAGCTGCAGTCCGTAACTTTTTTTGTGTTTATAATTTACAAAATTTATAGTCAGTGAGTACATCATGAATCAGTTTTCCAAACCGTGTTTTGGCTTATCCTGAATCTCTGCGGTACACCTATAATAAGTTTTTATATTCTAACTATTTTAGACTTGTTCTGGTAGGAACCGCAGCAGAGCGACTCACCATAGACATAAACAGAGAGAAGTGGAGAGAACTGCTTAAGTCCCAAAAGTTACAGACTGCAGCTTTAAGAAATCGAGCCAACATTATAAATGGACTTTTAGATGTTCACCAATCTCTCTGTGTTGTTGTGCCTCTGCTTGTCCAGGCGGTGGCGCTGTTTGAGGATGGCTGTAAGGCCCAGCAGGCCTGGAAACAGTTTCATCACATGTGCTACTGGGAGTTGATGTGGTGTTTCACCTTTAAGAGGCACTGGAAGATGGCGTACTTCTATGCGGACCTGCTCAGCCAGGAGAGCCGCTGGTCTAAGGTGACCCGACTGCTCAAAGAGATCCAGGCGTTTTGCAAAACACTGCATTTTTAAGGGTAGTTCGCCCAAAAAATGAAAATTCTGTCATTAATTACTAACCCTTGTTCACAAATTAAGATATTTTTGATGAAATCCAAGAGCTTTCTGACCCTCCATAGACAGAAATGCAACTTACACGTTCAAGGCCCAGAAGGGAAGAAAGGACGTTGTTAAAATAGTCCATGTGACATCAGAGGTTCAACCGTAATGTTATGAAGCTACAAGAATACCTTTGTACCAAAGAAAACAAAAGTAACCGCTTTATTCAACAATTTCTTCTCTTCACGGTCACAAGATGAAGATAAATGAAGATCTTATGGGTTTGTAACGACATGAGGGTGAGTAATTAATGACAGAATTTTCATTTTTGGGTAAACGAACACTTAAAATAAAATGGTTTCACATAAAGGGGAAAAAAGAATAATTTTATTGATAAATTCAAAATACAATAATAAAAATTCCAGGTTTGCTATGCTTGTAGAGCTGCACAATTTGGCCAATATATTGTGATTTATATATCAAAATGGCTTTAATAATAATAATAATAATAATAATAAAAGAAAAAAAAATCAATTTAATAAAAAAAACAATAATAGTCATTTTTACAAAATGGTAAAATTGCAACACTAATATTTATGGCTGTCCTAATGTATTTACACTAGCAGTCAAACATTTTTGAGCAGTTTTTTTTTTCTCTTCTGCTCACCAAGCCTGCATTAGAGCTAGTAGAGCAAAAACAAATTTTAAAATATTTTTACTATTTAAAGTAGCTGTTTTCTATTTGAATATATTTTAGAATGTAATTTATTCCTGTGATTTCACAACTGAATTTTTAACATCATTACTCCAGTCACATGATCCTTCAGAAATCATTCTAATATTTTGATTTGCTGCTCAAAAACACTTATTATTAATATTATGTTGAAAACAGCTGAGTAGAATTGTTTCAGGTTTCTTTGATGAATAGAAAGTTCAGAAGAACAGCATTTATCTGAAATAGAATCTTTTGTAACATTATAAATGACTTTATCATCACTTTTGATCAATTTAAAGCATCCTTGTTAAATAAAAGTATTAATTTCTATTATTTCTTCCTCCCACCAAAAAATTATACTGATGATGATGATGATGATGATAATAATAATAATAATAATAATAATTGTTTCTTGAACAGCAAATCAGCAATATTAGAATGATTTCTGAAGGATCATGTGACACTGAAGACTTCAGTATTGATGCTGAAAACGTAGGTTTGTTCACAGGATTAAACTACATTTTAAAATATATTCAAATAGTTTAAATAATATATTCAAAACAGTTCTTTTAAATAATGTACTTTGGATTAAATAAACGCAGGCTTGGTGAGCAGAAGAGACTTCTTTAAAAACAAAAAAATCTTTTGACTGGCAGTGTATTTACAATCAGTAAACACAGGGGCAGCCATGGCCTAATGGTTAGGGAGTCTGGCTTGTAACCGAAAGGTTGCGGGTTTGAGTCCCAGGTCCGGCAGGGATTGAAGGTGGTGGGAGTGAATATCCAACGCTCTCTCCACCCTCAATAGCACGACTGAGGTGAGTCCCTTGAGCAAGGCACCGATCCCCCAACTGCTCCCCGGGCGCTGCAGCGATAGCAACTGCCCACTGCTCCGGGTGTGTGTTCACGGTGTGTCTGTGTTTGATCACTTCTCACTACTGTGTGTGTGCACTTGGATGGGTTAAATGCAGAGCACAAATTCCGAGTATGGGTCACCATACTTGGCCACACGTCACGTCCTTTCCTTTCCTTAATCAAACTTTAATTTTGATGGAAAACCGCAGGAAGCCTTAAAGGAGGAGTCCACTTCCAGAACAACAATTTACAAATAATTTACTCACCCCCTTGTTATCCAAGATGTTCATGTCTTTCTGTCCTCAGTTGTAAAGAAATTATGGTTTTTGAGGAAAACATTTCAGGATTTTTCTTCATATAATGGACTTCAATTGTGCCCCCGATGTTGAACTTCCAAAATGCAGTTTAAATGCAGCTTCAAAAGGCTCTAAACGATCCCAGCCAAGGAAGAAGGGTCTTATCTAGCGAAATGATCTGTCATTTTTTTCGGAAAATAAAAATTTGTATACTTTTTAAGCACAAAAGCTTGTGTAGCACAGGCTCTGGGATGCGCGTTCTTGAATGATTCGTTCATTTTGAACGGATCTTTAATGTGACTCGGGAAGATCGAGTCTCGGGGAGTGACTCGTGCAGTCGCGCATGCGCAACATCCTGTTGGGTTCTGTACTGGAATTAGTTCACCTGTTTCGAGCCTTCGGGTTTTTCGAGTCATTCGTTCATCTTATGGGGCTGTCACATGATGAATGAACGACTCAAACCCAAAAACTTGTCAGATAAGAGGTGAGGTGAGCTAATCATAGACTAAAGTCCCAGGTAAACAATGAATTAATCTTTTCTGTTTCTTATAGCATTATAGTTTGTTTTGTTTGTAGTGTGATCAACGTTTGTGTAAGCAGTAGATGTGTTAGGAAAGTAACACGTAACATTTTAATTATGTTTTGCTAAAAGTAATTAAATGACTTGAAAAAAGATTCCTTCATGTTGCCGAATGAGACTCAAAGGTCCGACTCAGTAAAATGATCCGAACTTCCAATCACTACTACGAATCACGTCTAAGTTCATCATCAGTGTACTTCGGCTCAAAAAGGTAGAGTATGGTGAAAAACTCCATCTTATTTTCTCCTACAACTTAAGAATCGTCCGACATCATCATTGTAGCTTTTTGTTTGTAAACAGTGTTTGACTTACTTGCACTTTCTTAGTCTTTGCGCGTTCGCTTTGTAAACACTGGGTCTGTAGTTCCTTGTGACCCTTTGACGTGATTCAGCAGTACGTAGCGTCGTGAACACGCATCCCAGAGCCTGTGCTATACAAGCTTTTGTGCTTAAAGTAAACAAATTTTTATTTTTCGAAAAAAATAACAGATCGCTAGATAAGACCCTTTTTCCTCGGCTGGGATCGTTTAGAGCCCTTTGAAGCTGCATTTAAACTACATTTTGAAAGTTCAAAATCAGGGACACAATTAAAGTCCATTATATGAAGAAAAATCCTGAAATGTTTTCCTCAAAAACAATAATTTCTTTAAGACTGAAGACAGAAAGACATGAAGATCTTGGATGACAAGGGGGTGAGTAAATTAGTTGTAAATTGTTGTTCTGGAAGTGGACTTCTCCTTTAAAGCTTTGCTTTTGTTGATAAATACTCTTCAGTACCTATGAATAATGCACCAGTGAATAATGATCAGCTCATATATCATATTTAATGAAATCACAGTCTTTGTGATTTGATAATCACACAAAGCCATATTATATATTTAGTTTTATTTCAATGAATCGTGTAGCCCAACTGACTGAAGTGACCAAATATTTAACGTGCAGAACAGATGACTGAGTAAATTGCTAATTTACATGCAAATTGTCATATTCAGTTCACTGAAACTTCACATGCAAATGGTTTTCTATACAATTTATACAAACATTTGTTCTTGTTGTGTTTTGTAATTAAGACCCAATGACAATGAATTTGTTACCTGAAATATACTGGTTTGGTATAAATCTACATTACGTGGTGAACTGACTAAAAGAACAACATCCTTAATGCTCCTAAAGGCAGTATAGTTTACTGTATGTCTGTGAGAAATGCGTCATGTCATGGTTGTCTGAGTGTGATCTGTATAGATGGTAATACATTTCTGTGTCGCACATTTGAAACGGCCTCCACCCAGAATGTAAATCAAGTGTGGAGTTTTATTCTTGCTTGGAAATAGTCTGCTTTGTGTGTAATACAAGCTTGAAAGCAATGCAGTTAGTTTTTATGTTCTGTCTACTTTAAAATTGTTGAAACTTTATGTCCTCTTTAAAATTAAAGTATGCCATTAATTATTATCAGATTTAAAGCTTTTTAGTGGTGTTGTGATTTGGACATCATTGCCAGGATTATGATACAGTATTTGTCCACCAAAGTATCCTTAAAAACCAGGATATTTTGTAAAACTAAAGGAAGAATCGCATATTTCTTAATGATTGATGAAATGTTCTCAGCAGTAGGTTAGCCAACAGTAGCGTTAGCCAATATTTCTGGTAGAACTGCAGACAGACTTCCTCCTCATGAAGTAAAACCATACAGGTGTAAAGCCTAGGATTGAGCTGTATTTTTTTACATTTTTTTTTTAATTGAAGTTATGCTACAGCGTAGCAGTTTAAACAATGACTGTTGTGTGTAAGCTGTGTAAATTGGCTTTGTGGGGCTTTGCCAGGTTTTTGTTTGGACTGTGTGTTTCCAGTGTGTAGAAGGATTATGATGGTTTTCTCTGTCTCTCTCAGGCCATGTACGTGTACATGAAGGCGGCTTATCTCAGCATGCTTCCAGACACAGAATCCCGGCCGTTCGGGGATAATGAAGTGGATCTCTTTAGGTAAATACGCTCACATGAGTTAACACTGCCAACACAGGAGCAGATATAATAACCTCTTTCCTTATGTACATCTTTTTTCAACTGAGACATAAAATGATGGATGGTTGGAAATAAAGTATTTTTTATTCCTGTTCACTTCCTATGTCTCTTTATCTGTCTCTCAGACAGGTACCGACATACAAACAGAAGATAGCGGGAAAATCTCCACCCACAGAGAAGTTTGCCATTCGCAAAGCAAGACGGTACAAAGCCAGCAATCCGATCAGACTTCCTGTTCCTGTGCTTGTAAGAATAACGCAGTGCATTCAACACACTTCTTTCTAAATGTTTTTTACTTTTGTTTTCTGTTACGAGGCAGTGGTTGTGCAACATTTGTGCTTCATATTTCAGGAGATGATGTACATGTGGAATGGTTTCTCCATGATCAGCAAACAGCCTGAGCTGACAGAGGGCATGATGGAGACGCTGTTAGAGGCAGAGCGCACCCTACAGGCCGCTCCTGGTAATGCCACACAAAGTCCTCTGTGTGTTCAATGAGAAACCACGTCAACTGGATTTTAGGGAAATCTGTTAGTTGTAGCAGTATCACTCTCTGCTGTGTACAGAGAATATTTGAAGACGTCATTTGCCAAAGCGGATAACTCTGTTCTTAGCAGTTTTTTTAAAAAATCATGTTTTTTTCATTCTGCATTCCAATTAATGTGTCAAACTGCAGGTGGGTTATTTTGATTAAGTAAAAATAACTAAAAAAAATACAGCTAACTAATGCAACAAAACACAATAAAAACATAAGAAAACATAATTTTGAAAATTCTAAAAAAAAAAATAAATAAAATAAAAAAAAAAACAGTTAACTGTATTTGCAAATAAACTCTTCCTTTATAGATATAAAGGAAAATTTTTTAAATAGATCTTAACACCAATTAATTGCTATCAGTGAATAATGATGTAATAGATTATTGAAACAGCAATAGAGTAAAAGTTTTAAATGATCAGTTGCTCAAATTATTTAGTTTATGTAAAATTTATTTAAATAAAATTATAATTTTATTTATAAATAAAATTTTATTTTTTTAATTTATTTAAAAACATGCACCATAATTTCTATATTATTAATTTAAAAACATGCACTATAATTTCTATATTATTAATTACAAAACATTGCATGATCAATATTTTTTTTATCAAATGGTTGATTTTATGCATTTATCCTCATGTTATTAGATCTAGATATCTAGATATTAATTATTAATAATTGCATAATATTGCATGTTTAGATGTTTGGTAATTTTTTTTAATTCTTCTGATTCTTTTTTTATTTTTTAAAAATCATTATTTTGGTATATATTGACAAACACTTTCACAAAAACTTAAAAAATACAATTAAAAAAATAGTAGTATCTAATATACTAAAATCACACACATACACAAACATTTGCGTGTGTGTGTGTGTGTGTGTGTATATATGTGTGTATATATATATATATATATATATATATATATATATATATAATCCAGTAACTGCTAGAATTAGTGATGTATAACATTTAATAGACTAGATTATTAAAATCTGCTGAGTTTACAGCAGAAGTACCAGAGGAAATATATCATTTGAATATCCTTTCCTTTGAATATTGTTTTTGACTTTAGCAGGCCTTACAGAAAACCACTGTTGTTCAGCTATACATTGTTTATGTGGCCTTCCTAGACAGTAGTATGCTATATAGTATAGAGTTTTTTATGTGTACTCTTTCTGTATGTGTAGAGAACGAATACTACGTAGATGACACGTGTGTAATCCTGCTTCTGAAAGGCCTGTGTCTGAAGAACCAAGGACAGTTGCAGGCAGCAGAGGACTGTTTCAGACAGGTTTACAGCAGGCCAGTGCTTCTGCATTAATGGATAGGCCTTAGAAAATGCTTGCTTATTCTATCTCAGGATGGTTTTTGAGATGTTTTGTGTCTTTAACAGTGAAAAGAAGTTGAAGTTTGATCATTACCTGGTTCCTAATGCTCTGTTGGAGTTGAGTCTCCTGTTCATCGACACAGGGAGGAAAGAGCAAGCCATCAAACTACTGCAGAAAGCCAAGTGAGTTTAGTGTAGGACAGAATCCTTGTTTGCTCTTGTCATTTCTTGGCTTCAGGCTGATGTGATAGAAGTTGCAAACTGCATTATCGTCATGAAACGTTCTCCTCATCTCTCCTGTCAGAAATAACTACAAGGAGTACTCAATGGAGTCTCGTACACAGTTCAGGGTCCATGCGGCCCTCACCAAACTCAAGGCTGACACCAGCGACCAAGATGAAATAACAACATTGTAAGGAGAGATGATGCTAAGTCAATGGCGTCTCCTCTGTGAAGACCAGAGCAGTTACACGGTCACTTTATGGGAGAAAGAAAGACCAAAGACACAGTGTGGTTTTCATACAGTGGTACTGCCCACAGTTAACCCGTCTCTCGTTACTGGGCGGAATCATATGAGACACTAAACACTTCATTTGTACATTCTCCTCCAGGAAGTTAGATGCCAAATTGATGTTTATTTTAGTCAGATAGTAAATAGATGAATGGATATTTCAAATGTAAACTGGGGGTTAAGCTCCTTTGTGTTAAAATGTAATAAATTGTACATTTTAGGGAGCATTATAAATCAAATTCATATTTTTTTCTGTATTTTTTTTTTTTTTTCTTGGATCCTGTACAGGTTTAATAAGGGAAAACTGACAGTGTTTACAAAAAAATTAGACGAACCATTTTACACTAAGTTGTAATGATGATTAAACGTGTTGATTATTGTAAGGCTGAGTGTGAGATTGATACTTTAATATTATTGATTATTATATTCCTTTCTTGAATAAATCAAGAATGTTTATAATAATCAGATGGTTCAAATATACCATCATAAATATTCAGTTGTCAAAAGCTATGGTTATTTTTTATGAAGAAATACATTTTATTAGTTAATATTTAATCAATTATTGATAAAAATATTTTTGGAATGTATAATTTATGCATAATTTTATAGTAAATTAAGTCGTACAATTAATGCAGTTATTTAGCAATAAATGCTATGGGTTACTGTGTGAATAAATCAGTTTCCATGACAAATTACAAAATTTTTGCTTTTCTTTACTTAACCTACAACTTTTCAAAATTCACTGAATTATTATACGTTATTAAATTTAGCTCTTTGAATCAGATTTTCATTCAGAAATGCATATATGGGCCATTCTGAAAAAAAGTGCCTTTTTCCAAAAAAAATTGTATTTGTGCAAAGTGTATAATATTCAAGGTACACATTTCTAGTAATTGTGCAGTTAATTCTCATATTGTATTTTCAGAAAGTTTTGGTATATTTGTCTGCTCCCCAAATTTGTCACTAGTGAAACACAGTAATAATAATAATTTAATTAGAAGGGTTATATTGACCTATTAAGATTTTGCTTACATCTACATTGTAAATATATACTTTCTGATATTTTATATATATTTTTTCCAGAGGTAAATCAATAACAATTACATTTTAAACAATATTTCAAGTGTTTTCAATGAGATTTGTTGTATTTTGAATCCAATTTTTCTTTGTAAAATGCAAAATGTTGATCATACTGATTTCAAAGTTAAGGATTCATTAGTTTGAATATACATTGAACCAAACACTGTCATAACATCTTAGTTGATAATTCAGTATTTTTGACAAAACATCCTATGTTTCAGTAGTGACTGTGAGGGGCACATATTTCCTGATCATAAATGTAGGGGTGTAGTTTAAATCAGTCTCAGGCAGTGGATGAAAACGTACACTGTTTCAGCAGTGACATGAAAAATTTGGGACACCTTTTTTTTTTTTTTTTACATAAAGTTTCCTAATTTACGAAGAAAAAATATATATTTTTTGAACTTTTCTTTTTGAAAGAATCAAAAAGATACTTCTAAAAACCACAATGGAATAAAATGCACAAATTATTTCAATATTTTCATAAGTTGAAATTTAGGGGTTAGGATTCGGGAATTGAAAAGTACCCAATAAATGGTTTTAAATATATCAAGCTTACTAATATTTTAAACACTATTGTGGGTTTCAATAAATAATAGAAGGATCTTAGTAAACATCTAAGATTTGAATCCTTAAATGCTTTTTAAAATGTGTGTTTTTTTGTTTTTTGGTTGTGGGACAGCAGTTTGCACCAATTCCGTAAACCGGCCTATACACTTTCTGAACTGTTTATTCTGATGCATTATCACATACATGCATGTTTTTTCAGTGAGTGATTTTATTTAAATCAAACAAACTGAGGCAATCACACTGACACACATACAAAGAAACCAATTTTACAATATAATACAGTGGCACTGTATAAAAGTCCATTTTCTATGACAGTTATTGGCTGGATTCTGCTGCCGCTGTTCCCTGCTCTTCCTCTCTCTTCCTGCGTTTCAGAAGTTTCCTCTTCTTCTTCTCCTCTTTCTCTATTTCGGCGACCATCTCTTTGAACTTGGCGCTGCGGGGGTCCAGCGCGTAACCGAAGCGCTCTCTCGCCTCAGCCAGCAGTTTGTCCCGCTTTATTTTCTCCTCTCGTTGCTTCTGTTTGGCCTCTCTTTTCTGCCTTTTCCAGTCGGCGATCATCTTGGGCATTTTGGCCATGTTTGCAGCGATTATCTTCTCTCTGTGTGGAAACAAAGCAAAAAGCACATTAAAGCTGTGTATAAAGTTTAATAAGAAAAGTGAATTTTTTGTGATCATCTACTACTTCCAAATGTGCTGTTTATGTCATTTTTTTTTGTTTCGCAGAAGAAACAAAACCAAGTTTATTGGAAAACATTGATATATAAATACAAATACTTTTAGAGAACATATTTTGAGAACATAGGAAGATTTTAAAGATCATTTGAAGACTGTTGATAACCAAACAATTGCTAGCATTGATCTGCATCGTTTTTTTTCCTTCCATAGCTTAAAGGGAGCGTTAAGATAAATATTCTTGCAAATGCGCATCGAAGACTGACATGGAAGAGAAGAAATTGTTAAATAAAGTCGTTGATTTTGTTTTCTTTGTACACAAAAAGTATTCTCATGGCTTCATAACATTACAGATGAACCACGTCACATGGACTATTTTAACGATGAAATCTTAATAGGGTCTTATAAATTTGGAAGATATGAGGGTGAGTAATTAATGGCAGAATTTTCATTTTTGGAAATATGGAAGCCAGTGGCTACCATTTACAACTTGAGGGTGAGTAAATGATGACAACAAATCCATCTTGAGGAAAAATCAAAGACAAAACAAAACGCAAAATACACCAGCTGAAATAAAATAGTGAACGCTAATATTATTATAATACACAAAGATTTAATGTTAAAAAAAATAGATATAATCATTAAAAAAATCGGCCACGAGACACGCGCGAACCAATAACGTAAGACGTCAAAGTCCTTGCGCGTCAACGGTCAAATTTTAATATTTGAAGGAATTTTTCACTAAATAACGACTTAAGTTTCGCTCCGTACATCAAGCAAATCTATCACAAACAGGTTCATAAAACTTGCAAAATAGCCGACAAGTCATGTAGATTAATCTAGCAGCATACACTGGTTTGTCAACCGCCACAAAATGTTAAAAAGACGATTATTACTTTTAAAGGTGTCATAGTTTGATAGCAAAAGTCGCTATCCAATTTCGTTTTATGGAAAACAGAAGCTCGGATTTTGTACGACACACAAATCAGCGTTTGCAACAACGTGAGGGTGAGTAAACGATGACTATTTTCATTTCGAGGTGAACAGTTTCTTGTTAATAAACGTGCAGTTAGTTACTAAACACTGTTGATAGCAAACATCCAGTAGAGACTAGTCAGGTTGACTTCACCTCTCCATCCGCTTCTGCTCCTTTTCCCTCTGCTTGGCCGCGATGTTGTCCAGCATCACCTCGATCGGAGGGTGCCACTCTTTCTCCTCGGCCATCAGCTCCTCTAGCCGGGCTTGAGAGGGCCAGAGTTTGGCCGGGTCCACTCCAGACGCGCTTCCATAGCGGCCGAACAGTTTACGCTCATACTTCTCAGTCTTCTGCCACTCGGGCGTCTTCTCGCTCTCTTTATTCGGAATATAAGGATTCTTTATATTGAGCCAGAGTGGTCTGGGGTTATAGTTCGCGATCTGCTGGACTGCAGCCGGTAGAAAGGAGTTTAATTTAGTAAAGCCAAAGAATAAGGCTGTCCTCCTGCTTAGCAAGGAGGCTGCCATGTTTGATGACTGCCTAGTGACCTCTAACGTCAAAATTTTTTTTTGCACGTGGTGCTGACGTCACGACGCCCTCTGCTGGTGAATTGAAAATAGAAAGTAGATTCCAATGCAACGCCATCTTTATTATTATAAATTTAGGATATCTAATATTATATCTAATCTAATATTATATCTAATAATAATTAAGAATATCTAATTTTATAATAACTATTAATATTAAATGTTTTATTTTTACTGGAATTATTATTATAAATAAATATTCGTGATTTTTATAGATTTTTATTGAATTTATTGATTTGCGTAATTTTTGTCATTTAAGTAATAATGAAAATATTTTTAATAACTATAATTTTAATAATTAAAATTTTATAATAATACTAATATAAATAAGTCATGATTAAAATGTTATTTTGATAACTATAATTTTAATAGATAAAATATTTTTAATAATAATAATACTTATTCTTATTATTTATAGTTATATTATATCCTTCTAGGGTTAGGGTTAGGGTTATCTAATATTATACTTAATAATAATTAAGGAATAAAGATATCTAATTTTATAATAACTATTAATTTCTAATGTTTTATACTGGGATTATTATTATAATATTTATAATAATATATAATATTTGTTTACTTATTTGTATAGATTTTTATTGACTTTATTGATTTGTTTAATTTTTACAATTAAAGTAATGATAAACATATTTTAATAACTAATTTTAATAGATAAAACATTTGTAATAATAATACTTATATTTATATAATTTATATAATACATTATTATTATTATTATTATTATTTATAGTTATATCCTTCTAGGGTTAGGGTTATCTAATATTATACCTAATAATAATTAAAAAATGTGGATATCTAATTTTATAATAACTACAAAATGTTTTATACTGGGATTATTGTTATAAATAAATATTTGTTGTTAATTTTACTGATTTTTATATATTTTTATAGAATTTATTGATTTGTTTAATTTTTATCATTTTTAAGTAATGATGAAAATATTTTTAATAACTATAATTTTAATAATTAAAATATATTTAATAATAATAATAATAATAATAATTATTATTATTATTATTATTATTATTATTACTATGAATAGATATAATAAATAGGTTTTCCACAGGTTTTTTGTCCTTCTAGAGTTTGGGTTAGGGTTATCTAACATTATATATAATAATAAATAAGGATATCTAATTTTATAATAACTATTAATGTTTTATTTATACTGGAATTATTATTGTTAATAAATATTTGTTGTTAATTGTACTGATTTTGATAGATTTTTATTGAATTTATTGATTTGTTTAAATTTTATAATTTAAGTAATAATTAAAAATAGAATTTTAAGACAAAATATTATTATTAATTGGTTATTATTAATATATTTTTTTTAATCTAATAATAATATTTAAGGAATAAGGATATCTAATTTTATAATAACTATTAATTTCTAATGTTTTATTTATACTGGGATTATCATTAATAAATATTAGTTAATTTTACTGATTTGTAAAGATTTTAATCGACTTTTAAGTAATAATACAAATATTTTAATAGCTATAATTTTATTAAATAAAATATTTAAAATAATAATAATATAGTTTTATTAAATTGTTTTTTCTTTTTTTTTTCTTTTTTTATTTGTCCTTAGGCAGTCACATGCCTTATGTTGTCCTATTTTGTGTTGTAAATGGGAATATGTACTGGGAATCACGTTCTGTTTAGAGGTGCCCAGCTTGTGTGTTGTCTGTATTGGTGTCGCTCCTCCCTGATCATTTTCGTGTGGAGTTTAATCATCACCTCGGGGGGCCTTTAACAATGCTATTTCAATCCTCAGAGTTTTTGTCTGTCCTGAAAGCCGGACCCTTGAATCTTTTCCGGTAGTTTAACGGCACAGCGGGATCCTATTGTTGGAAATAAAGGTCTTAAATGGATCTGGTCCTGCTGGTATTGTTTATCCCAGAGTCCAAACCATGCTAGAAAAACAAAGATGATAGATGAAAAACACAGATGAAAGATTAATGACTGTAAAGAAAGAGGAAAATAATATAGGATAATTTAGGATCCTTATAGACACAAGTTTTATGAATGTAGCTGAATTAGATCAACTCTTCAGTTGTGTACAATTATATTATGTTTCATCTGCTCATTTTCCTTTTGTAGTCACCTATTTAATTCTAAGAATTTTCCATAAATATTAATTAGCAAATCAGTAAATAAGCAGATAAAGCAACTTTAAATTATTATCAGTCAGTTTAATTTGATGTTTATTTGAATGATGTGATCAAGTGAATGTTTAGAATGTGAAGCTATATAGATCCAGTCTATTTTACAGACACACTGAGAGTTCCTCTCCTCACATAATTTGTTGATGAATGGATGAATTATCATGTTTGAAGAGTCTTAAGGGGGCTTAGTTTTTTCCCTGAGCGTTTCTTTCACCCATAGGGCTGCATGCGGTCTACTTCTGTTCTTATAAATGGTCCATGCCAGCTTCAGTGAGCAGATGAGCAGAAACTCCACTTTGAATTTCTGGAACGCAGCATGGGAGGGTTGGATTATTAACCAGCAAACACTCGGTGGAAGAAAAAGGCCTTTGTTTTAAATGCTCCAGCCCTCCCTCTCTATCACAAACCCCTCCCCTCCTTCCGCTACTCTTCTTTTAGTTTTGATTTCTTTTCAAAAATGTAAAGATGGGACAAACAAGCAGCTTTAGAATGCGCCTCTCAGAGAGACAGATGTCAGAGCTTTTGTGTCGCGACGAGCGCATCATTATAACTCGAAAGTTCCCATGGCGGGGGGTTGAGGGTTTGAGAGGGGTCCGCGGCGTGCCGTGCACGACACAGGGCTTGATTTAGACACCGGTGATCGCTGCCAACTGAGAAGCTTTAAAGAAACGACCATCTGAGAAAATCAGGTCTGCTGGCATTAATGCAGAGGTTTCATCAGTATAGATGCGTTTGCTAAGGCTATAGCATTGCTATTAGCCCTTCTGTCGCTCATACTTATGGTCAAGGATTCAAAAAAGTTTAAAGTATTAAACATCATCATCATATTGTAGATAGAAGCTGTAGATTTAGTTGCACAAATTTAGTTGGACGTACGTTAATGGGAGCAATTTTTGTCAGAACTTAAGAAGCTTGTAATTGTATTTGCACTCTTACATTAATTGCTATGTTAAATCTTGCATATTATTTGAGCTGAAAATAGTTTAAATCATAATTTTTAGAGTTGTTTTAGTGTTTTAGGATTTGTGGCATTCACCTGTCTTGGGAAAAGAGTTGTAAAACTGAATATAATTACACCAAAAACGTTAGTACACTAAAATAATGTTAACACATCGAATGTTTAACTGTTTGTGCTGAATGTTATTATTCAAAATTTCTGTCATATTAACATTAATTTAGTTTTATTAAAATGGAAAAGTAACAAAACGTTTAGAAAAAACTGAAGATTCTCATTTAATGTAGGATCCTTTATAGTAAAAACACAAGATTATCCTTGAATTTTATCAACCATGTAGTTATGTAAAATTACATATACAGTAATGATGTATCTGTTTATTTTCACTTTGATTTAAAAAAAATTTTAAATTCAGGATTTAAAAGCAGAAATGTAAAGCTGATTTTATCACTTCTGTTAAAACTTGTCTGTTATTCAAAATGTAAAGTTGTTTAAATCATTTTAGTAGTTTTGGCATGTAAAGGTTTATAGCCTTCAGTTTTCATTGCAACAGAGTTGTAAAACTGAATATAACTTTACACAGAAAGGGCTAGTAACACATTGGTTATGTCATTTTAATTGGCCCCATTCACTTCCATTGTAAGTGCCACACATTTAGAAAAGGAGGGACAAATAAATGAATTTTTGTTGTAACTGACATTATGCGACATATGCTGTGAATTATGATTAATTTACACTTTTAGGGTGTCGACCGATTATCTGCCCGGCCAATTATCGGCACCGATATTAAGCATTTTTATAGTTATTGGTCATTTTCAAAACTAATTTACCGATAAAATAATTTAAAAGCATTTAATGAAAGTTTTGTCAGAGCTCTTGTTACTCTTAATTTTGACAGTCATTTTCATTTTTACACCAAGCATATATCGGTTCAAAATATTGGTTATCTGACTGTTTGATCTGATACTTCAATTAATTGTTATGTTAAAACTTGCATATTATTTGAGCTGTAAAGTTGTTTAAATCATAATTTTTACAGTCATTTTAGTGTTTTAGGATTCATGGCATTCACTTGTCTTGGCAACCGGTCTACCTGACACATATCGATCGACCCCTAATTATGTCTTTCATATCTCAGGACAACATTGTCTTTTGTCATGTCTAGTTGTTAAAACAGCTAGTCAGGCACCTAATAGATGAGAAAGGTCAGTTATATAGGCACTGTGGATGGGTTTGTTCTCTTATGTTGCTCTTGTGAGTTCATCCAAAGAGACCATCCATATGGCCTTATGATTAAATATTAACAGGCCACCACATTTCCAACCAACTCATGAGAAATTCATGGAGATGTTGCATTATGGGATGGTTCTATTCCCGCTCGCTGCTGTTTCCCCCACCCACGATAACCGGAGTACAGCTTAGGGAATGTCCAGATGCCATTTTAGTAAACAAGATGTCTCTCATGCTTTTAATGTGCACACGATGGCCTGTAATACATACATTACAAGTGCTATACATATGTGATTTTAATGGTAATGATGCTTTGTTCACTGATTACGTTTAAATTTAATCATTTAGCAGATGCTTTTATCCAGTGCAGCATACGAATGAGGAAAAACTCAAGCAATTTATCAGTTGAATTTCAAAAGTAAACCAGAACATTATGGAAACACATTTCTGGTAATTGTGACATTAATTCCAGTGAATGTGACTTTATATTGCACAGAACAAGATGTTTAGGATTTGCATCTTTTAAATATACATTTAGCAGCACAAGTCAAGAAGTAGGTGGTTTGGGGTTGATATTAGTGGTTCGTTTGTAAGTCTGGAACTAGAAAGTCAAGTAGAGCACTTTGCATTGTGGGATATGGGATCTCTTACAGTGTGCTGCTGTATACTGCATCTTTTAGCATAGAACTGCATATTGCACAGAGAATATATAGTATGGTAGTGTGCTAATCTGAAACTAGCCATACTGTATACAAGTTTGACTGCTCCGTAGGCCCTACAAGACGGAAGCAAACGATCAGCACACATGCAGAGTGCAACATTGCTCATGTTCTCATCCTGCGGGCGGATCTGGAAGTCTCCATGTCATTGTTTAAATGATTCCCCTTCACTAAACTGGGAACGAACCCAAGCGAGAACTACACGTGAAAGCACCTCAGGAGGGGAGCATGTTCAGCGGGGAGCTTTTCAATAATGGATGTACCACATTGAGCTCCCGTTAATAATGTGTTTCTGTCACCGCGGGAGACAGAAAAACGCATTTTAGAGGCGGACGAGAGAATAATGGGATGCGAAGTTAGGGAAACTTAGTCATAACTCACTCTGGCTCCTTTTCAGACATTTTCAGTGTCTTATGGCTTTGTTTAACAGGTAAAAAAAAACATATTAGCGTTGTGATTTTTTAAAGAACAGCGGCTTGTTAACCCCTGAAGCTCATTTCATTGTCCAAGCTGTTATTATCATAAATGTGTTTTTGATTACAGTGTTTTCATCTAACAAATTATGGATTGAAGCAGTGATCCATATGCCGGTGTTTGTTCTCATTAGAAACAAGATTCAAAGGAATCTTTGAGGCTCAAAGTCAAGCTCAACTGTGGAAAAATGAAAATGATGTGCATTATTTAATTTGTCCTTAGTTTGTTAAAACACAAAACGCACTTACTGTATATTGGAAATTTGCACTGAAAAAACTGGTGTAGAAACAATTTTCACTCAGGAATTGCTAGTAAATTTCACAAACAGCTGCAAAGAAATACAAGTAACACATTGAATTCAATGTGAAATGTTACTGAAATAATCATATATTTGCAACTTTGAGAAATCAGATAAAGCAGATATGTGAAGCTTATATTTTTATTAAATAACTCACGTTAATTTCTCTGAACAGAAAATGTGTTATTTGAGCTCTAAAGTCAAAATCATCCTTTTAGTGCTGGGAATGCTTTTCTAACTAGATGAAGTGAATTATCCTAGTGCATATTGTGCAAAAATTATTCGGTTTATAATTTCACATGAAAAAAATTGGATTTAACTTTGTACAGACAATGTAAGTAATCAGACACATATAGTGTTGAAATCTTGTGGCTTTACATTTTAAATAGTGCCCTTTAGAAAATTAAACAGTTTTTTCCCATTACTTTTTGTCCATACAATGGAAGTCAATAGGAACCAAAACTATTTGCGACCCTGGACCACAAAACCAGTCATAAGGGTCAATTTTTTAAAACATTTCATTAATGTATAGTTTGTTAGGATAGGACAATATTTGGCCGAGATACAATTATTTGAAAATCTGAGGAATCTGAGGTTGCAAAAACATCAAAATGTTGACAAAATGGCCTTTAAAGTTGTCTAAATGAAGTTCTTAGCAATGCATATTACTAATTAAAAAAATAAGTTTTGATATATTTACGGTAGAAAATTTACCAAATATCTTCATGGAACATGATCTTTATTTAATATCTTAATGATTTTTTTAGCATGAAAGAAAAGTTGCTAATTTTGACCCATGCAGTGTATTTTTGGTTATTGCTACAAATATACCCGTGCTACTTAAGACTGGTTTTGTGGTCCAGGGTCACATTTGGTTAAAAAAGAAAAAAAGCAATACAGGTTTAGACAGGTTTAAACTCCCTTCCTCACAAACATTGCTGCCTGTTTGTGCCACTCTCAAATACAAGGGCAGATTTTGTTCCCATGGCTGTGTATGTCCACATTAATAAGCGATTTGACATTTGTGTCATGCTCTCTGTGTCCGTCTCTTGTGTCTTCACCCATTGGGGACCGAGCGGGGCTCGTCGTCCAATCAGAAGCTGAGCCCTTCTGCTGATGCTTTGAAAACGGATGCAATGCCAGAGGCGCTAAATACAGTTAATGGTCAATGAATTCAAATGTCATCATTATCTGAGCAGTTCTGAGAATAAATCCATGTCCTCTTAGTGCTTCCCTTTAGCATTCAAGCACCATTCAAATACATAGTGTTAACATTCAACAATTCATTTTCTCAATACGTAATGTCTCAATACATCATAATATTGTAATACCTTAAACATTTGAAATTGATATTGCAGTATTGGATATTTAAAAAACTGGACATCTCAAAATGAAAATGGATATTATTTTATTTTTGCAAAATGAGTCAATATCCAATTCCAATGTTAATGATAATTCATACCGAAAATTAAATCAATGCTAAGATGTAGAAAAAAAAGATCATATAAGGAGATCTTAAACAGATCTGATGTTCTCACCTTTGCTGGGGTTGATCTGATCTCCCTGAGAGCTGACTCATCACACACACACACACAGAGCGTCCATCCATTGCTGCGGGTATGGTAGACTGGCAGAGGGGTGCAGGTGGCTCTGGATTGGTGCAGACACTGTCCCGACGCTCCCGTGCCCGTGCCAGTGCCATCTGTCATCAGCTACAACATCTGCAAATCCAAGGTGCCCTTGATGGCCGGTGCCACCGTGGCCCGCTTCGGATTTCTGCAGGGGGACGAGTGGGTAGAGAAGCTGCTCCCCGAACACTAATCACATCTTCATCACTAATCATCACGGTTTGGGCTTTTTTTTATAATTGTAGCAGTGCCGTTCCAGGATTGTTTGTCTGCTTATTTATCTGTATCTCATATCAGATGTCAACGGCTCACCCCATGCCACACACACAGTTCAATTCACAGCAAACCAAAGGCAACTGTGACTAGAAAAAAACAACAACTAAGATGTTTAGATGAGTTTAGATGAAACTATTCTATCCATTTGAAATGAGGAGAGTTGGTGAACACTCATAATGGAGTATGCTGAGGTCTTGAAAGTCTTCCATACCTGCAAGGCATCCATTAGACCACATTGCAATTAACATTCTTGGCTATGATCCTGATTACTTTGTAAGCAAAGCTCTATATTGATTTAGCAATAACGTGTAACTAGATTTCTGAAGTGAAGTGGTGTCTCTGCAGCTGTCATGAAGCTGGGGTTGTTGGAGGAGGTTGTCAGGCATTGCTATGCAATTGCTCCAGTGTTTTGAGTGGTTATTAGTAAAACAATATGAGACAAATATGTCTCAAGCTTTGACATCTAGCAGATTCAAGTTGCAATGTCCTTATTTTACTTTAAACAATCAATTTTTTTTATATTTACTTTCCCCATGTAAAACTTGTGTGGTTGCCAGGATGTTTAGAGCAGATTATTGTGTTTGCTATGGTCAGAGTGATTGCTAGCATGTTATGTTGTTTCTAAAATGCTGAAGGTTGCACTTTTTTATACATTTAATTTCCTAATGCACATTTCTGTTTTTTGTTTTTAAATGGGTTCATGAACCCATGGGTTTCTGTGCATCTTAAAAAGGTCTTAACATGCCTAAAAAGATCTTGAATCAGAGCAGAAAGTCTTTGAAATTCATGTAATGTCAATATCTTCAGTATTTTTCTATTTTCCATACAAATATCTAAACATACTTAAACCAAGGTACATACTTGAGATGCAAAATGAAGATAGAAAGTCTTATTTTCTGGAAAAGTTGAACAATGTTTAGTAAATTCATGCTGAATTCAAAAGGGAAAACAAACCCTATTGACAGATGTTTGCTCTTGTTTGGTTTCTTTTTTTGGCATATATTTTTTCATGTTTTAATCATAAAATCACAATTTGTATTAGTTTCTCAGAAGACAAGATTTATTTTGCATCTCAATTAAATGCATCTTGATTTAAGAAACTTTAGATATTTGCACTGGAAAACAAGACAAAAAAATACACTTTTTGCAGTGGTTGAGAGGTATTCAAGTTAAGACTTTTTTTTTTGTAAAATTACTTAAAAAATAATGGCGATTTGTTGGAAGTTGCATTTGCAACTTTGAAGTGTTGCTAATAAAACTCATTGTGTTCTCTGGACATTTACATTTAGAGAACATGTTGATGTATTGTGTTCCCTTCAGTTTAAACTTTGTTAACTTGGTCTTAAATGCATTAAAAAGCCATCTGGAATAACATTAACAGTTACCAGTTTATGCATGACTTTTGTCAAAGTTAATTTGTAATTTTATGTATTGCTGTTTTTCCCTTTTTTGAATTGCAGAGTAAAATTTCCTTTAGAAATAGGATATTTATGCACAAGACAAACACAATTTATGACTTTGTTACAAAATAAATATAATATGAACTTCAATATGTTCATTTGCTGTGAGATTGCAGGGGACTAAAGCAGTCACTTGGAGGAAGTGACATTTAAAATTCTGAAGAGCAAAACAGTCATTGAGGACAGAAATCTGAAAGAGAAAGAAAAGGGGGCGAACACGTCTGTTTTGTTGGCTAATAGACGACCGGAGGAAAAGAGGCCTAAATCAGAAAGAGTAAAGCTCTGAAAAGAGTAGACAAACAAACTAAAAGCATCGGCACCAAGATCTCGACGAGCCGCGCCAAAATTGTTTGGCACTGGTGGTTTTTAAAAGGAACACCTGCGAAGCGGCAGTCGCTCCTTTACATACTCCCGAAACCCCGCTGGTCAGCGCTCCACTACTTGGCATCTGATCCTTTGGCCCGCGCCATCAGGCGCCAAGAAGAAAGGAAATCGCTCAAGACGTAAGCTCGCGTTTCTGCGGTGATAAAAGATTCAGTTCCCCCCGCACGATTTGTCACCTGCGTGTTTGTTTTCCCACCCCCCGAGTCGAGAGCCCACCTTAATCTAAATGAGCTCATTAGTTGGCAGCGTTCGCCGCACAGGTTCACATAATGAGGCTCATAAACGCGGGCGCCATCCACTAAATGAGGCCTGTCACCTCACGTTAGGCCAGTTTGCATAAAATACCGGCTCATTTAAATGAAAACATTTTCATTCGAAACTTTGCCCAGAAAATGGTTGTTTTGATGAAAAATATTTTCAGCTTCAGACTTCATGGTTCTGGAATGTGTAGGGTAGGCGGCTTTATGCTGAATTCCCCAGAAGAAAATAGAGGTGGATTTTTCGAGGTAGACTATTGTGCCTGTTGGATGCGGCTCAAAGGAACGGTATGGAGCATAAAGTTCGGGTCTTCTCGGTTTCCTGTGTTTGGGTTGAGGTCCCGTGGTGCCGTGCGGCGTGTTGGCAGCGGCCTGGAGCATGCGTAGCGCTCCATAAGGTGATTTGTGGATGGCTTTCCTTGCGTGGTGGGCAGCCAGCTCCGGGTTCAGATCGGGACAGTGCAGATAGACTGAGGAAGGCCTGAGCGTTGACATGTTGAATTATTGCGGCCTTGTTTCGAGTTCTGTTTTTTCAATCCCTGAAGGGGAATAAAGAACAGTAAAAACAAAAAAAGATTTACAAAATGGTGATTTGAAAGTCTGAATGATGTATATTGACTCAGCTAACAGGAAGCGTTCTCACAACTTTCACTAATGTTTTTTAAAAGTTATATAAACGTTAGGACAAAACGTTCTTTAATATTTACAAAATGATCTTACAGCATATTGAATATTACAAATAACACTCATAAATAATGTTATATTTTAGGTGAAAAAACAGTAGAATGTTGTAAGAAATGTTTTCGAACTTACCGTTCTAATCACAACAAGAAAACTGGGCATTTTAACGTTCTTAGAATATAAAAAAATAATCACTCATATAATGTTATATTTTAAGTGAAAATAAACATTAGAATGTTGTGGGAAACGTATCTGTAACTTGACATTCTAATCATAACGAGAAAACTGGGCATTTTAACGGTCTTAGAATATTAAAAGTAACCACTCGAATAACATTATATTATAAGTGAAATTAAACAGTAGAAGAAACTTTTTCGTAACAATATTCTTGTCACAACAAGAAAACTACATTTTAATGTTCTTAGAATATTTTGAATATTGAAAATAAATGTTTAAATAACATATTTTAGGTGAAAATAAACAGTAGAAATTTGTAATAAACGTTTTTGTAACTTAACGTTGTAATCACAACAAGCAAGCTGGACATTTTAACGTTCTTAGTATATTTAAAATAAACGTTCAAATAACATGTTTTAGGTAAAAATAAATAGTAGAATTTTGTAAGAAACATTTTCGTAACTTAACGTTCTAATCTTGACAAGAAAACTGGGCATTTTAACATTCTTGAAATATTATAAATAAACATTCAAATAACGTTATATTTTAGGTGAACATAAACAATAGAATGTTGTAAGAAACTTTTTTTGTAACTTAACGTTTTTCGAATAGCTTCATATTTTAGGTGAAAATAAACAGTAGAATGTTTTAAGAAACATTTTAGTAACTTAATGTTCTAATCACAACGAGAAAACTGGGCGTTTTAACATTCCTATAATATTTTTAAAAATCCCTTGAATAATGTTATATTTTAATGTTATATCATGACAAGAAAACCGGGCATTTTAACGTTCTTAGAATATTAAAAATAATCGCTTGAATAATGTTATATTTTAGGTGAAAATAAACAGTAGAATGTTGTAAGCAACATTTTTGTAACTTAATGTTCTAATCACAAGAAAACTGGGCATTTTAACATTCTTAGAATATTAGAAAATAATTGCTCAAATAACGTTACATTTTGGGTGAAAATAAATGTAGTAGTATGTTGTGAGAAACATTTTTGTAACCTTTAAAAAATATAATATTTAGGACAAGAAAATGGGACATTTCAACATTTTGGAAACATTTTAAAAGAATGTTCCCACAACGTTTGTATAACCTGAATTTGTTACCTAGGTAAGAGAAAATGAAAAATGTGGACTTTTGTCCACATTTGTGGCTTTTCTCTTGTTCCTTAACCAAACCAGTAGGCTTTTCTGCCTTAATATTTTATTGCTGAAAAAGTTCCTTTGTTAATTTTGAATGTTTTTCCTGTGTGAAACTTTGGTTGCTAGGGTGTTACTATGGTTTTGCATTGCTATGCTGTTCGCAGGGGAGTTCTAGGTGATTTCTAGGCCATTGCTTTTCCATTTAAAAAGTGTTTGGAGTGGTTTTTAGCTCGTTGCTAGGGTGTTAGAAATCGTTGCTACCCGGTTGCTAGGCTTTTGCATTGCTATGCTGCTGCTTGTAGGTGGTTGCTAGGCCGTTTCTATGCAGTTACTGACGTATTGGAGCAGCTTTGGGGTTGGATGCATGTAGGAAGGAGAGCTGAAACTCAAAGCAGATGGTTGTGTTGGCACCTGTCTTGCTCTGAAATCTGTTTGGAGCTGTTTTCCACATGTATAAAACAGTCAAGACCTTCATGTGCCAAAAAAATAAACACCTCAGATTTAACCCTCCTCACACCGAGAGTCTGTCTCTTACAGTAACGTTCAAAGTCATTAACGTCATTTGAGAGTATGTATTTTTCTCAGACACGCTGCACGTGTCGTATATTTAAGATGCATCATGTCTGGTCTCAGAGACAAAAAAAGTATTTGCTTGCTAAAATAAAAAAAAGTGTTTGAATTCAGCCAGCTGTGTTAATGCATGAACAGAAGATGGCGCTTTATCTCAAATGCTTCCATCATTAATCTGCATTACGAATAAACTTCATGAATGAGTTTGTCATTAGAGTCTCATTAGTTGCTGAGTTTTTATGTGCTGAATAGTAACATTTAGTCAAACCACAAATTGTCACCACATTTGAAGAGAAAGCAAGTTGCGTTACAGTCCCAAAACACATTTAAACTGCATTTATTGCAAATTAAAATGGGATTTAACTTTTTACAGCTTTTGTTTTGCATCCAAAAAAGCTATAGTTGAACTAGGTTTTTACATGCCATAATGCAAGGGTATAGCCATAGTATTGTTTTGTGGTTGTTAGGGTGTTCTGAGTGGTTGCTAGGTGGTTTCTTACTGACTTACAAGTCAGATGAGTCCAACCTCATGTCTATGTGATATTTGGCCTGTAACACGTTTCTAGGCTGTTTGCTAGGGAGTTCTAGGCGACTGCAAGGACATCGCTAGGCAGTTGTTAGAATGGTTTTTACCATGTTGCTTTTTGGTTCCTGGGTGTTCCAGACAAGGACATTGCTAGATGCTGACTGACGGATTGGTTTCACTGATTAATCGGCACCGATAGTGAATTGTTGGAACAATCACTTATCTGCGAAAATCCTGACAGGTAGTTTTTCCGGGTTGCATCCATTGAGAAGCGGTTGAGAAGGTTCCACTCTCATTATCGACCTTATTTTTTCCGTAACAGTGGGTGTGGCCATTTGCAAATGTTATGGGTGCGGCTTCCTGTCTCATCAACGTCCAGCTATTTTTAGCTGTTCAAAACAGCTCGTTTTGCTGCTTGATTATGCAAATTGTTGTGTCTTACTATATTATTTTAATGTATTATCTTAGTTATGAACACACTGGTTTGTAGTGCAAACAGTTTTACCGTTTGAAAGTCTCGCCCATAGGCTTACTTTCGCGTTAAAGAATAAGGTGGATACAGTACGAAAGCGTCCTCTAGAGGCAGAAATCACTAATACCACGTGTTGTTTGTTTTGACACGTGACACTGAGCGCTGCACAGCGCGGGACACTTCAGATGCGGCTTTAAAACACCAACAACTAAACGGTATGTATGCTGTACAGTAAAGTACATGTTTTTGTATTATTATAAAGTTATTAATATGTTGACTATATATTAATAGAGAAAGAACATCAGTATATTTGCCGTCAAGGCTGAGCGGATACGAAACTAGCCCAAAAGTAGCCCAATTGACCATATGCACGGATTACTTCCTTGTTTTAGACAAGCCAGCTCAGTCATTTCCGGTCAACTGTACTGTGCCGTAATAGGTGTGTCCTTTACTCATTTTCTCTACATAATCCATTCACAATTCAAAGAAAAGTTTTGTTTGTCTAAGAGGACTAAATGTCCATGTATACCTTTCAAGAATGACAAACGCGAGTGTAAAAAAATATGCAGGAGTCATTGACATGTTGGTTACTATTTTTTTTTTTCTCAGTTTCTGATAAAAACGAGGCAGGAGAGGAGTCTCGAGAGTCGCCACTTATATACAGCACATATAAAATGAGCTTCACCGGAAGTTTACGAGCTGGCTTATCATTATGCGAAAGTTCTAAAGTATGCTCCGTGCATATGGTCAATTGCATTTCGAGGGGGTCCCGCATTAAAAATTGCATTCCGTGGGGTAAAATATAGGTTTTTGGCCAGGTTCCCCTGGTCAAATTCATATTCCAAGAGGATAAATATCGCATTAATGGGGTCGCTTCAACCTGTAGACATAAAATCAACCCCAGCAACAGTGTTAAAGTAGCCCAATTCCACAGGAAAACCGCAGACTTGGCAACACTGGCTGCAAGCCATGCTCGTTTTCTTTTGTCATCGTTTATGCAAGGCATGCAGCGCCCAGACATGGACAGTTTTGCTGGTATGCAAAACAAGTATTTTACAGGAATTCCTTATGCAGGAAAAAAGTGAATTGTTCATTGTGTTACTTGGGTCGTTATGTTTGTTTTAATTTTAAGTCATTTTAAAAACATCGGTTGATTAATCAGTATCAGCCAGTGCAGTTATCGGTATATTGGTGAAAACCACTATCGTTATGGAAAGGTAGAATTATTTTATAATGAAGTAAATTCCTAGAAGAATATATGTATATGAATTATTGGCCTGTAACAAGTTTACTGATTTAGAGATAAATAAGATTTTATGTATTTACAAACACATGTCTGGGACATATGTGACTGATTCAGTTCTTTTTGAAAAGACTTGTTCAAAATAAAAAGCCTGATACAAACAGGAATACCCTGTTTGTACTCAGACGTCCTGAGTGACCCGTGTGTCATATAGGGTGAGACACGCTGCTTTGTGATTGGCTGACGCTGAGCAGCACTGCGGTTCAATACATGTAGGAAAGAAAGGAGAGGAGAGCTGAAACTCAAAGCAGATGGTTGTGTTGGCACCTGTCTTGCTCCGAAATCTGTTTGGAGCTGTTTTCCACATGTATAAAACAGTCAAGACCTTCATGTGCCAAAAAAATAAACACCTCAGATTTAACCCTCCTCTCACTGCGGGCTCACAGTAACAGACGTCTGATGTGATCAAGACAGAGCGCTGTAGGTTACTCATGCTGTCTCATGCCTAGACATTATTTCAGTTATCATATGTGTGAAATTAGATAGAAGAAAAATGGCAAAGCATGTGGCTGCTACAAACAACTGGGGCCAGTTGCATAAACATAGCCACTATGTTAAAACTGTGCCTTAAGAGCTAGTTTGACCAACTAGCAGTTTGCCAAGAGATAATCAGTCTTACTTTTCTGATTCAGACTGGACCAATGCACCCTTTTGTAACTGACTCTAAACATTTATAACCAGTTCTAAAGAAGAAGACAAATTAGATGACTAACTTCCTAGGATTAGATTCAGGAGTTTATGAAACCAGCTCCCGACGGTGCAGCTTTTCTAAGTCCATTTTTGCTCAATTTCTTAATTGTACCATCTTTTATAGATGTTAATATCTTTTTGTAAAATATTTTGAATAGTGTACTTGTGCTTTCTTTACACTTGCTCACTTCTATGTCTTTTGTTATCTAATTCAATGACATTCATTAATTTTTAAGTTTTCATATCTTGATTTATTTGATTTCTTTATTTTTAGAGCCACTGAATGTTATAAGCTACTCATTAGGTTTTATCCATAGACTGTAAAAGCCTTTTGGCCACTGTCATTATGATTAAGTAAAAATAGAAATCAATAAATAATAATTAATAAAAATATGATATAATTAATTAAAACATTTTATTTCAGCTATCTGCAAAAGCAACGTTTCTTATTTCCGTTTAGATTAACAGGAATAACTAAAACGGAATTAAAATGAATAAATGTCAAAAACACAAAATTGCTAAAACTTGATATAACTTATATAATTATATAATTTAATGACACTCATTCATTAAGATTGTCATATTTTTCCCCCAAGTTTTTGTTACTTAAAAATACAATAAACATCAACTGAAAGCAAATAAAATAATAATAAAAAATGTATATAAAAGCAGCATTTATCATTTTCATTTAGATGTACTAAAATAACTAAAACTGAAATAAAAATAAAAAACTATATAAACAAAAATACTAACATAATAATGACAAAAATACAGCAAAATTATTACGTTTTTAACAAAAATTTAAAATGAAAATGTAAAATACAGAAAACTAATTATATATATATATATATATATATATATATATATATATATAAACTAATAGTATTTCACACTAAAATTACACATATTTGGTATTTACATAGTTTAACAGAAATATCTAAACTTAAAACTAAACATTAAAATGAATAAATCTCAAAAACACAAAATTGCTAAAACTTGGTATAACTTATATAATGATGTAATTTAATGACACTCATTCATTAAGTTTTCAGATGTTTTTTTTCCATGTTTTTGTTACTTAAAAATACAGTAAACATCAGCTGAAATTAAATAAAATAATAATAAAAATGTATATAAAAGCAGCATTTTTTCATTTTAATTTAGATGTACTAAAATAACTAAAACTGAAATAAAAATAAAAACTATATAAACGTCTAAAAAATAATAACATAATGACAGAAACACAGCAAAAATTATTACAGACTAAAAATAATTTTAACAAACTAATAATACAGAAAACAAATTCATAAAAACTAAATTCAAAAATACTAAAATGACACTTCTTTGGCATTTACATTTGATAAGCATTAGTTTAACAGAAATAACTAAAACTTAAAACTAAAAATTTAAATGAATAAATGTCAAAGCAAAATTGCTAAAACTTGATGTCATTTTTTACATTTTGATATATTATCTAATTCAGTGACATGAGCTGAATGAAATAAAATAATAATAAAGAATTTCTATAAAAGCAACAATTCTCATTTTCATTAAGATGTACTAAAATAACTAAAACTGAAATAAAACAAAAGACTGTATGAACATAAGAATGACAAAATCACACAACAAAACAATTTTAACTACAGTTTTGACTAAAATTTATAAATGTATATATTTATAAATATATATATTAAAAAAATAAACTATTAATATTTCACACTAAAATGACATTTTATGATTTCATAATATCATAATATTTACCATTATTTTATTCAGATTGTAACTTATTATGTATTATAAAAATAATACATAATATTTCATACCCAAAACAAATAGCTCCCAGAAGGATTAAAAAAAAAAAAAAAAAGAAATCTAACACTGAGTCCCTGCTCCAACTCTGTATCCTTCAAGGGGTTTTCATAATAAGAAACGTGTGGATTTTCGTATCCAGCAGAGGGCGCTGCAGCACACACTTCTCATGCACGCGCACCTGTCCAGCCCGGCTCTTGCTGAATGTTTATGTACTATAACAGCGACAGTGAGTCAAACCACTAATTGTTACCATGTTTTCACACATAGTAAGTCGTGTTTCAATTCCAAACACATTTAAATGTGCGCTTTCATTGCGAATTAAAATGACATGGAACATTTTCCAGCTTTTATGTCCTGAAAGATGAAAGATGAATGAAAGAACTGTATTCAGCTAGACTGCATTAAACAAACAGGCATGCAGTGAAACGATATAAATAATAGTGACAAGTGTAATTTAGTGTTTTAAAACACAATCAACGTGGAAACCTTTTAATCACAACGTTAAATAAACAGTGCATAAATAATTTGATAAATAGTAAGTTAACCTTTATTTATTTATTGCAGGTGATATGGTAATTTAATATGTATAAGACCTGTCCCAGTTAAACCCTCAAATATTAATATTACTTACTGTGAATTAAAGTACTTTTATTTTCAGTTGACATTTTCCTAAATCATTCAGAAAACATTGAATCTCAGTGAGAGCAGTTGTTTACATGGAGGTTTTCTGTCTTGGTCCTTTATTTAGAATATTTATCCAAATGTTTGTCATCAGATTTTGCAGGAATTTCCACATGATATGTTACACTAAACATGTGCCTTTTGCTTTGTAGTGATTATCAACACATGAGAGATGCATTAGCCTGTATTAAAACCAACTGAAGAATAAAACAGCATGATGGACTCCTTATGCTGACCTGTGTACTGTTACTCAAATCTATTACCTAAGCATTTCTAAGAAATTGATTCTCTTGATTTAATCAGAAATGCCTCCCTGAAAACATTTGCTTCAGATACAAGGGTGTTTTTGGACATAACCCTATTCACTTCAATTCTCTTCACATCTTTTTTTTTTTCCACTTTTAAGATTAAGAAATTTATCCAAACATGAGAAAAGTCTAGTCTTTATTAACGGCTGTAATGTAGGACTTCACTTTTTTTCTTTTTCTTTTTTTGTATATATATGTATTGTGTATGATTGTAAAAAAAGGAAAATATCTCAAACATATAACATATGCCTTAAAAAAGGTACAGCTTCAGCTTCAGCTTTTATCCAAATTGTATAATTTAGAAAAACGGAGGTGGTTTTATTTCTTTGTCTGATGTATTCACATCTGGTTAGACCGTCAGAGGTCAGATGTGTGGAATCTTGTGCTAATAAAGTGTCTCTGTGAGGATGGATTAGATGGAAAGTGCATTGTAAATCGCTTCTCTCCCTCTTCAACAATTTTCTGTGGGTTGGTTTTTAGGCTGTTAGCATGAAATGCAGCGTGCAGCTTCTGTTTTTTTTTTTTTTTTCAAATTGCATATGCATGGCACGTGTTAATCAGAAGTCTGATAAAATGAACAAAGTTCTGTGGAAAATATAACAATACATTAGATATATGGATTTTCCAGATCATGACTGGAAAATATATCTAATGTATTGTTATATAACTGTAGGTTGGTTTATAGGTGATGCTGTAAAGGACAGAACTAAAAACTCTTTTGTAAGTAAATACATAATTGATTAGTTAAACAGCTAAATATCTCGGTATTACTTTTGCGTGATTTTTACAACAGATGTCTAACGTGTTGTTTGATTGTCTCACAATTTAATTTTAGTTGCAATTTTAGTTTGGTTTGCATGTTTTATTTTATTTTAATTCAATTAATTTGTTTATCTTATTTTATTTTTGATTTTATTTATTTTATTTTCCTCTGGACAGGCCTAAATATTTGGAGTATCTTAATTTCTACAGTTACATCATTTATATTTTGCAGCATTAGAGCTCAGCTGTGTTCTTGCAGTCTGAAAAGTGATAATATCTCATTATTACATTTGCCTGGTTTTAACAACAGATGTTTAATGTGTTGTTTAATTGTCTCACATAGTCCAAGTTACAATTTACTATTTTATGTATTAGCAGTGAAGATAGAGAGTTTGGGATTGAGACATTACCCTGACTGATTTATTTTAATTTTCTTTTATTTTATATTTTATATGTTTCTTTTATTTTATCTTCTAATTTTTAGTTTCTTTTATTTTATCTCATGGACAGACTTAAATATTCCCATGTTGCAGCATTAGAGCTCAGTTGTGCTCAACCAATCTGTAACATTTGTATACATTTATATATATATGTATTTTATTTTATTTTGAGTCTTGTAATTTCTACAATTATATATATCATTTCCATGTTGTAGCATTAGAGCTCAGTTGTGTTCAACCAATCTGAAATGTAATAATATCTCTATTTTTTATTTTATTCTTTATTCTATTCTATTCTATCCTATTTTTTATATATATTTTATTTATTTATTTATTTATTTATTGTCTCATGCATCACATCCCATGCAATTTTTTTCAAACATGCATTTACATGTAACACACACTTTATATTTTACACTTTATAATTTGAGTATTTTTTTAATATATATATATTTTCCTTTGGGCAGACTTAAAATGTTTAGTCTTGTAATTTTTACAATAATATCATTCCCATGTTGCAGCATTAGAGCTCATTTGTGTTCAACCAGTCTGAAACATAATAATTTCTATTATTTTATTTTATTTATTATTTTATTTTATTTTATTTTATTTTTTAATGTTATTTTATTATATTTTATTTATTTCATGGACAGCCTTAAATATTTAGAGTGTTTTAATTTCTACAATTAGAATCATTCCCATGTTGCAGCATTAGAACTCAGTTGTGTTCAACCAATCTGAAATGTACTAATTATTTTTTATTTTATTTTATTGTATTTTATTGTATTTTATTTTATTTTATTTTATTTTATTTTTAATCTCATACATCCCATCCCATTTTTTTTTTTTCTGTGTTACGCACTTTTTATTTTACACTCTTTATAATTTAAGTATTTTTATTTGACATTTTGTTTTATTTTCCTCTGGGCAGACTTAAATATTTGGAGTCTTGCAGTTTCTACAATTATTTAAATTCTCATTTCGCAGCATTTATGCTCTTCGTTCAGTTGCATTCTTGCAATCTGACGGATTATGCATTATTGTGTCTGTTCATAATGCCATCAAATAAGTCAGCATTTTGTGGGATCTGTATAATCAGTTTCTTAATGAAGCAGGTGCTTGGACAGGTGTTGTACTAGCTGTGCGCAGCTTACACACTTTGGGAATATTCATACTCGGCTTGAAAGCTCACCCTTTACACGCTTTGGCTGTGTTTACGAGAAATCATTGCACATACAAGGTAGCGAATATCAGAAATGCAGATTTCCCAGAACCTTCGGCTTTGCATAAGAAGAGCGCTTTCCTTTGCTGTGAGGTATCGCCCATCATTGATCAAGACTTTGGCTGGATTTCTTTTGACGTGCACTTTTATTAAATTGGTTTGGTGTTGGGTGAAGGCAGCTGGAGACAAATCAAGTGGCAGATGAGCTGGCAGGCCGTGCCACAAGTGTGAGGTGAGTGCTAGAGAGATAGACAGATGGACGGACAGATAGATAAATGATTTCCAGTGGAAAGACAGCAATGGTAAGCTAGCGAGGATAAGAAGCAGCCTGGCATTATCCCGTGCCCTTTAGTATTTAAAGGATGCTGGCATAACATTTAGGTATTTGGGGCGGCAGAGCCACGCAGAAAACACGCTCACACAAACCCCCCAACAATCATTTGCTTTATGAGGCGCCTGCTGATGCCATGGTAACCCTCCTGTCCTGGGCACGGCGCGAGCGCCACCGTGCCAAACAAATGCCATGGTAACTTTTTTTTTTTTTTTTTTAACCCACGTTGCCCAGAAACCTTTGAGATTTAGTAAGTGAAACCAGTGGATTCACAAATTAGGCTCTGAGAGAGAGCAGACAGAAACGTGAAGTTTAGTGTTTACAGTTTCTATGCACAAATTACCCAGAAACACTGTGAATTATACGGTGACTTTAGTGCTTCTTTTTAAGAACCATTTCTATTGAGGTACATTTACAGGTGCAATCCGTTGAGGTTTGTGTCATGCAACGCAAGCTTCCTTTGGGCAACCAAATTTTTATATATATATGTGTAGAGTTTAGTTTCTTAATGTTCATTCCTGGTCTCATCATGAATGATTCATTGGTGCACATTAGTCCAATTGTATAGTTTGTCTTTGTTTGTCTTTTAGTAAATACTGACTCCACCGTGAAACAATTGACTTTTTCCAGCGACAAAACTCAAGCCTTATTTTACATTTTTTTGTGATACAATCAATTTCTGATGGATAAAATTAAGATAATATTTTAATATTTTACATGGATGCATGATATTTTGCATTTCTTCTTTTTAAAATCTGTTTCACACAGAAATGAGTGAAAATCTGCTAAGGGGTAAAAAAAAAAAAGTTAAATAACAAGTGATTTCTCACTATGATTTACAACAGGATCTAGGTTTAGTTAAAAGGTTTTTGTTACAAATTTCTGACAGCTGCAAGAAACATTTTGTCTGTCAAAAAAGTATTTATAAGAAGCCTGTGTCATTGCTTTCAAAGAAGGAGAAAATGGTGGCATAACTTATAAAATAACTTCATTTGACAGATGATTGTTTTAAATGTAGACCACTGCTGAGTTATAAAATGTTAATGCATTTTTTTTTCAAAATTTTCAGTAAAAGTTTATATATTTTTACATGATTTATTACATTTAAATATCCATTAGCAGATTTTGACTTAATCAGATTGTTGTTGAAGTAAAATTTTACATTCATTTTGAAAACAAAACACATTGTTTCTGGTTGTATTTGCATAGTCAAACCAAAAATTATTCAGACACCAGATATATAATTTTTTATATTTTTTTTACTACTAGGTGGAGGACACTATAGTAGTTCATTTACAGTAGGTAAGTGAGGATAGCAAAATAAAGTAAACTGTAATATACCCAAAAATTCTTCATACAGAGGACTACCAGTCAAAAAAAAAAAAAATGCGATCAAAAATTATTCAGACCATGTTTTGCGTAAGTGTTTTTTTCTTTAAATGTGACCTTTGTACACTGCAGACTGAACAAAATTAAGCATTGTTTGGTAATTGGTCAACAAAGTATTGATAGTTGTGTAAATATTGTCATACTAACAGTTTTCTGAATTTTTGGTTGATTGTAATCCATATACCTGACATTATCAAGATGAATTTGTTCTGACACAGTTTAACCCTGAGTTCTTGTTACCATTTTCTAAACTACAGCAAATAAACTGTGATAATGTGAGAAATGTTGAAGGTGTCTAAATATATTTTGGTTTGACTGTAATTTATACTGATAATGACAGGATGTTTTGTTGTTTTGTATTCTCCAAAACAGATCCTTACAATTACAGTTACACAAATAATCTACAATTACATTTACATTGAAACTTATTTTAAACTTATTGAAACTTATCACAGTATTACAACTGAGTGGACATAGTGAATTTTAAACCAGTTTCTTTATGATAATAGCCCCTTTCACACAGAAAATCTTTACTTGTAAATTACCAATAAATTGCTGTTAAGAGATCATGTTTAAACAGGACCTTTTCCAAAAATATCAGTAAATTCGTTCTGACACAGACGACGAATTTATTCCTCCCTGTGTAGTAGTTTGTGTTTGAAGTCGACTAATACGATGTCTCTGGGCCAGAAGTGCTACATAAATGTGAATGTTTGACAAAAAAAAAATGAAAACATCAACAAAACACTGACCACGTATACCCCTCCATGTTTACAAACACAACACCGGGAGGCATGGCCGTTTAGAGGACATTTCTGGTTAATGATGTCAAAGAATTTACCAGTGTTTTAAAAAAGACGTGTAAATGTCAGTTTACCGGTAAAAAGACGGTACGCCGTTGCCCGTGTAAACAGTGGATTTTAGTATTTACCGTCAAAGTCGTTCCGGTAATTTTTAATGGCAATCCACTGGTATTGCTGTGTGAAAGGGGCTATTATCTTCTAGTGGCATTTTTGGTGGGAAAACAACAGCATAAACATCAGTAGTTTTAGGAGTGGTTTATGTCAATTTATAATGTCACTTTATAATATTTTAAGAAATTCTTTAAAAAAATTATGAAAATAGACTTCAAGTTGACATCCTCATAAGATGTAAACTGACTGGCAATCCCTCACTCATGTGTTTTGTTTGTTTGTTAGTTACATTTGCTTACTGGTACTGGAATTACTTATCCCTGCGGCAGTTAAGTTTTTAATAAAGTCCTGCAATTATTGTATTGTTTGTTTGTGCTGTTTGTGAATGTAATGCTGAACTGTTTTGTATTGTTTGTAATGTATAGTTGAAATGATGGCAAATGAGTTTTCCATTCACTGGGATTAATAAGGCTTTCCAACCTAACCTAACCTAACCTTTTAGTGGCGTCAGACCCCCTGTAATTTGCATCCTGACCAGAAACATTAGTTTAGGATTCCAAGTTTTTTGATAAAATAGATTCGCTAATGAATCACTGACACCAATGAATGAACCATTTTGGCTGATTAATTAAAAAGAACCAATTTAAACGATTCAAATAAGGCTTATGTAACATGTAGCATTATCTATTATCATCCATATTTTAGAGGTGGAAATACTTTTATTAGAAAAATGCATATTCACTTTCGAAATGATAATTTCCATGACTTTTAAGATTTTATTTGTAAATCACTTTGGATAAAGGTGTCTGCTGAATTAAAAAATGTAAATGTTTATTAAGATTTACATGACTTTCCAGGCCTGGAAAAAGCCCTGTAAAATCCACCTACTTTAACTTAAAAACATCAGTTGCTGCCTTAAATTTGTAAGTACAAGTTGTTTTTTAGTTGAATCTATATTGAATTTAAATTTTACATTCATTTGATAAGTTAAAGTAATGGAAAACATGTTGATTTGACTTATTGATCATATCATTTTTAAGACAAACTTTATTGTTTCTGCACATGATTGATTGTGTACAAGTACACTGCCGTTCAAAAGTTTGGGATCAGTAAGATTTTTGATGTTTTTTAAAGAATGCTCATCAATGTTATTTACTCTTCTGCTCATCAAGGCTGCATTTATTTGATCAAAAATACAGAAAAAACAGTAATATTGTGAAATATTTTTGCAATTTAAAATAATGGTTTTGTATTTTAATATACTTTAAAATATAATTTATTTCTGTAATTCAAAACTGAATTTTCTTCAGTCATTATTCCAGTCTTCAGTGTCACATGATCCTTAAGAAATCATTTTAATATGCTAATTTATTACAAATGATGAAAAAAAGTTTAATATTAAGCTTAAACTTAATATTGTTTTGGAACCTGTGAGGGTTTTTTGGAGTCTTTTATGAATAAAATGTTAAATGAAGCATTTATTCAAAATAGAAATCTTTTTTTTTTTTAACAATATACACTACTGTTTAACAGTTATTTTATTTTCTTTTTTGATAGAAATTGATGCTTTTATTTAGCAAGGATATGTTTAATTGATAAAAAGTGATAGTAAAGACTTGCATTGTTAGAAAGAATGTCTACACTGTAAAAAATAAAAAACACAATTTGTTGAGTCAGCTTAAAATAATTTGTTACCCTGCTGCCTTAAAATTTTAAGTTTAGTCAACTAAAATAAGTTTAGTCAACTTGAAATGTTAAGTTGTACTAAGTAACAACTTAGATATTTGTGTTTGCTAAACTTAACAGATGGGTAAGTAACCCAGCTGCCTTAAAATTTAAAGTTGATTCAACTCAAATATCTAAGCTGTCACTTAGTATAATTTAACATTTCAAGTTGAATAAACTTTTTTTGAGTTGACTGAACTTAAAATTTTAAGGCAGCCAGGTTACAAATTATTTTAAGTTGACTCAACAAATTGTTTTTTACAGTGTACAGGCAAGACACTGCAGGGGTATAGGGTGAAAAAACAAACAAAGTAATAGTTATCACCTTACTCAGTTGATTGATTGCATTGATAATTGCAAACATTTTCTGTATTACAAGTTTTTAAAAATGTTAGGTTTAAATATGCAAATTAAGCACTGTTTAATGAAATATGTGCTAATTTGCATACATTTCTAATACAAAATTCTAAATACTGGATGAAGTCAGTTTCATAATTCTATTACATTTTTTTTTTTTTTTTTGACAAATTAGAGTCAAATGTTTTTAAAGAGGGAATTTTGGGTATCTCATTCTTGTTACTCCATAACTCAGAAAATACTTAGGACAGACAGAAAATTATTCTTTTTACAATTTTTGGGGAGAATAAAATGTTGTAATCAAGCCAATTAAATATGAACATACCTCTCTATAAAAAAAACATCAGGATATAGACAGAAATAAAAATGTAAAGTTTGGTGTGTGTAAGTGCTGCTGAAGTGGAGATGGCTTAGCGTACACTGTAAAAAAAACACAATTTGTTGAGTCAACTTAAAATAATTTGTTACCTTGCTGTCTTAAAATTTTAAGTTCAGTCAACTCAAATAAGTCAACTTGAAATGTTAAGTTGTACTAAGTGACAACTTAGATATTTGAGTTGACTAAACAAAAATGTTGGTTTGTTAAACTTAAAAGCTGGGTTTGTTACCCAGCTGCCTTAAAATTTTAAGCTGAATCAACTCAAATATCTAAGTTGTCACTTAGCACAAATTAACATTTCAAGTTGACTAAACTTTTTGAGTTGACTGAACTTAATTTTAAGACAGCAGGGTAACAAATTATTTTAAGTTGTCTCAACTCAAATATCTAAGTTGTCACTTAGTACAACTTAACATTTCAAGTTGACTAAACTTTTTTGAGTTGACTGAACTTAAAATTTTAAGGCAGCTGGGTAACAAAATTATTTTAAGTTGACTCAACAAATTGTTTTTTTACAGTGTAGGAGAAAAAACTCATTTTGTAATTTAAATCTGCTGACACAAATAGATAAAGTGCTATAAAAGGAAACATTTATCAGTGTCTTTTGGATGTTTCTTTCCACTAGTCTAAAACAAACACTTAAAACACCAAAAATCAGCCCAAAATCGCAAAAGGTACATGAAAAAACTGTGTTTTTGCCTGCAGTGTCTCCCCTTAAAAGAAATGGTGTACTTTTAAACTATTCATTAATCAAAGAATCCTAAAAAAAGTATCACAGGTTCCAATAATAATAATAATAATAAGCAGCAGCACAGCAGCACAACTGTTTTCAACATTGATAATAAATCGTCATATTAGAATGATTTCTAAAGAATCATGTGACACTGAAGACTGGAGTAATGATGCTGAAAATTCAACTTTATTATACTTCAAAGTATATTAAAATACAAAACTGTTATTTTAAATTGTATTAAAAATGTTTTAGTTTTTTTGTACAGTAATATATAATAAATGACTTTAGTCTTGATGAGCAGAAGAGATTCCTTTGAAAAACATTAAAAATCATACCGATCCCAAACTATTTATGGACCATAACAGGCTGCAGTATTTTCGTCCAGACAAATTTTTGCGTTCAGACAAACACATCTGTTTAAATGAGCTGAAGCCTGTCGCCGTGTAACATCTCTTCCCCTGTGATTTCCATATTACCCGAGGTTATCTAGATGCGATGCTTTCCGCTCTCTCTCTTTCTCTGTCTCTGACGCCATGCCAGCTTAGTGCCAGTCCTGCATCACACAGTCTCTCACACGCACACAAAGAAGTCTTGTTTAGCGTGTTTTAATTCCCTTAAATTAGGGAGCCGTGCCAAGTCCTGCGCTAGCAGCCATCGCACCATAAGCAGACTTATAATTGTCCCTCATCTGACACGCAGGGTCCTCATCACAGCTTTGTGCGTCTCTAAAGAGCGCTGCTGCTCCCGGGACTGCATGTGCTCTGTTATTCACTTTCACACATTACATGCATGCATGACTGCACCGTTTAGATGCGGCTGGACGAGGATAATCAGATAATCAGCACGGAAATATTTCAATGAACTATTCGGAACTGAGGAATGCTACTTAATTAAAAAAATAAGAAGAAGAAGGAGTTGACATGCTGCTCCTAACTTAAAGAAAACCGTAGGACGCCTACTTGTTCTTTACATTTTTCATTAGCGACTGCAGCATGAACATTTACCATGGTAACAGTCGTTACTGCCAAAGTAATTACCATTGTAGTCATTTCTTTCTCATCAGACTAAATTAATATGGGATCTCCTTCAAACAATGTAATCATATGTCATTTTCTTATTTAGGGTGACAGTGGTCAACAGTTCTTTTATATAGTGTAATAAAAGCTATGGTATTTATTTTAAATAATCAAAATAATTTGAAATAAATATTTTGTTATTATTTTTAAATAACTGAAACATATTTTAAATATATTTGTTTTATTTATATACTTTACATAACAGAAATAATAACAAAATGATGAACATTTAGTCTTTGTTATACATATTTTTTATTTTGTATATTTGTATATTTATTGCATATATAATGTATATTTTATTTATATATTTTATATAGTTTAAATCATTTTCTAAATACATTTTTGTCTTATTTTTGTATTTGTCTTTATGATTTTACATAATTTTATTTCATTTATATATTTTACATAACAATAATAATAATATTAAATAAAATACATATTTATTAAGTGTAATAAAAACTATGGTATTTATTTTAAGCAAAATAATTTAAATTAAATTATTTGTTTTTATTTATATTTTTAAATAATTTAAATACATTTAATATTAATTTTATAGTTTTGTATTTTATTTACATATTAAAAAAATTATATTAAGAAATAACAACTGAAAGCATTTAAAATATAGTTTGTCTTTATTTTATATATTTTTTGTCATTTATATGTGTTAAATAACAGAAATAATATTAAACCAGTTTGTCTTTTGTTTTATATTTTAGTTTATTTATATATTTTGTGTAATTTAAATTATTTTCTAAATGTATTTTGTCTTAATTATTTTTGTATTTTATTAATATATTTTAAACAATTAAATGCATTTAAAATTCATTTTGTCTTCGATTTTATAGAATTTTATTTCATTTATATATTTTAAATAAAGTAAGTATTAAGTATAAAAACTATGTATTTATTTTAGATAAAAAAATTAATGAAATTTGTGGTCATTATTTAGCTTTTTATTTATATTTTTTAAATAATTTAAATACATTTAATCTTAATTTTATAATTTTGTATTGTATTTATATATTTTAAACAACCGAAACAATACCTGAAACAATACTTTTTGTCATTTATATATTTTAAATAACAGAAGTAATGATTTTTATTTTGTTATATATTTTATAAAGTTGAAAAAGGTTTCTGAATACATTTTTTCTTCATTATTTTTGTATTTTATTTATATATATTAAAAAAATTAAGCATTTAAAATTAATATTGTCTTTATAATTTCTAACATTTTATTTCATTAAGTATTTTAAATAACAAAAATAATATTAAATACGTTTTATTTATTTATTTATTTATTATATCACTGGAATCTGTTGTGTATTATTTATTTTTTTGGCTTCTTTAAGTAGTTTTACAAAAAAAATATTTATTTATTTTAATTTCTAAAAAATGTTTTATATATACCCACATTTTTAAAAAGCAAAAGCAAAAAGGTTGCTTTATTTAAATGCTCATTTTACTTAATTTTTATTTAAAACACACAAAGTGTAATTCATTAATAGAGCTGTCTGTTGAAAATATCTGTTGATTTATTGGCCTAAAATTGTTTGACATACCTCCAGACTGTCACTTGTAAATAATATATTTTAGTAATACAATAATACAGGTTCTCAGTGTTGCTAAAATGTAAAACATACTTAAAGCCAGCCAAACGATCTGAAAAACACACGTCGACTTCCAGTTAACGTGTACAACAGGCCTCTTTTTTACCGTTCATAAGAGTCTGTGTCAAACAGCAACAATTAGCAAACACAATATGTTTGTGCTGTAGTATAGGCAATTACAGTTCTCTAAAGTAAATCTGAATGAAAAATGAGGCAGGTAAACGTATAAAGTGTGTAGATTGACAAACACGTCAACGCACGTCCAACACGAAGCGTGTTGCTCCTGTAAACGCTGTCTTTGAAGTCAATATTTGTCTGTATGTTCACATAAACACTCTGGTGACACCCAGAGCCCAGTGTTGGTTGGCTGTGTAGGTTCGGTATGTCAGTGCGTCTGCTGATGGCAGGCAAGCGGGCGGCTGGCGCTGGCTCCGTATGCCTACAGCTGCCCGGATTGCACTTCCTGGCGTTTTCTATGTCAAAGTCCTCTCTCCCTCTCGCTAACACATACTCACACAAACACAGGCATGCATGCTGGCTGCATCCTGCCCGCACGCTCCTCCTGATTGGTGCTCGCTCGGCATTCTTCTTTTTATTTATTAATTTTTTCCGCCATCCCAGGAAGAGGATTTCTTCTGGCAGGAGGGCGCGGGAATGGCGCTGGACAGGCAGCATGACCCAGGGTTCAGGTGGCAGCTGTGTTATGACTTCTCTGCCAGGTCGTGGCTGATGGTATGACCACCCTCTCTTTCTTTCTGCTCTCTTTCACTTGCTTTAGCACAGTGCTTCCCACTTTTTTAACACTTCCTGAAACTCATTTCACACCAGACTGCAATTAAACATCAGTTTACCATCTATCTATCTATCTATCTATCCATCTATCGAGGATAAGATTTTTTGCTGCTTGCATTTTAGATGAAGTTCTTTTAAAGCTGCTGTAAATGAGTTTGTTGTCTGTTGAATTGCTATGCTCTTTGGTTGGACTATTATTCTGATGTAGCAAGTATTTAATTTCACTTTTTATACCATCAATTGAATGAAAAAGCAAAACACGTACAATTTCTGTTGCTTTCGATCACAACATTGTGTGGCCTTCCTAAATACTGAAGACTTCAGCGACATAAGTTAACTTATAATAATTTATTAATTAAAATTAATTAATTAAATATTAATATTTCATATTAAATAACATAGGTTAACTAATTAATTTAATTTAATTTAATTAATTATGTAAAAAAAAAAAAAGTCCAAATTTCCAGTTTAATTAAATTAATATTCTTATTAAATTGGGATTATTAAAAACAATATCCTAATTAGGAACTTGGTTTGCCTCTTCAAAACTAGATTTTTTTTTTCAAAACACTGCATTATTGTTGGTTTCACCATGTTGGATCTGAGAATATTTACATTTTTGTGCTACTTTTCCCCTTTTCAATTAAGCCTAATTAATCATGGAAAGCGATGTAAAGCACAACCCCTAAACACAGAGGGTCCTCAGATGAGGGATTTCAGAGACTTCTGTATACAGAACCTTATCGGGGGATCTGACACAGTTTAAACCTCATGGGCCTTTCATAGAGACTGCCTGCTGTGCTACTGCCTATGTAGGGCAGCGAGAACCAGGCTCCCCGTTTGTGTGTGTGTGTGTGTGGAGTAAGACCGGTGGAGAGCTTAAGTCCTTTGAGGACAAACATGGAGCACACACTTGAGTGTAATGTTGAGGGGTGGCAAAATCATGGGAGAAGCGGAGATTGTAATGAGAACGGCTTTGTGCGAGGTTGAGTTTTCTAAAGATTGGTTTTGATTCCAGTTGGAACCAAAAAGGCTTTTAGAGCCTGATGTCATAGAAGAACCTGTTTGAGTTCCACAGAACCTTTTATTCTCAATCCATGTATTGGTGCTTTAAAGAATCCAGAAATCTACAGACTTGATCGGAAACATCAAGAACTTACTAAACCTCCAAAGAACCATGGCTGTTTACAAAGACACATTTTTGCATTTCACTTCACTACCTTTCAATTGTTTTTACACGTACAGTTGAAGTCAAAAGTTTACGTACACCTAGCAGAATCTGCAAAATGTTAATTATTTTACCAAAATAAGAGGTGTCATACAAAATGCATGTAATTTTTTTTCATTTAGTACTGACCTGAATAAGATATTTCACATAAAAGGTGTTTGCATATAATCCACAAGAGAAAATATGTTGAATTTATAAAAATGACCCTGTTCAAAAGTTTACATATGTTTGATTCTTAATACTGTGTTGTTACCTGAATGATCCACAGCTTTTGTTTTTTTTTTTATTTTGTTCATTGATAGTTGTTTTTGAGTTTCTTGTTTGTTTGCTGTTTTGAAGAAAAATCCTTCAGGTCCCACAAATTCATTGGTTTTTCAGCATTTTTGTGTATTTGAACTCTTTCCAACAATGACTGTATGATTTTGAGATTCATCTTTTTACACCGAGGACAACCGAGGGACTCATATGCATCTATTATAGAAGGTTCAAATGCTCACTGATGCTTCAGAAGGAAACACGTTGCATTAAGAGCTGGGGGTGAAAACTTTTGAAGATTTAAAGATTAAGGTAAATTGAACTTATTTTGTCTTCTGAGAAACATGTAAGTAACTCCTGTAGCTTCTGAAGGGCAGTACTAAATAAGAAAAAAAAATATTTAGGTAAAATAAGTTCAAAAGTTTTCACCCCCTGATTTTAATGCATCGTGTTTCCTTTTGGAGTATCGGTGAGTGTTTGAACCTTCTGTAATAGTTGCATATGAGCCACTAAGTTGTCCTCAGTGTGAAAAGATGGCTCATACAGTCATTGTTGGAAAGGGTTCAAATACACAAAAATGCTGAAAAAACAAAGAATTTGTGGGACCTGAAGGATTTTTCTGAAGAACAGCGGGCAGTAAACTATTTAGGAAAAACAACTATGAACAACTATCACTAAACAAAAAACACAGCTGTGGATCATTCAGGTAACAACACAGTATTAAGAATCAAGTGTATGTAAACTTTTGAAAGGGGTCATTTTTATGTGAATGTGACTATATGTAAACCTTTTTTTATGTGAAATATCTTATTCAGGTCAGTACTAAATTAAAAAATGACATGCATTCTGTATGATCCCTCTTATTTTGGTAAAATAATTAACATTTTGCAAATTCTGCAAGGTGTATGTAAACTTTTGACCTCAACTGTATATATAAGCTAGATGAACATTATTGACCATAACGTTCACAACTTGTGTCTTTTTTGCACTGAAAAGGTGATCTAAAAACGTGGGGCTCGAGGTGAAACAATTCTAGTAAAAAAAAAATGCATCTCAAGACCTTGTTTTTTCACTCCATTTCACTGCTCGCATCTCACATTTTTCAATGCAAAAACGCTTTCTTTGTGAATGGCCCCCTAAAAACGATTCTTCACCTCAAGGTACTAAAGAACCATTGAGGAACTTTTATTAGTGGACTTTACTAAGACAATACTTAGAGTTAGTAGTACAAACAAACACCTAACCGTAATTAAGCTTCATTTTGGGGAATATTCCTCAAAATGATTTGGTGAGATCAGTTGTTGTGTTCCTAAGTGTCCAGACTTGTGATTTTCAATTCGATAAAATGGATGATAAAAAATCCCACAGATTTACACTGAACAAATGTCTTTAACCATACTGAGACCAGAAGATATCCAGAACATTACACTACCCTAGATATATGGAGAAACTTTACTTTTGCATTTCATTGCTTTACCAGTGTTTTTCTGTATATAAGCACTAGACGGATGTTTTTGACCATTGTGGTCACGTCTTGTGTCTTTTGCAGTGTTCAATGACACAGCTTTCTAAAAACATGCTGCTTATGTTAAAATAAGTTCAACTTTTTAAAAACATCTCAAGCATCTCAAGACCTTGCTTTTTTAAATTCCATGTCAGTGCTTGTATCTCCAGTTTTTCAATGCAGAAACACCTTCTGTGTGAAAGGCTCCTAAAAATGGCTCTTCACCTCAAGGTCCTAAAGAACCACTGAAGAACTTTTATTAGTGTATTTTACGAAGACGGTACTTCGGGTTAGTGATCTGACCAAACCCTAACCTCATAAGTATTAAACTTAATTGTGGGGATTTTTCTTCCTGTTCAATCATGTTGAGAGGTTTGCTGTTATGTCTCTAAATGCCCAGACCTACGATTTTCACTTGGTGGATGATAAAACAGGAGAAAAACTGCCATGGATTTGCATTGAACGAGGGAATTGAGCCACATCTAGAGACCACAAGATCATGATGGTGGACTTTTTTGACCTAACAATTGCTAACATCATGGCAGAAACTTTTACATCCTGTTTTCATTTCTAAAAGGTTCTTTTATAGATTAAATTGTAGTTTTTAATGGAAGAATCGCCATTAGCATATTCCACCGACTCCTCGGCACTTCATCTTTCTTCAATCCTCTAGCGATCTCCTTCTCCCGCTCACTAGCACATCCCTGTCATCTGTTCAAATAATCCTGCTCCCTTGTCCTAGTCCAACTTCCTCTCTTTTTCCTTCTCGTCTCGCCTCTCTTCTTCATCCATCCAAGCGTTTGTCAATCCCTGGCTACAGATGTCCACACCTCTTCCTCTCGCCCGGTCCATATCTCTGTCTCTCTGTGCACAGATGCCCGCTTTGGCCTGCAACAGCTGTCCCGCCATGTGCTGCTACCAAGTGTTGATGCGCAGTTAGGAAAGGGGAGGGAGGGGTGGGCTCATGAATATTCATGTTAATTTGGACCCATTCTACCAAACAGAGCCTGGCACTGCCAAGGAAGCCCCTCCTCTCGATGAGATGGTGGAAGAGAGGAACCGTGAGACTAGGCCAGACTCTGTGGCCTGATTCCACAAAATAAGGAGTTGTGAAAGACAGCCGACAGAAAAGCCAGAGAAAAGGGAAGACGATCCCAGAAAGTATCATCATTATCACACCGCCTGAGATATATGGAGAATCGTTGCAAAAAAAAAACAAAAACAAATTTCATTCATAAAGATCTGCTAGATTTTATAGTCTGACAAAAACTGACCCATCATTCGCACATTCACAAGTGAGTTCTTAAGTGGTCTTTCATTGGGTCTTTTTAGATGATGTTTTTGATTTTACAAGGCTCTTCCTATGACATAGTGATCTCTACCCACAGGTACTAAAATACTAATTCATAATGAGATATGACAAAAATTGGCCCGTAATTTGCACATTCACAAGTAAGCGAACAAAATGAACTAATAATCAGTTGAGATGTTTACATTTAGAAACAAGGTTCTTTAGTGGTTCTTTTTGGAACACATTTGGAATTCTCTTCTTTGGAGGTTAAACATTTTGATGATGCGTTTATAGGTTCTTCATGTTGACATTTTAGTTTCTACCCACAAAAAATAGAAATTCCTAATGAGATCTGAGAAAAAAATGGCCTCACTTTCACAAGTGAGCGAACAAAATGAACCGATAACCAGTTGAGATGTTTACCTTTAAAAAAAAAAGTTTCTTTTTGGAACATACTGGAATTGTGTTTGTGGTTTTTTTGGAGATCAAACATGTTTTTGACAATAAATTTTTAGGTTCTTCATGTTGACAGTGGTTTCTACCCACAAAAAATGAAAATCACTAATAATGAATAATAATGAAAGTCCAATAAAATTAACCAGTAATTGAGATGTTTACTTACTAAAATAAGTTTCTTCAGTGGTTCTTTTTGGGAATTTTATTTTTGATTCTACCCACAAAAAGTAAAAATCCCCAATGAGATCTGACAAAAAATGGCCCCTCATTTAGATGTTTTGGAGTTCACATTTACAAGTGAGCGAACAAAATGAACCAAAAATCAGTTGAAATGTTTATTTTTTAAAATAAGTTTCTAAAATGGACCTTTTGGAGTACAATGGAATTGATTTTTGTGGTTCTTTGGAGATCAAGCATGATTTTGACAATAAATTTATAGGTTCTTCATTTTGACATAGTAGTTTCTACCCAAAGAAAGTGAAAATCCCTAATGAGATCTGACAAAACTACTCTAGCCGTTAGGATATTTTGGAGTTTACATCCATAAGCAATCAAATAAAATGAACCGATAATCAGCTGAGATGTTTACTTTTTAAAAATAAGGTTCTTCAGTGGTTCCTTTCGGAACACATTCAAATTTTCTTTATGGTTCTTTGGAGGTTAAACATGTTTTTCTTGATACATTTATAGGTTCTGCATGTTGACATGTTGGTTTCTACCAACAAAAAATAAAAATCCCTATTGAGATCTGACAAAAAAATTGCTAATCATTTGTACATTTTGGAGTTCACAACAGATAATCAGTTGAGATGTTTACCTTTAAAAATGTTTCTTCAGTGTTTTTTTTTTTTTTTTTTTTTTTTTTTTTTTTTTTTTGGAATATACTGAATTTGTGTTTGTGGTTCTTTGGAGATCAGACATGTTTTTGACAATAAATCTATAGGTTCTTCATGTTGACATTGAGGTTTCTGCCCACGGGTGATGATCCAAACATATGAATGTTTTGGAGTTCACATTCATAAACTAGCAAATAAAATGAACCAATAATCTGTTGAGATGTTTGCTTTCAAAAATGAGGTTCTTCAGATGGTTCTTTCTGGAACACATTGGAATCGCCTTTATGGTTCTTTGGAGGTTAAACACGTTTTTGATTATACATTTATAGGTTCTTCATATTAACATATTGGTTTCTACCCACAGAAAATAAAAATCCCTACTGAGATCTGACAAAAATAATCCAATCATTTGGATTTTTTTTCTAGAGTTAATATACACAAGTGAGCAAACAAAATGAATTGATAATCAGTTGTAGGGCTGTAGCTATCAATTATTTTAGTAATTGAGTATTCTACCGATTATTCCATCGATTAGTCGAGTAATCGGATAAGTCATTTTCTTTATTAAAGAGCAATACTAAATATACAAAAGAAAATAAGACAGGTCACTTAAAATAAATAACTAATTTGTTTCCTTTTTAGAAAAATGAACATTTGTATTGCTGAAATTGCATACATAACCATGAAAACTAAACCCATTTAATGCATTTATATGCCAAATTACAAAATGCAAATAAAAATATATTAATTATATAATATATAAAATAAATAACTAAAAATACAAAAATCAATTTCACATTACTTTAGAAAAAGGTAAACAACCTAAAACAAAGACATAAGTCAAGAAATTGAGGCATTTACATGTAGGCCTATTGACACACTATTTAAATCAGCTCAGAGGGACATGAATGCATTTAATTTGCAGTTCCAAATGCATAAATAATATTTTGTTACTTTAAATAAAACACTGAATACTGATATTTACATGTATTTTTAAAATGACAATACTTTAAATGTGAAATCAAAACCGGGAGTAGGTGGCAATAAGTTACTGTTTAAGTAAGTGAGTCATTGCGATTGAACGGAATCATTTAACGGGTGATTCATTCGAGAACGAAACACCATCATGTTGCTCAAAGACGCAAAACAGTGCTGTGGCTGTGTTTGGAATGGTTATTTGTTGGCAAAATAGAGCAAAAACAGGCAATATGTTGTCTAAAACGTAAATTTCTTAATATTAACTTCTTGTTTATAGATGAACTGTTGCATAAAATCAGTATCACATTTGTAATCATGCTGAGGCACTCGTTTGATATTCACTTTCTAACTTTCTGTGTGTCACAGAGAGAGAATGAGACAATCAACATAAATAGCACTAACTTAGGGACATCATAACTAACCACCATTAGTTTACGGTCTTAGATATGTCCAGCGTTTAACGGTTTGTGTGTCAGTAATAATGGCCCGTTGAAAACACAGTGTTCCGTGTGTAGTTACAGTAAATGGACTAAACAATGATTTTTTGTATTCGAGTTACTCGAGTTACTCGAGGAATCGTTTCAGCCCTAATCAGTTGAGATGTTTACTTTAAAAAAATTAGGTTCTTCAGGTGATTCTTTTTGGAACACATTCTAATTCCCTTTATGGCTCATAGTTTCTTGGAGATCAAACATAGTTTTTGATGATACATTTATAGGTTCTTTCTGTTAACATATTGATTTCTACCCACAGAAAATTAAAAATCCCTAATGAGATCTTACAAAAAATGGCCCACCATTTAGATGTTTAGGAGTTCACATTCACAAGTGAGCGAACAAAATCTACCAATAATCAGCTGAGATGTTTGCTTTTGAAAATAAGTTTCTTTATGAAAATAAATGTCTTTATGGTCTTTGTGGTGTTTATGATGACGAACTTATGGGCTCTTCATATTGACATATTGGTTTCTACCCACAAAAGATAAAAATTCCTAACAAGATCTTACAAAATTAGCCCATAATTTGGACATTTTGAAATTGAAGTAAGCATGCAAAACGGGCCAATAATCAGTTTGAATGTTTATTAAAAAAAAAAATAATAATAATGTTCGTTATTGTTGTTTGGAGCACACTGGAATTGTCTTGATGGGTTTTTGGAGATTAAACATGTTTCTGATGACGCATTTATACGCTCTTCATAGTGAAATACTAGTTTCTTCCCACAGAAAATGAGGACATCTAGTAGGATCTCTTTAGAATCTTGATTGTTTCTCAAAACAGTGATGAGACTAAATTGTCTTTGTAGTTTCTTGGAGATCAAACATAGTTTTTGGTGATGCATTTATAGGTTCTTCATATTGACATATTGATATCTACCCACAGAAGATGAAAAAAATCCTAATGAGATCTTACAAAAAATGGCCCACCATTTAGATGTTTTGGAGTTCACATTCACAAGTGAGCGAACAAAATGAACCAATAATCAGTTGAGATGTTTGCTTTTGAAAATAAGTTTCTTCAGTGGTTCCTTTTGGAACACACTGAAAATGTCTTTATGGATCTATGTGGTCTTTGTGGTGTTTATGATGATGAATTTATGGGCTCTTCATATTGACATATTGATTTCTACCCACAAAAGATAAAAATTCCTAACAAGATCTTACAAAATTGGCCCATAACTTGGACATTTTGGAGTTCACATTCACAAGTAAGCATGCAAAACGGGCCAATAATCAGTTTGAATGTTTATTTAAAAAAAAAAATAATAATAATAATGTTCGTTATTGTTGTTTGGAGCACACTGGAATTGTCTTGATGGGTTTTTGGAGAGTAAACATGTTTCTGATGACGCATTTATACGCTCTTCATAGTGAAATACTAGTTTCTTCCCACAGAAAATGAGGACATCTAGTAGGATCTCTTTAACATCTTGATTGTTTCTCAAAACAATGATGAGACTAAATTGTCTTTATAGCTTCTTGGAGATCAAACAGTTTTTGGTGATGCATTTATAGGTTCTTCATATTGACATATTGATATCTACCCACAGAAGATTAAAAAAATTGTGATGAGATCTTACAAAAATTGGCCCATAATTTGGACAAGTGAGCAAGCAAAATGGCCTAATAATGAATTTGTGTTTATTTTTTTATCTTTATTGTTCTTTGGAGCACACTAGAATTGGTTCTTTGGAGATTAAACATGTTTTTGATAATGTATTTATAGGCTCTTCATATTGAGATACTGATTTCTTCCTACAGAATTTAAAACCCCCAATGAGATTTTGTTAACATCTTGATTGTTTCTCCAAAATAAAGATGAGCTAAATAGTCTTTATGGTTCTTTTCATATTCACATATTCTTCATTTCTACCCACAATAATAATCCCTAATGAGATCAATGACAAAAAATTGCTCATCATTGGACATGAGCGAACAAAATGAACTGATAATTAGTTTAGATGTTTACTTTTAAAAGGAAGTGTCTTCATTTGTTTATGTTGGAGCACATTGGAAATAAACCATTACAAATTAAACGTGTTTTTAATAATGCATTTATAGGCTCTTCATATTCGCAAATCGGTTTTCTTTCACAGAAAATAAAGTCCCTAATGAGATCTGACAAAAACTGGCTCATCATTTAGACATTTTGGAGCTCACATTCACAAGCGAGTGAACAAAATGCGCCAATAATCAAAGCTGATGCTCGGAATGAAATATAGTTGAGATCTCAAATAAGTGTCCTGAACTATAACAGCTCAACCTTGGTTTGTGCAAGCACCAGTACATTTCACATTCTACATTTATAGAAAGTCTGTGTACCAACCGAAAAGTCTTGAAGGATGGAGACGGAAAGATTAAAAAGGCTGGAGCAGGTTTTAGCACTGAAGAACTAAGCCGGGAAGGGAAGACAGATGAGGATTGAGGAAGAATGGAGGGAAGGAGCAGAACGGTAGATGGGGCAGGAGAGGTGTATGGTGATAACAGATGAGAAAGGCTGGAGCTGGAGGAGGGGGTCAGTCTCTGGTGTGTGTGTCCTCTGCTCTCTTTCATGAAGAGCCAGGGAAGCAGATTATAGCAGGCCTCCTCTTTCAGTCTCTCCAGGGGAGGACAACCCCTCTCCCCCAGCAGCCACTGGCTTTAATGCTTTGCATCCCCCTGGACCAGCCTGGATCCAGACCAGATGCAGCACTACTACACACACACACACACACACACACACTGGACATCCCAGCCAACCCATCTGATGGATTTGATCTTGACTTTTTTTTGACCCTGCTGCACTAATATGCATATTCGGGCCAATGCGTTGCATTTCTCGTTGTTTTGTGATTCATTCTAATCTTTTCTTTCTTCATAAGCATGCTCGGGTACACAAGACGTCAGATATACAAAGTTTACAATGTACGTTTGTGGAGTTGCATCGATTTATTCTTGATTTATTAGTGATTTATTCACATTGTTATTTAACTTCAGACAATGCGTTTTTGCCTCGTGGATGATAAAGCGAATGAAAATGGGAGGCTCTCGAAGGATATCTCTAGATCAGGTAATCGCAGCGACATGAAGTGGGCTCTTTTGATTTGGGCCAGTGACCAACCACCCAGAACACCCTAGCAACTGCACAGCGACACCTTGGCAACCACCCACAGCACTCTAGCAACAAGATGGTGAGTTTTGCATGAGCAAACACCACTTATGTTTCCTTAGAAAATGTATAATCGTAGTATTTATAGATTATATACACACAGACATTTAAAACTGCTATTTAAAAAATCTAGACTGCATCTAAAAAATACAGTAAAAAGAGTCATGTGAAAAATTATTATTAGAATTTAAAATAACTGTTTTCTATTTGAATATATTTTAAAATGTAATTTATCCCTGTGATGCAAAGCTGAATTTTTAGCATTATTATTCCAGTCTTCAGTGTCACATGATTTTTTAGAAATCATTCTAATATGCTGATTTGCTGCTTAATAAATATTTATTATATTATCAGTGTTGAAAACAGTTATATGTAAACACATATATATATATATATATATATATATTTCAAGTTTAAAAAGAACATTTATTTAAAATAGAAATCTTTTGTACACACTATAAATGTCGCTTTTAATTAATTTAATGCATTCTTGCAAATAAAAGTACACTATAAAAAACAATTTGTTGATTCAACTTAAATAATTTGTTACCCGGCTGCCTTAAAATTTTAAGTTCAGTCAACTCAAAAGTTTGGTTTAGTCAACTTGAAATGTTAAGTTGTACTAAGTGACAACTTAGATATTTGAGTTCATTCAACTTAAAATTTTAAGGGAGCTGGGTAACAAGCCCAGCATTTAAGTTTAAAGGGGTCATCTGATGCTAAGTTCACTTTTTCATGTTGTTCGAACATTAATGTGTGTTGGCAGTGTATGTACAAATCTACCCTATAATGATAAAAATCCATGCAGTGGTTTTTAATTAATCTGTAAAAATAATATCCCCTTTTTCAAATCGAGTCGACAGATGCCTGTCGATGTGGCATCACACCCACAGAGGCCGCTCCCACAATAGTTGATTGACATGAGCTCTCACCTCAGACCAGCTGTCACAGTCCAGTAACTTTCCATGTTTTGATGCAGGAGCAGGGATGTAAGTTAGACAAGAATATCTCCGATACAGCGATTTAGGTGTTGTGTTGCTGGATGTAATAATGAACATAGTGGTTGTCATTTACTCCCGACATCTGAGCCGCTGAAGATGCAGTAGATTACGTTTGTTTGTGATTGGAATGCGCCTCCCGATCTACATATATCCGTCTATGTTCACGCGAATCATTCATGATCCAGCTTCACTTACAGCAGAAGTGAGTATAAGCGTTTTTTTTATGAATCTTTGCGATCGCCTTTCCTTATAACGTGGTAGTTAGGAAGTTTAGCGGCTAAACGTGGTTAAATGCGGCTAATGTAAACAAGACCGTCTTTCCACAGAGAGAAGAGAGGGGCGGGGCGAGCAGAGCTCATTTGCATTTAAAGGAACAACCCCTTAGAATGAGATGATTTTTGCAGAGCTGATTTTGGCAAGGTAAAAAGGGTGTTGTTTTACAAAACCATTGAGAATTTTTAATCAAAGTATATTAGAGACTTTCATTAAGACCCTAAAGAATCATATCAACTTGTGGAAAATGGGCATCCGATGACCCCTTTAACAAACCAAATTGTTTGTTTAGTCAGCTCAAATATCTAAGTTTTCACTTGGTACAACTTAACATTTCAAGTTGACTAAACTTACTTGAGTTGACTGAACTTAAAATTTTAAGGCTGCAGGGTAAAAAATATTATTTTAAGTTGACTCAATTACAGTGCATTTATTTTTTTTCAAAAACAAATCTTACAGACCACAAAAATGTGTGTGAACTTTTGTATATTAAAATAATCTCTTAATCAAAAGTGTGCATTAAAAATGTACAATATTTTTTAGGCATATATTATTTTGTCCCTCCAAAACACACGGTCTCCTGAAGGTACACACGAGTTAGGCTCTCTCTCTCTTAATCGGAGGCGTAAAGCCCTCTTGCTGGTGTAAGATAAGCGCGGTGCTCGCAGGCGTTTCCTCCAGAGACTCGCTCTCCTGCAGCAATGCTGTGCACCAACCTGATAAGGTGGGAGAGCTGCGTTCTGCTCCAATCCCGATGGAGCCTCACCACCGCTGACCAATCACAGCACAGCTTTCCGTTGTTTATCTCATCGCTGAGCGTACGTGATCTACCTGACTTCCTCGGGTCAGGCCGAGGGGTTTAAGACTTTTTTTTACAGCGTTGTTATTTTATATCCTGCTTCTATGATGCGTTACCCACATGTGTACTAGTTTAGGTTGTGCTACGGTAGTTTATGGTTTTACAAACCAGTGTTGTACAGCTCACTTTAGACTTAAACTTATGAAACCTTTTTAAAGTATCTTCTGAAATATTGTAATAGTCAGATAGTTTGATCTTACCACGTTTTATCAGCCCCTGCTTCGTTCCACTTTTCAAAACGCTTTCAAAGTCAAAGCCTTTGCCAGATTAAGCATGTGCTCTTCAGGGGACGGCAACATACACCTTTAAGATGAGAGGCACTTTGAACATTTAAATTAGGTACAGTTCCCAGGGAATGTTTTTTCCCCCAAGCCTACAAAGGTTAGCACACTTTGCTTTGAAGGTAAAACATTTCGGACATTTTGCTCTACTGCAGTCAGTCTGTTAATGTGCACTGCCGGCTTCACATCTGCTGTTTTATTTTATTGGGATGTTTTGGTGAAGTGAGATGTATGTCAGTCATCTGCGTTTTCTCTCTTACACAAATTTTAAAAAAAAAATTTTAATTATTAAACAATTATTAAAATTAATTCTTTAAACTACAAGAAAAAAACATTTTAATTTTGAGCATATTCCCTTATAACTATGAAGCTCTCTTGGATCATATTACAATACTTTTATTTTATTTTATTTTATTTTAATGTCCACATATATATTTATATTACATGTACTTTACATGTACAAGTATGATTTATCACCATAGTGGGGATAAATAGATTTTTACATTTTCAGTCAGTCTGCAAATGTTCACTGCTGGCTTCACATCTGCTGTTTTATTTTATTATCTTTTTTTTTTTTTTTTTAAATTTTACTGTTTTGGTGAAGTCCCAGAAAATAATTATTTTAATAGCTTTCTAAAATGAATAGGATTTTATTTTGTTGGCCTGTTTTGGTGAAGTGCATGTCATGTTTGCTTTTCTCTCTTACAGTGTCCTAAAGATAATTATTTTGATAGAATGTTTTTACTTTTTTTTTTTTTTTTTTAAACAATTTGTTTTACATGTAAAGATATGATTCATCACTATTGATGATAAATTGATTTTTGCACTTTTAGTCAGCATGTAAATGTGGGCTGCGGACTTACATGTACTATTTTATTTTATTTTACTTTATTTTGAGTGTGCAGTCTTGGATTTTCACTCCTGCAGTGTCCAAGAAAATAATTATTTTAATAGATTAAAAAAATGAATTATTAATCCAGTTATTAAAATGAATACTGAAAAATGAAAGGTCCTGTGGGAAATATTACACGTCTCAGTACTGGATATACATTCTTTCTTTCTTTATTTCATTTTACAAAGACCATATTTATATTACATTGTCTATTTACATGTAAAAGTATGATTTATCACTATAGTGATGATACATTGATTTTTACATTTTCAGTCAGTTATTTTATCGATGTTAAATAATCGATGTTTATTTTATTTGAGTGTGTCAGATTTATTTGATTTTCTCTCTTACAGTGTCCTAAAAAATAATTATTTTAATAGATTTTATTTAAAAAAAATTGTAAATTATTAATCCAATTATTAAAATTGAAAATGCAAGAAAAAAGCTTTGTTACTGAGAATTTTTTCTTTTATAAATGTAAAGGTCTTGTGGGAAATATTACACATATTACTATTGAATATACATTCAACTACTTATTTTTCTTTATTTTACTTTATAAAGTCCACATTTATATTACATGTAAAAGTATGATTTATCAATATAGTAATGATAAATTGATTTTTACATTTTTAGTCAGCATGTAAATGTGGGCTGCAGGTTTTGCATGCAATATTTTTATTTTATTTTATTTTATTTTATTTTAGAGTATGTCAGTCTTATTTGATTTTCTCTCTTACAGTATCCTAAAAAAAGATGTATTTTAATAGAGTTTTTTAAATTGAATTTTTAATCCAAGTGTTGCAATTAAAAATATAAAAAAAAAAGCTTTGTTACTGAGAATGTGCTTTTATAAATGTAAAGATCTTGTGGGAAATATTACACATCTCACTACTGAATATACATTCAACTACTTTTCTTTCTTTATTTAATTTTACAAAGACCGTATTTATATTACATTGTCTATTTTACATGTAAAAGTATGATTTATCACTATAGTTATGATAAATAGATTTATTAATTTTTTGTCAGCATATAAACGTGGGCTGCAGGCAGTACATATAGTAATTATTTAATTTAATGAATTTAATTTTGTGTCATTTTATTTTAAGCGTGTGTAAGTTTTATTTGATTTTCTCTCTTACAGTGTCCAAGAACATTATATATATACTTCTACATGCCAATTTTCCATGTAGAAGTACAATTTATGATGATAATGATGATACATTATTATATTTAATGAAGAAAGTGCACAATATAATGGTGCTTGAGTGTACAAAACATTCACACACAATGCTCTTCTGCACTGGTCTTCTGGGTGGTTGCTAGGGTGATATTCTATGATATTCTAATCTCTAGATATGGTTCAGATCCCTCCTTTAATGAAAGTCTATGGGATTTTATGATCAATAAAGGTGACAAATATGAATAGAGATGCTTTGGCGTATACACTACATGGTGTTGATTAAGCGTTGTAACATGGGCGGTGTGATGTCAAAGCGTGTAAAGTAATATAAAGTAGATGTTTAGACAGACAGAGTAACGGGAGAGGACATGTAATGGTTAATCATGGCTCAAATGTTTCTTTAGCTTTAGGTTAAGAGATGTGTGATTATAGCTGTGCACTACCTCAGTCGCTGGCCCTGTTCACCCGCCAAGGTCAGCATTCCTGGCCCCGGCCGTTGCTTAGCTGAATCTGAGCTTCACGGCTGTCTTTTCAGCTCCGAGTAGCCCTGCTAAATTAAAGACAGGCAGTCAGAAATTAAAGCCAACGGAGGAACAGGCAGCAGAGACTAAATTCAATCTGCACTGCGCAAAATAAATGACCCTCCTGTTTGAAGTGATGCAGGGCAGCGAAGCAGACATCAAAAAGTTTGAGTCTATATCAGAAACTTTATCTCTTTTTCATCATAAATCATACATTTTGATGTTAAAATAAACCAGGTTTAAATAACATGCTCTACTGCTGAAATCTTCCAGTACACTTGTTCTAGTTTTAGTAAAGCTTATATTTTTTTATTATGGATGATTTTTAAACTTGCAGAAATCAGGTGTGATGACAGTTTTTAGTTGGATTCAGCATCAATCTTGACTGAAGTCTTAATTTTGTTACAATCAACTGTAATATGGACTGTCTGATGTCCAGCAATAAAACGTTTTACACTTTGGACTGTTTTTGGTGAACTACGTCAGCCTTTGGCAGTTTTTTTTTTTCTAAAACTCTCTTCCTAAATTAATCATAAATATATATTTTAGGTCAGAAGTCACATGGGTCATATTATATACACGATGAAAATAATCCAAAAGAGAAAAAAAGCTTGAAAGATTCAACTACGTTTTTTTTCTTCCAAGCTTTTTTAGGCCGAAATGATACAAGAAACCATGTATTCAATAACGCATTTTACATTTTAATGTAAATATTTTTGTAATTTGAATATATTGTTGGCTTTAATGTAGATTAGTTTACTATCCACTGGTTGTTGTAACCGTGGTAAATCACAAGAAAAGAAAAACGCTTTTTGAGCGTTTGCAGTTGTGGTAAAATCAATAACGCGATGTTTACCCACCTGTTAGATACAAACATAAACGAGTGTAATTTATAATTACAGTATATATTTGTAAGCCATGTTTATAGAGGGTTTTTTTCCCTTTTGAAGTCCGTTTGAAACGCACCTGCACATCATCAGTGTATTCTTCCCTCCGTCCAACGTTTATTTGTGATCATACCGTTCAAAAATGCTTGGGAAAATATGACAACATCGATAGCCGATGATTCAGTCAGTGCTCATGTTTCCGGTGTTTTTCCCCGCGCTTTATTTAATTGTAATCATGTGGATTCTGGTGTTCTGATTTATTTTAAAAAAGGATTCCAAGACAAATTCTCCATTCTGTATTCTCATGTGAATCATTTGAGTTGAGGACAGTCTAACATTTGATTTTTTTTTTTTTTTTTAAACGATGTGCGTACTTATGACGCAATTTAAATGCCGTTTTTAAAGAGTTTACCTGTTATTCCTTAAGTACTCGCTATATTTTAATTCTACACAGTTCTACACAGTAGTCTATGAAGTCACACGTGCTCTTCGCTAATTAGCCGAAATACTGACGTATATATAATATTTACATTTGTTTAATATAATTTCGTTTAAACTGAATTAGTAAGACATTTATTGATTTTCCTTTTTCGCCCAATATGTGGTTTAGGGCAGTTAGATCGTATAATGACTGAGCTGATACTTGTACTTACAAAACTTTTTAACATAGTAAAGTCATAGCCAATATTTAATAAATTAAATACAAAAACACAGTAAATTAAAAGAACAATAACAGCTCTTAATACACGAAGTAATTTGTCATACAGAGCGTTTAATGTAATATCATTCTGTTTAATATTACATGAGGAGTGCTTGCAGTTCATTATTAGTAAGCTATATATTTTTATATACTGATATTGATACTATTGCCATTCATTTATTGAATATATTTTTATTTAGAAATATTGTGAACTGTAAATGCTGTGAGGTTTTTACCTTTTATTCAAAAGATGTTTTAAAGGTTCAGAAAGCTCTGATGCGCATTTGTGTTTCTGACGGTTTCCTTTTTTAACGCACCTAATATTAGTAACGAATGCTATTGAAAAAGTATTGATTACTTTTATGGGTTTAATGGAAAATATGGTAGGTCATGTTTTCTGAAATATCTAAAATCAGATAAATTGGTGAGGGATTTTAGATAAACCCAAAGGCTAAATTAGGAAAATAAAATTGAAATGACGTAAATGTAAATCAAACATTGTTAAATAAAATATGCAGAGCATGGTTTGCTGTTTAATACTGTTTTTTTTGTTTTGTTTTGTTTTTTTTAGATATTGCCCTGCTTTAATGCTTATTACTCGATTTCAGACATGCACATGAGCTTTTTTTTCTATTTTTTTTCTTATAGATTCTCTAAAAGGAGATGTATTAAAGAGAATTTCGTTTTATTAATCCCTTCGTGTGCTTTGTTTGATATTTTATCTGTTTTGGTTCATTGCATTTGTCTGGATTGTAGGCCTGTTTTGGGAAACAAACGAAGTAAATTAAATTGCATTGTTTAGTAATACAGATAAAATTGCAATATTAAACAAAAATAGAAAAAGAAATCTATTACATATAAATTGGACAATTATGAAAGCTAAAAAATAGATATTTTATACACAAAAATGAATTTGGCTAAAATGTGACATCTACTTTAGACATACGGGGATTTACATTATATTTTATTTGTGTTTTTTTTTATTGCAGTTATTTGACTTTGCACGTATTATTATGACAAACAGAAAATGTAATTTGCTTGATAATGCAGTTGGCAGGTGCATCACAGAGCGCATCAGGGCTTCACTGAAGGTCAACGCGTGTCTCTTCCAGGTCGTTTGGAGGTCTTTCTTCTGTTTTACAGCCCAGGTATGTTGAATTAATTAAAACAGCCGTAATTAACGCGGAATCCCCTCAAACAAGACGACCTTTGCGAGTTTACCTTGAAACACATCTGGCACACGTTGAATTAATTAAAAATGAGACTACAAAAAGCCTGACTACATATACAAATTACCGTTGCATGCATCAGTGTGTTTTTATTCCCCACGTTGTTTGGAATTAGAGTTATTTCTATAATATGCCTTATATCAAAATATTGGCATTGTTACTCAGCTAAAACATCACTTGAGATTTTACACTCATTTAACACTTTTAAACCACGTGAGTTTGATAGCAAATCATTTATTTAACTGCACGAAGATTTGCTGTTTAAATCTCAACAGAATTGATCGGCGATCAAACTGCACTACACCTGTTCTCGCTAAATAAACAGTTTGACACCAGTGCACAATTAGGGTTTAATTTTTACTTGTGCACTCAGTTGAAGGCATGGAAATGACAAGATTTACGGCAACACACACAGAAATATCACTGTAAACACCTGAATTCGTGCATCGCTTGAAACGTCACCGTTTGACATTGTCGTTGCAAACAAAAACTCACACACTTCACATCTCTGCATCTCTCTCTCTCTTTTTCTCTTTCTCTCTCTCTTTCTCTCTCCGGTGAACGGTATAATCCCCTGCCGTCCCTGCTTCACTCCAAGCCCGTATTTAATTCCCTTAAACCCCCAGCTGCCGTTCTGGTTCCTCTGTGAACACAACAGACTGTGAAGCGCTCCCGGTTATTAATAATTCACCAGCCACTGCACGAATCCATCCACAGATCAACCCGACCGTTCTGCACGGGCCACGCAAGGGTAGCACGTTTATTTTGGCAACTACTCTTACACAGGCTACTTAACATACATTAATTAGATATTTGAAACGTTAGCGCGCCGCCGTTCTTCGTTTCGGCGACGTAAAAGTCGATATTCCTCTCACGCATCGCTTTTGATTCCGCAATATCCACTTTGCACGAAATGACGTCCTCTCCATAATAATTGATCGTGTAATCCGTGCACCGAGGAGGAGGAGGAGGTCATGGAGATCACCCTGAGGAGGTCTCCAGTGGGATGGATGGAGATTGAGCACCAATTCGCCCAGAGTCCGTGAGCTGAAACTGCGCAGGCAGAAAGTTGCTGTCGCACGGCGCGATCTCGACTCGAGCCACCGGAGAGACGCTCGAACCGGGAGGGATTCGTACCGGAGAGCTTCGGTGAAGGGAAGAACGATCGTGCTGAATCGTCTCCGGCCGCGAAGGTTTTCATTTCAAGGCGCAGTTTTTTTCTACCTGCCGAAAGACTGAAAGAAACCCCGCGAAAGTTTCCGTGCGTAAAAGTTGGCCGTTTTCCGCGATCCACGGGCCCGTCCCGCAACCCGGTTCTTCTGCTTCCGGTATCAAAGGAGAAAACCGACTCATTTGCTTTTGCTCTCCCACCACGCTCCTTTTTTTCGGGGGAAAGTTTTTTTTTTTCTAAAGGAGTAAAATGGGTCTTTGAGACTGTTGGCAATATTCCCCGCTCCACAATGGTACGTGCTGTGTAAATCAACTTTGCTCTTCTTATTTCTGTTTTAAAATGCTGCTAAACATAGAGAGAAGGGGTTTAGATTGATAACGTGCCAGGCATTAATTGCTCCAGAAGCATTTTTGGGGGTTTAAGTTTTGCGCAAAAACTCTGGATGTTAAACAGCATGTGCTCTAGATCTCATTCGTTTCGATGCGCGCAATGCAACTGTGTGTAACTGTATGAGAGGAAAATAATGCTTTAAGTTGTTCATATGGATTGGGAAGTTTGTTGGAAACTGTGCAGAATGTATTATAGCATTGCGATATTTTAGTGCAACTAATTTATCACTTGATTCGGATGTAACGTATTAGTCCTAAAGTGAGATGTGTGTATAATATATTAGTCTTAAGTAAATACAGTAGCCATGCAATATCAAAATGCGATATCATAGTTTAACTTCGACCCTGTGGCGCTCAAACTTCAAAAACAAATGTTCTAGCTTCACCACGGTGGATAATATGTTGTGTAATGTGTGATGAAATGTTGTGTAGGATAGCAATAACCCTTCAGTTTACATGCATTTCAGTGTTATTGGGATTACAGGCGACACATGCACATGTAACATGCCATTACTGAAATTGTTCCACTGCGCAAGCTTGTCACAGGACGACAGTCGCCGCCCACATGTCGTCTGTCAAAGAGAACAAAAGCTCTGAGGGGTTAAATATAGAACAATAGTGCTGGATGCAACTTATTCCGTGTCCATACTAACTTTTTACCGCAGAGCGTGTTGTATGCATGTGTAAAAGTCATTGCATTGCAATGCATTTTGATTAATTGCATCGTTTGTTTGTTTTTCTCTTACATTTTCTTTTGCTTGCACAGAGTTTTTTTTTTACATACAGAGAACTGTATGTAAACAACATTTAAATAAGAGTAGTAATTAAATTATCATTAGAGAGAGATTTAAATATAGAAGAGGCCGATAAGTCAACAATATTTAGCCGATATCTGTGTGCACTTGGCTGAGTAACAGAAACCATTCTGTTAATGCATTTGTTTGTACAATTTCATGAAAATATTGATTTTTTTTTTTTTTGTTAAACTTATTTGTTTATGTGTGTGTGTGTGTGTGTGTGTGTGTGTGTCAGTTGCCATAATTCAATTGAATAGAGTATATGTATGTGTATTGACCATTCCACTCTCAAGTTTTCAGTATCGGCATGCTGAATATAGTGATGCAAGAATATTAACATATAATAATACATCCAAAAAAGGCCATAATGCAAATACAATCTTAAAAAATTTGGAGATTGATATTTTTGGCATCGCATGTTGTGTTCCAGTCATTTTAACCCAAAATTTTGACTAAAACTTACTGACTTTGCATTTAATAACTCACAATTATGTGACCCCAGACCACAAAACCATTCATTAAGGGTCAATTTTTTCGAAATTGAGATTTATATTTTACCTGAAAGCTGAATAAATAAGCTTTCCACTGATGTATGGTTTGTTAGGACAATATTTGGCTGAGATACAACTATTTGAAAATCTGTAATCTAAGGGTGCAAAAAAATCAAAATACTGAGAAAAACACCTTTAAAGTTGTCCAAATGAAGGTCTTAGCAATGCATATTACTAATCAAAAATTACATTTTGATATATTTATGGTAGGAAATTCACAAAATATCTTCATGGAACATGATCTTTACTTAATATCCTAATGATTTTTGGGCCTAAAAGAAAAAACGATAATTTTGACTCATGCAATGTATTTTTGGCTATTGCTACAAATATACTCATGCTACATAAGACCGGTTTTGTGGTTCAGGGTCACATATAGCCTATGAAACTGCATCATTATAAATCTCTCATTATGATATATTATTACCAAATGGATTCAATCTTGTTTTCTTTCCATTAGCACAGTTTGTGTGCTTCATTTTTAAAACTGACTGATTCTAAACTTCATTGATCTGAGCTCATGCACCTCCATGTTTTTGAATGAACATTTCCAAAAATGATCCACAAATGGTGCTTTTTTTCACTTAAAAACTGGGGTGCATGAACTCACATCATTGCGGCCTACGAGCAATCGGTTGCAAAAAGAAATACAAAACCTGTGCTAATTGAAAGAAAACAAGCTGACCGATATGGTGATAATACAGCAAAATGAGAGGTTTACAAGCAATTCTCATCATTTTTGACTGGGAACACCGAATTAAGCAGAGCAGAAGGGTTAAATAATACTGTAATAACACTGGAGAGGAAAATTGCAGGCCAGATTCAACAGCTTTTTACAGTATATGTCAGTAGCATGCAGCCCTGACACGTGCAGCTATTTCAAAACCATAAAACTTGCATTTGAATATCATATTGGCTGAATTTTGGGATCTTCATGCAAGAACATCTGCTCAGTGTTAGCTTGACTCTAACCTCAGATAGCTTGATTTTTTACTTCTCACCAGACAGGCCACAATAAGCCGATCTGAGGAGACATCAAGCTATTGGCAGTCAACTAAAGCCCATTACCCAGGTGTCCTCATTTCAGAGTCTAAATGTTTGGCTAATTTATGCATCGGCCTTCTTTATTTTCAACTCGCTGCACACATAGCTTTCAGTTGTCCTCCACTTCGACTAGCTTCGGAATCCAGATTATATTTGATTGCATGACTGATGCAATATAGGTTTAAACTTGTTGATGATTTCCAGATGGGCCTGAATATCAGCACATTAATGTGGATAATTATTTGTTTACCCGCTCTCTTAAATGGCACGGACCCAAATAGGCCACTGCAGAAAGAAACGAGGGAATCTATTCAAAGCTGACTCCACATGGGATTAACGTCTTCTCTTAAAAAACGAATTTAATTAAGCTTCCAAACAACAATCAAAGATTTGAAGCAAGATAGTTAGAAAAGAGTTAACAGCTAGTTGCACTGCAGCTACAGCAGGCCTCATTCTAACTAATAGATGCTTAAAGAGTAGAAATGCATCTGGAAGAGACTTTGATGACAGTTGAAACAAAGTTTTACGATAATAAACAATGCATTTGTTTACCAAAAATCTTGGGCGAAGGTACAGAATATGTAAATGATGTCAGATTCCTTCTTGTAGTCAGTGTTTGATTTGTTTGAGTGAGAGGAGGTATTGATGTTAGTATTGCAATTACATGTATGTAAAATTAAAGATGTAAGACGTGTCATTTATTTCCAAGACCCAATCTGAAAAGCATATGTGCCATGTGTTAGTGCCCCCTGTGGTGGAGGGCTGTTAGTTACCCTGTCAACTGGACTTGCTCTTATGACCAATCAGCATTATGGCCAAGTCATTTGACACAGATGTCCCTGATTAATTGGCTGTTGGTTTTAGCTTTTTCTTCTAATGCAAGTCAATGATGTGATGTTAATGAAACTCTGGTTATTAGTATGTTGTCATATACGTGAGATCATTGTCATAACTGCACGTCTATTTGTTGCTAGAGCCCAGCATGAGTCTGATATTATATAGCATTTTCAATAAATACTGTACAAAAACATCAGTTTACATTCCAACTGATATTCCAGTTGAATGTATTGTGGATGTATAATGTGTATAAAAGTATAAAATGAAATCAAATTTAGTAACCACTCTTAGAGATTCAGTTCAATGATGTATCCATTAGACTGAATCAAACCGGGAACTCTTTTTTGTTTGTTCAGGAATCAAACTTCACTGGTCATTTTGTATGTTTTTGATATATGTTACTAAAACGCACCAGCTCATATTAGTCATTTGTTCAAGATTTACTGAAAATAACCAGTTCCTACAAGTAATTTGTGCCGGTTGTGCTTTATGTTTTTGATTCACTTTAAAAAAAAAAACAGCTCATAGGAGTCATTTGTTTTAAAATCAGGTTACATTTGTAATTCTTTGTATTTTAGATCCACTAATATGATTCACGCATACGATTCATTTGTACATTGGTCACGCTTTTGATTCATGAAAATATCCGGTTCATACGCATCATATTCTTCAACAATCATAGAACACTGGTCGCATTTTATAATTTTGATTCACTAAAAAGAGCCGGCTCATATAAGTCAATTGTTTGGGAATCAGACTACACTGTTTGGTCTTATATTTTTGACTCAGTAAAAAAAGAACCAGCTTATAAGAATCTCTTTTCAAGAATCAGACTATACTGGTTGCAATTTATGTTTTTAATTTACTTAAAAAAATAAATAAATAAAAATAGCTCATAGGAGTCATTTGTTTGAGAATCAGGTTACATTGGTCATGCTTTGTAGTTTTGATTCACTAAACAGAGCCCACCCATATGAGTCATTTGTACATTGGTCGCGCTTTTAATTCATGAAAATATTCGGTTCATACGCATTATATGTTCAACAATCATATAACATTGGTCACATTTTATAATTTTGATTCACTAAAAAGAACCGGCTCATATAAGTCATTTGTTTGGGAATCAGACTACACTGTTTGCTCTTATATTTTTGATTTACTAAAAAAGAACCAGCTCATAAGAATGTTTTTTTTCAAGAATCAGACTATACTGGTTGCAATTTATGTTTTTGATTTACTTTTAAAAGAAAAACAGCTCATAGGAGTCATTTGTTTGAGAATCAGGTTACATCGGTCATTATTTATACATCGCTTAGTATTTCAGATTCACTAATACGATTCACACATACGATTTGTTTGTACATTGGTCGCACTTTTGATTCATTAAAATATCTGGTTCATACGCATCAAATGTTCAACAATTGGTCGCCTATTTTGATTTGCGAAAAAGAACCAGCTCATAAGAATAGTTTGTTCGAGAATCAGACTACACTGGACAATTTATGTAAAGAACCAGCTGATAAGAGTCATTTGTTTGAGAATCAGGTTGCACTGGTCATGCTTTGTTTTGTGTTTTTTTTGATTCACTAAAAAGAACCAACACAAATGAGTCATTTGTTTGAGAATCAGAGTACAATGGTCAGACTTTGTTTTTAATTCAGAAAAAAAGACCCGGTTCATATGAGTCGTATGTTCAGCAATCGTACTATATTGGTTGCATTTTATAATTTTGATTCGCTAAAAAGCACTGGCTCACATGAGTCATTTATTCAGGAGACTACACTGTTCACTCTTATGTTTGGTTTTTGATTTACTAAAAAAAGAACCAACAAAGTCATTTGTTTGGGAATCAAACTACACTGGTTGGGCTGTTTGTTTCTGATTCACTAAAAAGAACTGGATTACACAAGTAATTTATGAATCAGACTACACTCTACATCGTGCTGTACGTTTTGATAAAATAATAATAATATAACTGGCTCATATGCATGATTTGTTTATGAATCAGACTTTACCGGTGGCATTGTACTCTACAGTATGTTGTTTTTATTCTGCGTGCATGTAAAAACAACTGAAAAACATTGCATATTATTCAGTCTTTTTATTGCTTTGCATTAAAACAGATAATACACTCATGTTCAAAACACACTTTATTATTTTATTTATTATGCTGAAGAGCTGATTCAGAGGCAGGGAAAACACTGCATTGATTCAAAACGGTTGCAGGAAAGGAAATACTTATTCTTCAATCCACCTTATTCTTCAGTGCAGAATTAAGCCTATGAACAAGACTTAGGGTTCATTGGCTGATATAGGAAAATAACGAGAAGAATAACATTGTGCGGTAAACAGTAAAACTGTTTGTACTACAAACCAGTGTGTTCATAATTAAGACAATACATTAAAATACTATGGTAAGACACACCAACTTGCAGTATCAAGCAGCAAAACAAGCTGTTTTGTACAGCTAAAAATAGCTGGATGTGGATGAGACCGGAAGCCAGACCCATAAAATTTACAAATGGCCGCACCCACTCTTACGGGAAAAATAAGGTGGATACAGCCAGGGCTGATTTTAAATAAAAAGAAATATGCTTTTGCGTTCAGATGGTGTAGTTACGACACCTACCAGCAGGGGCTAACCTGTAACCATAAGTATTAAACTTAGTCGTATAACGGCTATGAATGATTCCTAGCCAACGAGGAGAAAATAAGCGCTTTATAGCAAAGCTCTGGCAACCACATACAGCATCGTGCTAGAGCGTTTTGCCATTAGACAATGCAAATTTTAATCTAATTATTTTTAATGTCACTCCCCAGCCTTAGTTTTTTCAGCTAACACTAACAAGCCATTTAACAACTTTAAATATCTTATATTTTGTATTTAATGTAGTAAAATAATGATTCATCCTGTATAATAGCCCATAATCAGACACGACTCTGGCTTGCAGTTCCTGTGCTGACAGAATCAATGTTTAGTGCCCAAACAGCTCTGAAAACAAACAATAAGCAATCTGACAGCCCACCCTCCTCCTCGGCTTCATTATTACTCCTGTTCTGCGCTCATTTCGCTCTCTGCGGCTCCTCTAGAGATGGAGGTATGAAATATCACGTTTTTCCAGCATTTCTCCCTGAAGTGGCCCTGGCAAGCGTTCACACGGCATACATTTCTGCTTTCATATATTTTCCCCCCTCGCCGCTTTTAAAAAACAAATCCCCCTCCCTCCCTCGCTCTCCTTTGATGTGTCTGCCGTGTTACCTGGGTTTGTAGAGCGTTAACAGTTATGTAGAAGTTCTGTCGACTGTCAGTTTCTCTTATCTGTGAACACATGAATTAGAGATGTTGTTGTGAAGTTTAAGTTTCTATGAACGTGTAAGCGTGCACCTCACCAAAATATACCCAGGTGCCATTTCACCCGATAAAGGAAAAGAAAAAACAAATAAGAAATTATATATTTGTATAAAAATAGCAATATTTTCAGAAGCGTGAGAAATCACGCCCGTTTCTGAATCAGGAGCATCTGCGCTTTTTAAGCGAAACAAGAAGAGCAGCCAATCAGAACACAACTCTGCTTCTGACTCGTCATTTTGTGCATTCTGATTTGCTGACATGTTTTTGGTGGGTGGGGTTTTTAGAAAGGCGTGGATGACTTTAGCAAATTGGATGAAATTGCGCACAGTGATATATGTTTTACGGTTCGCATTGTCACATTGTTTTCAGGTCTAGCCAAATTCATTATAATTCTTATTAATTTATCATTGATGCCATATTAAAAATAAATTAATCAGCAAATTTTAAAAATTCTATATATACATTCATATATTTTTAGATATGTGACCATGTACCACAAAACCAGTCATATGGGTCAATTTTTTGAAATTGAGATTTATACATAATCTGAAAGCTGAATAAATAAGCTTTCCATTGATGTATGGTTTCTCAGGATAGAACAATATTTGGCCTAGATACAACTATCTGAAAATCTGGAATCCTTAGGGTGCAAAAAATATTGAGGAAAAAGTTCCTAGCAATGCATATTACTAATCAAAAATTAAGTTTTGATATATTTACGTTAGGAAATAAATTGATAAAATATGGAACATGATCTTTACTTAATATCCTAATGATTTTTTTGCATAAAAGAAAAGTTGATCATTTTGACCCATACACTGTATTTTTGGCTATTGCTACTAATATACCCATGCTACTTAAGACTGGTTTTGTGGTCCAGGGTCACATATACTTTCTTTGCAGTTGACTTAAGTAGTCCTGTGGTACAAGACTGTCAAATAGATGTAGCAGCTCAAATGTTTTGTACTTCTAAGATTTTAATAAGAAATACTTGAGTTCCTATTGAAATTTCTGACTTTTGATTGAAGACTTTGGTATCCTGACAAATCTAATCACAGTTGAGACACTTGAGATCTCTTGTGAAACTCCTGGAGACTAAAGAGAAACATTTAAGCAGCACAAGACTTCAGCAAAGCTTCCACTTGCTTTTGATTTAATTGTTTTGCTATTTAGCAGAAACCTTTAAAATGACAGTTCACCAAAAAATTTTTTTTTTTTCCAAACCTGTATGAGTTTCTTTCTTTTTTTTTAGATATTTTGAAGAATGTAGGTAACCAAACAGTTGACGATAGCCGTTGACTTTCATAGCATGGAAAAAAAAATATGGAAGTAAATGGCTACCCTCAACTGTCAACTCAAAATGCCAAGTACCACTCACATTTTCTTTTGTAAATGTAGAAAGTTCATTCAGCCAGTTAAGTTTCTGTTTTTATACATTCTGAAAGAAACAACCAGTTCAACCACAATTATAGTCCTGATTATACAGTTTTAGTTTTCTTTCCTACCATTATTTTCAAACAAACATGTCCCATATCGCTCACATTCATCACACTTTTATTGTGATTGCTACACGATTCACGTTTCACATTATGCGTTACTACCTATAATCTTCATAGCAGGGTAATTTTGGGATCCCCCCGTGAGCAGACATGAAATGTAACAGGCCCATCATTTCCAATCAGCAGACATTTTGAATATGGCTGTTCGCCGTTCGCCTCTAAATATGTTTGTGTTGATACTCAAGAGTTAATTATGAAGGGCCTAGGGAGCGGTTTCGCTCAGGGCTGGCCATATGGATCGGGCATATGCTGCATATATATAGAAAAGGGTGGCATGTTTAATTGATACAGTACCACGCTCCGTAAACATCCACAGCGAGGGAGAAGGGGGACAGACCTACAGGGAACTACATCAAACAATCAGCATACACTCAAACAAACCATGTTACTTTAAAGTGCGAAAGCAAACTGAGCGGAAAAAGAGGGACTCATCTGTCGCTTTGTCTGACCTGCCCCTGTTTCTCTGTCCGTTGCTTTTATTCATTAGAAAAGCTGTCTGACAAAGAGTGTTTTTATATATAATGATACTGAGGACAGTTAACACAAATAAATTGATTTAAACAAACCTAAAGTCTCCATAAAATAAATTTCCAAACCTGTAAGACCTTTGTTCATCTTTGAAAATTAAATTAAGATTTTTTTTCAATGAAATCCTAGAGCTTTCTGACCACTCACACGTTCATGGCTCAGAAAGGTAGTGTGTAAATCAAAAACTGACACGGAAGAAAAGAATATTTTAAATTAAGATCTTTACTTTTGTTTTCTTCGCACATAAAAAGTATTCTCATAGTTTCATAACATTACAGTTGAACCACTGATGTCACATGGACTATTTAATGATGTCCTTACTACCTTTCTGGGCCTTGAACGTGTCAGTTGCATTGCTGTCTAAGCTCTTGGATTTCATCAAAAATATCTTAATTTGTGTTCTGAAGATGAACGAAGGTCTTACAGGTTTGGAACGACTTGAGGGTGAGTAATTAATGACAGAATTTTCATTTTAGTATGAACTATTCCTTTAAAATTCCCATGGAATCTTTCCATTCCGCAAAAGTTTGTTGAAAAGGTTCTTTAAATTTTTAAAATGTTCTTTTTTAGAACGGTTCACTGAAAGGTTCTTCTGAGAGCTAGAAATGGCTCTTCATCACTGTGAAATCCCCCTTCTAAAACCTTTGTTTTTAAGAGTGCACATTCTGGAAGTAACAACCAGTTGGATCGGGTGAGTCTTAATTCTCATTGTACAGTTTGTTTAGTTAAGCGCTTTGACTTATGGATGTGTTGTGAGAAGAGAGAGAGAGAGCGCGAGAGCGTATGCAGCCTTTCATTGCTGTGGATATGAATAGCTGGTGTTGCAGCCACATTTTGGTTAGCCAGTGTCTGGGATCTATTATGGTATCGTGTGTGTGTGTGTGTGTGCGCGCGCACATACATCTATGCGTCTGTTATTTCAGTGCTGCATGTATTTTTATAGGAGTGCATTTTAGAGACAGGTTTAATCCAGGGAATGTGTGCAGCAGAGTTTCCTCCGATCTCAACTGTGCTGAAATACAGTATATATCTTTTTCTTAAGGACAACAGGAATTCTCCACATCTGGAAGGTTTCTTCAGAGTTAGAGAGAAGATTCATTTGATAAAAAAGAAATAATATCTTAATATCTTAAATAGTTTTTATTTAATATCTCAGTTTTTTGTTTTATACAGTTGAGGTCAAAAGTTTACATACACCTTGCAGAATCTGCAAAATGTTAATAATTTTCCAAAATAAGAGGGATCATACAAAATGCATGTTATTTTTTTACTTACTACTGACGTGAAAAAGATATTTCACATAAAAGATGTTTATGTATAGTCTACGAGAGAAAATAATAGTTGAATTTACAAAAATGACCTTGTTCAAAAGTTTACATATGCTTGATTCTGTGTTGTATAATACTGTGTTGTTACCTGAATGATCCACAGCTGTGTTTTTTTTTTGTTTGGTGATAGTTGTTCATGAGTCCCTTGTTTGTCCTAAACAGTTAAACTGTCCAAAATCCTTCAGGTCCCACAAATTCTTTGGTTTCTCAGCATTTTTGTGTATTTGAACCCTTTTCAACAATAACAGTGTTTGAGATCCATCTTTTCACATTGAGGACAACTAAGGGACTCATATGCAACTATTACAGAAGGTTCAAATGCTCTCTGATGCCTCAGAAGAAAGCATGATGCGTTAGGAGCTGGGGAGTGAAAACTTTTTGAATTTAAATATCAGGGTAAATTTAACTTATTTTGTCTTCAGGGAAACATGTAAGTATCTTCTGTAGCTTCTGAAGGGCAGTACTAAATGAAAAAAAAAAAAGATATTTAGGCAAAATAAGAAAAATGTACACATCTTCATTCTGTTCAAAAGTTTACACCCCTGGCTGTTAATGCATTGTTTTTCCTTCTGGAGCATCAGTGAGCATTTGAACCTTCTGTAATAGTTGCATATGAGTCCCTCAGTTGTCCTCAGTGTGAAAAGATGGATCTCAAAATCATACAGTCATTGTTGGAAAGTGTTCAAATACACAAAAATGCTGAAAAAAAAACAAAGCATTTTTGTGGGACCTGAAGGATTTTTTTTGACAAACAGAAGGCAGTTTAACTGTTCAGGACAAACAATGGACTCATGAACAACTATCACCAAAAATAAATAAATAAATAAAATAAAAAAATAACAATGCTGTGGATCATTCTGGTAACAGCACAGTATTAAGAATCAAGCGTATGTGAACTTTTGAACAAAGTAATTTTTATAAGTTCAGCTAAATTATTTTCTCTTGTGGACTATGTGTAAACATCTTTTATGTGAAATATCTTATTCAGGTCAGTACTAAATAAAAAAATAACATGCATTTTGTGTGATCACTTTTATTTGGGTAAAATAATTAACATTTTGCAGATTCTGCAAGGTGTATTTAAACTTTTGACCTCAACTGTATATATTTAAACAACAGTTCTTTCTTGTCTTCGATTCTGATTGGCTGAGAGTAGTGTGATATTCTATTCACAATGGAACTCCAACCGTTTCACCGTTTGTATCACTCTGCTTGAGTCATTTCTCACAGCGAGTGTCATGGAGGACGTTCTTGTGTTCCAGGACGTAGTTTTAAGAGTTTTTTTTTAAGTGAGAATGTACTTGTTTAGACTTCAGATATGCAGTTTGTTAATAAAGATAACGTCTATTTGAAAATTTGCTTTGATGTTTTCGGGAGATGTGAGTCTCAGGGTGTCACCAGCCATTCAGCACTCAGGAACCTGCAGAGAGCAGCCTCAACTCGGCCAAATCTTCTGAAATTTGCCATTGGCTCTGAGGTCTTTGAGAGATTAACATGAGATATGATTCGTTTTGGGTAATTCTAACAGGCGGGCTTTAGTCTCAATAATCTATTATTTGTTCCAGAGCAATAGTTTTGGGCAAAATCTCATAATGTTATATTTTTTGTAACTGTGTATCAGAGAGCTGCCTTTGTACTTTTGACTGAATTGCGTAGCAACTATTCTGATGGGTGGTGGTGTTGTTGTTTATTAAGTATTATTATTTAATTTTATATAAACAATAGTAGTATTTTAATAATACTGTATTTAGTATTGGGAAATTGTTTATGTGTTGGTGATGATTTTAGTTACATTATCCCGCCTTCAGATGGCGACATGAAACTGTTTTAATGAGTGAGTCAGCAGTAAAGACTTTTATATTGAAAGAGACTAAAACGCTGTTGTAAACAAAGAAGTTTTACTTTCAACAACAGCTTGTTAGACACAGCCAACAAATGCTCTGAGCAGCGCTGTCATCGGAAATCACCCTTAACAGATGAAAAGATAGTACGACAAAGATATTGCTTTCCTCAGCAGACATTCAAACTAATGTTTTATTGTGAGTATGAGATTGAGCTGAAGAATGAATGCTGTTTCAGATGCAGGTAATCACACTTGCTCAGTCCATTGCTCTCTTATTGTACTCTACACAATACAGTAAGCTTTTAATGCAGTAATAGAATAAGCTTTCAATGAAGCAACTCTTCATTACTAGTCCTAAAGTGATGTTTTGGAATTAGTAACGGAGGCTTGGGCTCAGATGTTAAACTGTCAAACTGAGATTTGAATCCGTGGTGGAAGAAAGTAGTTCCCACAGAAGAGTGTTTTTAAAGACACTCCGTTGTTGTTTCTTATGTTTTTACACACTTTTGCTGTCGAATTGTTGTATAAACGCAATATCATACTCGTAGCTGTGCAATATGGCTGTATATCGGCACGCTGAGATTACCTACGACACTGTGCTTGGATTTGCCCAACGCACAATCGGCAATCTCCATATAAACTCCATATATGGAGTGGGGCAGCCGTGGCCTAATGGTTAGGGAGTCAGGCTTATAACCGAAAGGTCGAGTCCCAGGTCCGGCAGGGATTGAAGGTGGTGGGAGTGAATATCCAGCGCTCTCTCCACCCTCAATACCACAACTGAGGTGAGTCCCTTGAGCAAGGCACCCATTCCCCAACTGCTCCCCGGGCGCCGCAGCGATAGCAATATGGCTGCCCACTGCTCCGGGTGTGTGTTCACGGTGTGTGTGTGCGCGTGTTTGATCACTTCTCACTACTGTGTGTGTGCACTTGGATGGGTTAAATGCAGAGCACAAATTCCGAGTATGGGTCACCATACTTGGCCACACGTCACATACTTTCCTTCCTTTCCATATAAATCGGTGTGAGTCTCATTTGCATCTAGTTTCATAGGAATTTTAGGAGAAACATCCTAATACTTGATTTAGATCTCCATTAGGTCTCATTAAGATCAATCTGTGAGTGATAGGTCTTTCCGTCTGGGCCTTTGTGTACTAGTTAATCACTTTTATTTAAAAATCAACTGGTACAGACCTCTTGCCCCATAATGCCGCCGTGTGAACAGACTTTGCTTTTGCCCCCGGCTTTACTGTGTGATTTAACATCGTGCTACTAATGGATAAACTGGAATGGGGTCTTATTCAGTTCCGCACACCCAGTCAGTGCAGCTTCCAGCATACAAATGAACTGGGATGAATGGATACGACACTCTGAGAGAAAAAAAGAAACAAACCACCTTGGCGGTCGTGTCGGGAGAAAGAGTCGCTGTGTGAGAGGTTTGTGCTGAATAAGTCACGGATATACTGGGAAGTCAGGAGGTGTGAACGGGAACCAGTTCGGAGAGTCTGGTCTAACTGTGCGCCGCATGCAGAGCTTCATTGAGTTTAAGATGAAACCCGCTGATTACAGGCCGCGTGCAGTCCAGTACTGCACAAAGTTTGGACAAGATGTGATGTGTTCAGTCACAACTTTAAGAATAGATTTCGCTCTTTCCGAAGCGTGGTGTTTGCCTATGCAAAATTCACCGCCGTGATGCTTGCTAAGTTGTTTCTTTCTTACTGGCTTAAGTGAAAAGAGTCCATCTTCAAGTATATTCAGTTTTGCTGTTCAAGTCATTTCAACTTATATTACATTAAACTGGCTGACAAGAATGAACTGAACCTTGTACAACTTATAAATTAAAGTTGAGAATTGCTTACCTTTTTTTAATAAGTTAAAGTAATGTAAAAACACGTTGTCATAACTGTTTTACAGTGTAAATATTAAGTAGGTGCAGGATCTTTAAGCTTAAATATTCTGTATCATAAAGCTTAAATATTCTGTGTATTATTTTAAAATTATATTTAAATTAAATATATGAGTATTGATACTTGTATGTTTATGTATATATTAGTATTAATATACTAATATACTAATATACATTTATGTGTATTAGTCTTTAAAATAAATAGTAGTAATTGTATGTTTATGTATGTTACATGTATAAATATTTTATTCATTATTTAACATTTACATTTATTTAACATGTAGATTTATTAAAATACAAAATGTATAAATATATAATTTAAAAAGGGTGCAGTATGAGTTGTGTGTATATATATATATATATATATATATATATATATTTTTTTTTTTTAATATTTGTGATTAATCCATTATTTAATCATAAATGTATTTTATCTGTTTTGTGCTTTCAACAATAAAATTGGTGAGGTATATAAAAATATTCTTAAATCTTAAATATTATATTTATTATTTGAATATTATATTTAAATTAAAAATATAAATAATAAGTGTATGCTTATGTAAATATTAGTATTCATATTATATATTATATTCATATAATATATGGTTTATATGTTAGTTTTTAAAATAAAGAATTAGTAATTCTATGTTTATGTTGACGTATAAGTATTTTATTCATTATTTTAAAATGTTTACATTGACATGTAGGTTTCTATACGTTTATTGGAAATAGATATTTACAACACATCATTTCATTTTACATTTATTTTATTGTTTTATCAATTTGTTTTGTACTTTCATCAATAAAACTAGTGAGGGATGAGTTCTATTTATAACAAAATTTATAGTTGTATTTCATAAAATAATATCTTAAATCTGAAATATTATGTATTATATTATATATAAGCATTTTAAAACTAATATATACAAATATAATATTATATATAATATAATATAAAATAAAGATAATAATTTGATAATAATTAATTATCAATAATAATAATAATAATTATCAAAAATATTATTATTTTATTAATTATTTTAAATATTTACATTTACATGTAGTTTTATAAACATTTATTAAAAATGTATAAACAGTGTGAAAATGGTGCAAGATGAGTTTATTTATTTATTTATTTATTTATTTCCATTCTTCTTAGTGTCTAAACATTTTTCAGTTCCCCTGAAGAAGCAGAAATATCTTTATTTATTTATTTATCTTTTAGTTTTTAAATCTGATGTCATTGCACAACTGTTTAGTTCCACAAAGGGCTTTTTATTATCTAGATCTTTTCAAAACCCTCTACGGTGTCTGTTTTAAGCTCAAACACTGATCTGAAGAATTTACAGTATGATCATATGATTTTGATCCCCCAAAATAATCATATAGCAACCCTGCTAAAATAATTGGCAAGAAGTAAGAACGAATAGCAAAAAGTCGCAAAGGCATTGTGATTGTAATGCTGATGACTGTTACTGATTATGTTTCAGGCCACCGAACCGTTTCTGGTGAATGAAGACCCGTCCAGAGGTCCTGGGATACCGGAGTGCTTCGTAGTGTCTGATTCCTACAGGGTACGTCTGCTTATTACTTCTTATTGACATTATGGAGTCAAAAACCACTGCGAAAATATACTGTAACCATATTGTTTCCATATGCACATATGCATATGCAGTAAAACAGAAAAAAACTGTGCAGAAATTGAGTCTCATAACTCCACCGGAGCCTGTTTTCTTGTGGGAAATGAAAATTATAACGTGCATACTTCTATAAAATGAGAAGTATACATGAGGGCAGGACTGCGAGGAAGGGAGGGCGCAGAAAAAATACAGCAAAGCAGAAAGAAGTGCAGCTTTTAAAATTCCACCCAGCGAGCGTGCTGGATTTACAGCGATGGGAGTGAAATAAAACGGTCATAAAAACAGAAGGGCGGGACGGAGAGATGGAGAGATGGGAAGGGGAGTCTGTGGATGACTGAAAATGAGACTGTTAATGAGCTGGGAGCCGCTTTTCTAGTCCTCGTTTCCAGCGGATCGCTTTTGCCAACGTTTCGGAGAGAGAGAAAAAAAAATCTGGGTTGCTCCGGCGTCTCATGAAGCAGGCGGTCGCAGAAATGGAGGGAAAATGATGAAACGCGATTGGCTGCAAGTACAGAAGGGGCTGAGGTGTAAAATATAGCCGCGGTGGATATCAGGAATGTGTCAGACGGTATCGTCCGTCGAGTTAATTTAGAGGAAAAGGAGGGCCTGGCTGGTTTTTATAGCAGTATGCTTTTCTATTTTTATTTTGTGGAGAAACCAGGAGCAGTTCATTTGCTGACGCCAAAACAACTGCTCGTGATGTCTTAGTTTGATGAAGTAGGATTTAGATTATGAACCTCATGGTTCCCAACTGATGGGTTTTGACCCAAAATGGGTTTCAAATCAATCTTGGACAGTAGAGGAAAGAAAAACAATGCTGAATGCTATTAATAAAATGCAACTAATCATATAATCATGCATGCAGGTAGCAAAGTTAGGGATGAGAAACCTTTACCATACACTGCTGCTCACCAGGGCTGTATTTATTTGATGAAAAATACAGTAAAAACTGAAAATTCTGAAATATTATTACAATTTTAAATAGATGTTTTCTATTTGAATGTATTTTAAGATACAATTTATTCCTGTGATGCAAAACTGAATTTTCAGCATCATTACTCCAGTCTTCAGTGTCACATGATCCTTCAGAAATCATTCTAGTATGCTGATTTGTGGCTTAGTTTTAATCAATTATTATTGGTTCTTCTTATTATAAATACTTAATATTATAAATGCTATAAATACATTATTTGTGGATGCCATGATACATTTATTTGAGGACTTAATGAATAGGAAGGTCAAAAGAACAACATTTATTTGAAATATAAATATTTTGTAACATTATTGTCAATTGATCAAATTGTTGCATCCTTGTTAAATAAAATATAAAAAATTTCGATGGTAGTGCCTCACAGTTTTCACAAAAATATTAAGCAGCACAACTGTTTTTAACACTGATAATAATCAGAAATATTTTTGAGCAGGAAGTCAGCATATAAGAATCATATTTGAAGAATCATGTGACACTGGAGTAATGATGCTGAAAATTCAGCTTTGCATCACAGAAATAAAATTCATTTTGAAATATATTACAATAGAAACCATTACTTTAGATTTTAATAACATTTAACAATTGTCACAGTTTTTACTGTATTTTTAATCAAATAAATGCAGCATTGGTGAGCAAAAGAGGCTAATAAAAATCATTATTATTCCAAACCTTTGACTGGCACTGTATGTCTTTTCTTCTTGAAATCTGTGCCTTTAAAATCAGTTTAGAGTCATTCGACTTGAACAAAAATAAGCATGCAATATATAAACTTCAAATCTTAGAACAAGTCAAGCTTTCACTTGCAGTTTTGCTCTTTTGTTTTTGTAGCTCAACTGGTAAAGCAAATAAATGTCACGGGTTTGATATCCATGCATACAACTAGGTTTGCAAAGGGTGGAATTTGTTTTTTTATCTTTTGGGGGGAAACTTTAGCAAAATTATGGGAATTTTTGAACGTTTCTGGAAAGTTTCCAGCACTTCGTAATGCAACATGCAACTGATCTAAAAACTTCTGCATTGTATCTGCCTAAAAAAGTAAAAGTAAATCTAGATGTAATGCACTGTGTAAAGATATCCAGCAGCTGTTGATTTACTGGTAGCGTGTGGTTCTGTCATGTGTTAGTTTAGCAGTCTTGTACCCACTCAAACCACTAAATGTGGGGCACGTTGAGAGGTGGTACATGAGTTATCACGTTGTGCATGACGTTGTTCCTTCGGTTTGGAGAAACCTCCTCTCCTCTCACCACTGCAGGCCTTTGAACTGGTTTTGTGGCATTTGGTACAAATCAGTTCAGGATCTTGGGGTGGAAATGACTAGGAAATTCCCTTCACTTTAAATCCACCTGCTTTTATGCACTACAGCTGTTTACTAGTTCTAAAAAGACTAACATTATATGGTAACACAAAATGCCAATGGGTAGCTGACATGATATTTGTCCTGCAGTGTGACATACTGTGCTGCATCCCAAGCTGTTTTACATTTTTGTATTGAACATAGTTTTATATATTTCATGGTGTCACTTTACAGTAAGGTTGCATTTGTTAGCATTAGTATTAGTTAAAATAACCTACCAATTAAACGTAAAAAAAAAATCTAAAGCATTTATCAGTCTAAGTTAATGTTGGTGTCAATATCTATTAACACATTATTAAAATAAAAAGTTGTATCTGTTAACATTATTTAATGGATTTGAGCTGACATGAACTAACAATGAATGGTTGTATTTTATTAACTCTTATTTCAAGTTTATTTTTTTTATTTTATTCATCAATTATTAATATTTGTGCTTTTAAGTATTTATTTGTAACACTGCAGGGCCATTTAAGTAAACCTTAAATAAATAAATACATTTAAAAAAAAGTTAAGTAACACGATAAGGTTCTATTTTAATGTTAGCCAATGTATCGACTAACAAGAACAATGAACAATACATTTATTACAGTATTTATTAATCTTTGTTAAGTTAATGAAAATACAGTTGTTCATTGTTAGTTCATGTTAATTCCACAGCATTAACTAATGTTAACAAGCTCAGCTTATGATTTTAATAATGCATTAGTAAATGTTGACATTAACTAAGATTAATAAATGCTCATTATTGTTTATTCTTAATTCATGTTAACTAAAGTGGTTAACAAATGTTAACTGAACCTTATTGTAAAGTGTTACCAAAAATTAAAATATGATTTAAAAAAAGTGAAAACTAGTAAAATTATATACAAAATTACCAAAAAAGTAGTTAATGCATTAACTAATGACAACTAATGGAATTTTGTTGTAAAGTGTTACCTATTTTGTATTATTATTATTATTACTATTATATTATTATTTGTAGTAGTAGTAGTAGTAGTAGTAGTAGTGGTAATTTTTTTTTTTTTTACATTTTATTTAGAAATGTTTATATTAATTTTGAATATTTGTGCTTTTCATATATTAATTTGTAACGCTGCAGGATCATTTAAGTAAACTGCAATTAAATAAAGAAATAAGTAAAGAAAGAAAGAAAGAAAGAAATACTTTTTTTTAAAGTTAAAAGGTATTTTAAAATATACACTGAAAAAATTGTAAATAAATAAAAATAAATAAGGATTTTTTTAAATGTGAAAACTAGAAGGATAAACATGTTTTTACTTTATAAATCTATTTTTATAAATCTAATTTTAACACAATACCCAATTAATAAATACTGTAACATATGAATTGCTCACTGTTAGTAAATTTTACTTAATGCATTAACTAATAACTAATTATATTAAATAAAGAAATAAGTAAATATATATATATATATATGTATATATTGAAGTTAAAAGGTGATTTAAAAATATACAAAAAATCATATAAATAAATAAATAATTTTGTTTTAAAAAGTTAAAATGTGTTTTAAAATATACACTAAAAAAATGTAAATAAATAAATACAAATAAATAAATAAATAATGATTTTTTTTTTACAAAACTAGAAGGATAAATGTTTTTATTTTATCTATTTTTATAAATCTAATTTTAACACAATAACCATTTAATAAATACTGTAACAAATGAATTGCTTATTGTTAGTTAATTTTACTTAATGCATTAACTAATGTTAACTAATGGCTAAAATCTATTTCATATAAATTTTTCCTTCATTAGTAACCCTTACAATAAAGTGTCATTTGTTAACATTACTTACTGTATTAACTAACATGAACAAACAATGCACAATTCGTTGTCATTCATTGTTAGTTCATGTTAGTTGACAGTGCATTAACTAATGTTAACAAGCGCAACTTGTGATTTCAATAATGCATTAGTAAATGCTGAAATTAACATTCCAAAATTAACAAAATGCTGTAGAAGTATTGTTCATTGTTAGTTCATGTTAACTAGTGTAGTTAACTAATGAACTTTATTGTAAAGTGCTACCTTTCCATTTATAAATTGTATATTCATTTTGAGTATTGTATTTCTGCAGGACCGTTTACTGTAAGTGAACATTTCCCTTCTATAAATCAATCAAACAGAAACTAAAATGTTGAGTTTAAGCACTTGAGGACATGTTATTTGCGAATTACTCTTAGACACATGCCAGGTCAAAGGTCACATAAGGTAACTGGTGAGCAGCGCTGATGATTCACGCAGGTATGCGTTTCCTGTGTGGTCGTCCTGAAGCGGCGCAGAGCACTTTCCTCTCTCCTCACTCCCCCGGCTTCCTCCCATCTGCAGTCGACTCTCCCTCCATCTCCAGCTCTCTGTCGCTCCCTGGATCCCTTGGCAGAGGGCTGTAATTGGCCACACAGTGCCGGCTCTCTCTTTGTTTCCCCTGCAGTGGCTTGCGGTGGAACTGCACAGGCAGTAGGGCCTCATAAATCTCCAGGCCTCCGGTGGCACATCCAGCCTTCAGCTCCGGTTCTGCTCAATGACTTCACCCCCACCAAAAATCCCCACCCAGGGACGCGCTCCAAAACTTTATACCTCCACTCGCCGCCTGCTCTTGCCTTAATGTTCACTGCTTTCATGTTTTTTGCAAGGCACATTCATTTAGAAGTTTGGAAAAGGACAGCCGCTACTATTACTGCACTGTGCGCGCGCGTTGTAGTCCAGGTGATTTTCCAAACAGCTTTTACAGCTATTACAACATTAAGTACAATGCATTTGACAGTCATTTGACAGACACAATTATAGGCTATATATTTACCATTTCATAATGTACATTAAACTGACCTTTTTTAAGGCAAAAACACAACAGTAGCATTTTTTTTTTTTTTACTTTTGCTTATCAGTGCATGTCAGGTTTATGAAGTACGTCTACATGCCATTGCACTAAACTGAATTTATTAATTCAGTCTTTCTTTATCATTTATTCAAAACACATTCCTTTATTCATGCATGCCATGAATGCTTATATATGCATATTTGCATTTGAAAATATTAGTCAAGATACAGAAATATGCTTTTTTTACATTTTTGAACAATTTTAATTGGTCAATTTTAACATTTGCATGTTTTTAAGACTGTAACACCGCAAGGCCATTTAAGTTAACTGCAAATAAATAAATTAATAAATACATAAATAGTAAAAAAAAAAAAAAAAAGGTGATTTAAAAATGAGTGAAAACTAGTAAAAATGTATATGAATAACAAATACAAAATTACAAATAAAAATAATTGTTAGTTAATTTTAGTTACTGCATTCACTAATGTTAACTAATGGAACTTTGTTGTAAAGTGTATTATTTTTACATTTTGTATTATCATTTTTGTTTAGAAATGTTATATGTTTTTATTTTATTACATAAAAATAAATCAATACATAAATATTATTTTAAAAATGTGAAAACTAGAAGAATAAACATGTTTTCCTTCTCTATTTTTTTTATCTAATTATTATCCTGTTTTTAAGACTTTATATAATCCTATATAAGAAAATCTGTTACAATTATTAATTCATTAGTTAATTTATTTATTAGCTTTTAAATCTTAGACATAGTTTTAACAAGTTTGCCCTATTTTAATCTATTTTAGTTTTTAAAATTTGTAAATACAATTTATTTGACCATTTTAACAATTTAACATTTTAAAGGCTGTCTCTAATCCTGTGTAAGACAGTTTGTTAAAATCAGTTTATTTATTATTAATAAATTAATGAATTAATTAAATTTGCTGTATTTTTAATCTATTTAACTTTTTAAAATGTTTAAATACAATTTATTTTACCATTTTACCAACTTAACATTTGTATGTCTTTAGTCCTATAAGAAAATGTTAAATATATATATATATATATATATATATATATATAATGCTTAACATATCAGTGATTTCATTTACAATGAAGCCATGCTTGAAATGTCATGAACATGTCAAACATGCTTGACTAAGTGACAAACATGCTTGACTATGTCCATTCATATATGAATACTGCATATTTGAAATATATATTTAGTTTCAGGACGTTTTACCATCTAGAATCAGCTAACGATCTGTTAAGCATTGTGTAATATAAAAAGTGAATATGTAGCATCTTAAAAATGACTCTTTCTTTATGTAACCTAGTCATATTTCTGACTTATGTCTGGAAAATGTATAAGTTACCATATGAGGCACATTTTACTCTACCTTACTACGCTGTACTATGTAAATCTTACCTTCTAGAGTTCACGTATGCTCTCCACACAAGCATTTACACTCATTTAGACGCATATCCGTCAGGCAGAGAGAGAGAGAGGGAGAGAGAGGGAGAGGGAGAGGGTGAGGAAGAGAGAGAGAGACGCGGTGGAAGAGGGAGGGAGGGAAGGAGAGAGAGAAAGTTTTTCTCTTCGCAAAACTTTGTGCAAGCTTTCACTTTCAGCCGCTTTAGGCGGAGTTACAGCAGCGTGCAGTGAGCGAGAGCGGGACGGCAATGCCACTTCCATCCCGCTTCAGTAACGCATCTCACATATAAGCATGTACTCTCCATACTGCCTCACACAGGTAAAGCATTCCTTCTTCTTCTGCTTGATTGATTCGCGTACGCGTCTGTCAGCTGTTCCCCTCGACCGCGGGACTGTTTCTGTTGTGCTAGAGCGCGCGTTTGGTGGCACGTCTCCAGCTGACCTTCTTTTACGCGCTTTCAGTGCGCATGGTTTGGGCAGAAAATGGCGCTTCGCTGGAAATCGATTTAATATAAAAGGAGCGCCGAGGAGGTGGGCTGGATATGTATAGATAGACCTTGAATTGCGTGTTTAGCGCTTCGTGGCGCTTTTTTTCTCGCTTCGTCCCACTCTGCATAGCTTCACTTGGAGAGATTGTAAGACGCGCGCGGGCTTTGGAAAGTCCAGTGTTTGACGCTGTTGCTGTGCAAGAGTTTTCAACTTGATCGGTTCGCTGGGATTTTTTTTTTTTTTTGGGAAATGTCAAAGGTCGCAAACATTGCCCCAAAATACCAGCTTACAAGCTTTTCTGATCTGAGGTCACGAATGCTTGTGCATATATGTGCGTGTTTTCCTTTACATGCAAACTTTGACAAATGCATTTTTTTAAAACATGCATTATGCTTTGGGATTGAGAAATTAGCGAAATACAGCTGGATACGTTTAGAATTTGATTTAAATGCATCTTGTGTGAAATCCTAAATGCCTCTGTACTGTTTAACTTAAAGTTTCTTGAAACATATAAGAGTTGCAAATGCATGCCTAACATTGTTAATTCACAGTCAAATACGTTACATGAGAAATAATTGCAGTAATTTACTGTAGTTTTTATGTTCAGAGTGCAGCACTGAAATGTTTTTGTGCATTTTTGTCTATTTTTTTATTAGCATTTTATAGAGAAATAATTGTTCATAGTCACATGTTTGTATTGTTTTTGGCTGCATTTTATCTGAAAAAGTCTTTTGCCACATCATGTGGTGGAGTAAACTGTTTCTCGGTCACTTTTTCTCTAGTGTGAAAAAGTTGTGCCATAAATTGTTTTAAGATATCAAACTTTTACAAAATATATTATATTATATCTGGTTATTGTATACTTTTATGTATATATATATATATATATCCAAGAGAGTTTTCCATACAGTCAAATGTCATTATAATTATTATTTTTAATTTTTCAAAAATATTTAAAAATGTAAAAATAAATCTTCAAAATGTATTTTTAATAAATATACATGGTCTTATAATATATATATATATATATATATATATATATATATATATATAACATGTGTGTGTGACCCAGGACCACAAAAGCAGTCATAAGGCTCAGTTTTTTGAATATGAGATTTATACATCATCTAAAAAAGCTGAATACATAACCTTTCAACTGATGTATGGTTTGTTAGGATAGGACAGTATTTGGCCGAGATACAACTATTTGAAAATCTGAAATCTGAGGGTGCAAAAAAATCAAAATATAGTTGTCCAAATGAAGTTCTTAGCAATGCATATGAAGTTTTGATATATTTACGGTAGGAAATGTACAAAATATCTTCATGAAACATGATCTTTTCTAAAGAAAAATCGATCATTTTGACCCATACAGTGTATTTTTGGCTATTGCTACAAATATATCCATGCTACTTAAGACTGGTTTTGTGGTCCAGGATCACATATAACAAACTTTTTTTTGTTGTTGTTGTTTTTACTGATAAACACAACAGCTTTCAAAACAGGTGTTTTCAGATTTGCTACTTCAATCACGTTAGAAACCGAGCGACGTCCTCATTCATTACGTCTATTTCTAACCTCACAATCGTACATCATAGTGCAGAGTTGAACAGCACTGACAGCTCTTTTTGCCTGGTTTCTAGAGATTCTTTGTCCTCTGTGATATAGCTGGCTCTAATTCCCGATTGTTCCTGAAGTTATCCTGCGTGAGTTAGTGCAGTCTCTCCGTCATATGGTGCAGTTGTTTATATTTCTGCCATGGCGGACAGTTGGCTTGCGCTGTGTGTGTCATGTGTAATTCATTCCTGAGTTTTACAGTGGTTCTATTAAAACAATTTTACTTCCATGCCCCCACCGCACGCTTTGCAGAACCAGGGAGCGTGTGTTTTTCTTCGGGCATGCAAGCGCCGGCCTGTTTCCCATTTAAGATACAATAGTTACTGTGCGCAGCCGTGTTCTTTAATTGATTGAAACGCTGCAATTTGAGCAAGGAGTTATTCTGTGATTTAATGGACATTTTGAGTCTGACAAGGACTGAAAAGAATGTTTGCCCATATATCAGCATGCTTTTCAGTGTAAATGTAGGTTTATGCACAGGCACTGTACAGTATGTCTAATATGATATGTGCACATTACTGTAAGTGTAGTGTAGGTGGTTTCTTAGCAAGCGGACTGCAACAGATTCATCTCTTGGGCCTGAAATCGACATATTTTCCTGTTTATATTGCACTGAATCATACCTGTGTCTGCTCCAGAGAAAACAACGGCACTGGGTCAGTCGCAACTGGAAAAGCAAATATGCAATATTATTATTATATTACTGGATGACTTCAAGCTTTTATTGGCTCGATCAAAGGCTTTAGAGCAGAAATAGTGCAGTTTTATTACGTTTTATTATTTATTTACTGTATTATCTATCTTAAGATGTTATTTTACTAATTAAAATAAAATATTTTTTAGTATTCTTTTATTTTGCTAATTATTCATAAATGGGTTTTAATGTTAAATATTAGTTAATAAATAATTATTAATTATATTGAATCTATCTATCTATGTTTTATATGTTTTTTCTAAGTTCAATTCACGTATCAGTATTTTATTAAACGTAAAGGGTTTTTTGGATATTGTGAGTCTTTGCGCTGCGAGAGGAGAGAGAGCAGGTCTGCGTGTCTCCAGTTTTGCGCTTGAATTTCGGAGCTTCGTGTCTGACGAATAGATTTACATTTTGGCTTGTTTGCTGGCTTTGAATAATTAAAGCAGGCCTAGGAGGTCATTAACGATATTGAATGTAAATAAAAAGGTGAAATGAGCTGGTGAAAAAAGCTTTTTCTAGGTGAGCAAGTGGAGTTTTGGGGCTGGTGAGTAATGCGGCATATAGAAACGCACTGGTTATAGATCAGGTGGATCAGATGTGGATGTTGTTCAAAATCTGAATGTACTTTAAATGAGGTAAACACATGGCAAAAAAATATTACTTTGTTTAAAATGGCAGAAAGGTACATTTATTTCACAGCTGTGGAAAAAACGCTGTCCATGTCAATGCCTATTTACACTTTACGGTCGAAAAGTTTAAAATGCTACTTAGAGCCATTGTAGGGGAAATGTTTAAAGAATTTTTACATTTTAAATTTAAATATCCAAAATGGCACTCAACGAGTTTCCTCTTATTTAATAAAGAAATTTTACTGGCCATTGAAGGTCATTTTGAATTAAATGCATTTGCTTGGTGCTGAAAATGAGGGTCGACATCAAAAATTATATCTAATTATGTACTTGTGTTTTGTATAATTAAAGAGAGTGTGTGTGTGTGTGTGTGTGTGTGTGTGTGTGTGTTAGAGAGAGAGATTATCACATACAGCTGCAGGGTCACACCTGCCTGTTTTAAGCCTGGGTGGATGTGCAGCTCACAGTCACTCATTAACACTCCTGGAGATTTCAATATATGAATTCGGAAACATTCAACCCCAGTTAAGAGTACGCCTGCATAGCAGGCATATGTTTTGCATACAGTTTTGCATACATAAATAAATATGTACTGGTGGTCAAAAATGTAGAATAATTAAGATTTTTAATGTTTTTGAAAGAAAACATCACTGCTGAAAATTCAGCTTTGCGTCACAGGAATAAATTACATTTTAAAATATATTCAAGTAGAAAACTGTTATTTTACATTGTAATAATATTTCAATAATATTTACTATTTTTACTGTATTTTTTAGCAAATAAATGCAGTCTTTTACGTTAAAAACATTAAAAGTCATAATTTTCAGACATTTCTGGAAACTCTAAAACACAGTGCAGTACAAAATTCAAAATACAGGTAAAACACCTTTTTAAAAATCAATACAGAAGATTCTTTCATGTTATTATTCTAATATCATTAATCATTAATTAAATCATTAACCAAATAAAATAAATTATTGGTATCACTTTCTATTAACTGGCCGCTAAACAATAATAATAATTAAAAAAAAAAAATCTAAAAATAAAAAAATAAAAAAATAAATGATAATTTATTAGTATCACTTTCTATTAACTGGCCACTAAACAATCAAAACTATTTTACAGTTTTTTTGTTTTAAGCAAATATATGCAGTCTTGATGAGAGATGTCTTTTAAAAATATTAAAAGTCATAATTTTCAGACATGTCTGGTAACTCTAAAACACAGTGCAGTACAAAAACACCAATAAAAAAAATAAAAAAAATTATATTATTATACTAATATAATCAATCATTAATTAAATCATTAACTAAATAAAATAAATTATTGGTATCACTTTCTGTTAACTGGCCGCTAAACAATAATAATAAAAAAAAATCACAAAATGTCAAAATCAAACTTACCAATTTGGACATTTTAAAATCATTTTAATATAATATTTAAAAAACAAAACAAAAAAAAAACCAAATAATTAATTTATTTCTTTCACCTGGATTTCAAGACAATCTGGCTAACACTGTGACATTTTACAATAAGGTGTCATTTGTTAACATTAGTTAATATATGAACTATTAACTAACATGAATACCTTTATTACAGTATTTATTCATCTTTTTTAATGTTAGTTAATAAAATACAATTGTTTATTGTTAGTTCATTTTAGTTCACAGTTCATTAACTAATGTTAACAAACACAACATGTGATTTTAATAATGTATTAGTAAAGGCTGAAATTAACATTAAGATTAATCAATGCTTTAAAAGTATTGTTCATTCTTAGTTCTAATGTAGTTAACTAATGAACCATATTGTAAAGTGAATATTTCACTTCGCATGATTTTAATTAACAGTCTACCAAGACCAGCAGCTGTGACCTTTGTGAATCCTGAGGATTTGATTCGCGGCCAGTTTTATGACTGTTACGTGTCTTACGGCAACCGGTTCTGAATTTCACAGTGTTGAGGAGGAACCATTTGTATTTCGCTTCAGAAAACTTTAATCAGTAGCGAAGAATATCTGCGTATATTCGGCCAAATGACAATCTAGGCTGGGATGGATGAGGTTGTTCAGCCACGACAGGCTTAACTTTGTCCCAAACCTGACTTAGTCACTCTAGAGTCGCTCTAGATGCTCCGGTTTAGCTCGCTCGCTCCCTGGGCCTGGAAAATGAGTTGGAACAGCTGCTCTCGGGATTAAAATCTGACGGAGCCACAGTCTGAATGCGCACGGCGCTTTGATATCACAGAATTGAACACTTTTATCGTCTTTCACTTTCTGATTCACTCATATGCAACTGAGTCTTCAAGCTTGAGTTCTTTCTTGTTCGTTCGTTCACTTGTCCTTCTTTTTACTAATTGTAAAGCTCAAGTGGTTTTATCACAGGATTAGGGAGCATTGCAGGACCACAGTTAGGGGCCGGTTGTCCATTACGTTCTTAGCCTTTCTTAGCCCTTCTGAGACACCAGTAACTGTCTAAATACGCAGCCACATTTAGAAAAAAGTGTTTTTTTTGGACATTTCCAAAAAGTCTGAACATTCGAAGTGCAAGAGCAAATGTAAGAAATGTGTAAAAAAAAAAAGTAAATTGCTTTTTTGCAGATATGTGTCAGTATCATAGTATGGTAATCATTTAGTAGCCTGGTATTACCATCTGAACTATATATATAAAATTGTTAGTATTTTAATTAATTATATTCCATTTTATGTATTTCCTTTTATTTATTTAATTATGTTTTGTGTATATTTTCTGTATTGCAATGTATTTGGGTGGGTTCTTGACATGTGTTTGTATTTATTTATTAATTTATACATTTTTTAAATCACTAGTCTTCACTAGTTCATTTTTAATTATCCTGAGGTGAAAAATTAGTTTTTAAAAGTGAATTTACAATAAATAGTATTTGCTTACTAGCAATTTCTGAATGAAAATTGTTTTTAAAGTAAATCCTACACCATTTTTTCAATGTACTAGCAATTTCTGAGAGGAAATTGCTTCTACACTATGAAAACTTCTGAATAATACTATATTGATAAATGGCGTTGCGGTTCGGTTCTCTGACGTTTGAAGAGGACAACTAGTTGATCTTGCGTTTCACTTCAGAGGGCCGTGACGGTATTGTGCGCTCATGTGCTGGTGAAACCAGAGTCTCCCGTTTGACCAAATGGTGTCCAGTGGCATTGAGTCGAGCTGGTTTCATGGCACAGAGACGGGATGGTTACAATGCCAGACGGGCACAGGGACGCTCTGTTCCTTTTACTTATTCATTCTCACGGGGCGTCAGCCGTGTCCCCTAGCCGGCTGTCAAAGCTCCCGTTCACCCGCCGTACGGTCAACAATAATAAAAGACCGCAAACAAAGACATTCCAAAGCGGTGTTCAGAGACTACAGGATCATATCGTATTTATTTCCCTGACGTGCGCTTACAGTGGTGATTAGAGTTTGTATGCACTGAAATGTTTGTAATTTAGTTTACCATGACCCGTTTTCAGGCCGTCTTTGTTCCTTACAATTAAATGTGTTTTTGCGTCTGCTATGCTTTTAACTGAATAGTGATTAATAATGACATTTACACATTTCATTCCAAACCTGAATAATATTCCGCCTTCCGTTAAACACAAAAGAAGGTGTTTGAAAGAATGTTTTAGCTGCACTTTTTCAAAAAAAAAAAAAAAAAGGGAAAGCAAATAACAAGGTTGTCAACCTATTTGAATTGCACATAGATTTTAATTCAAAATGCAAAGTTTTATTTAGTTTTTGAGCACCAAAAAGGCATTTTTGCGGTGTTAGTATTGAGCGTCATTAATATATTTGGATTCATGAATTCAGAAATCCAATAAAACGAGACACTTTTGCAGCTTAGTTTTAAAAAATTGGCTTTTTTGGCCTGGGAAGTTCTAAAGTTATTACTACTTGTCACATAGTTTTTTCAACTCATGTAGAAATGTTTTCAGAAGTCTTGTCCTTACTGTTTTTTTTGTTTTTTTTTTTTACCTATAAAAAATACCCTATAAATTATGTTCATGTTTTAGTTATTCATGACCATTTTTCATGAAATGACATTCCAATAACGAATTGACATTCCATCCTTCATTAATCACAAAAGGAGGAGTTTAGCTGAATGTTTTAGCTTTTTAAGAAAAAAACATTTCAAAAGTCTATACACTGAAAATAATAATAATTTAGGGTTTATGTATTTGAATTGCATATAAAATGTACGTTCATTTGGATTACAGTATCTGATAAACTTAATGTAATGCATATTTGTATAATAAAACTGCTTAGAAACAGGTAAGATTTTGACTTGTGCACTATATTCTTAGTCTTGTAAAATCATCTGATACATTTGTGGAGGAACGGACTGATATTCAAAGCATTATTTGCTTAAAAACTTCAATACAAAATCTTAAAATGCAAATGAGATTTAGAGTATTGATGGAAGTGAACATTTCCAGGAAATAAATCTATCATATGACTTCAAAAGACTTAAAATATAGCACACAAGTCATATACAGACTCATTTTGAGCACTAATTTAGTCATTTTTACTTGTTTATTCTTTTAAAATTATTATTTTTTTATTTACATTTTATGATATTCTTAAACTTTTACAAATGCCTTTTAGTGAGCACCAAAAAGGCATTTTTTTGTTTGATTTTTAATGTTGTTAAAGAAGTCTCTTTTGCTCACCAAACCTGCATTTATTTGATCCAAAATACAGCACAAACAGTACAATTTTGAAATATTTTTACTCTTTAAAATAACTGTTTTCTAAAATGTAATTTATTCCTGTGATCAAAACTACATTTTCAGCATCATTACTCCAGTCTTCAGTGTCACATGATCCTTCAGAAATCATTCTAATATGCTGATTTGCTGTTAAAAATTTATTTTATTATTATTATTATTATTTTTAATATTATCAATATTTAAAACACTTAAGTACATTTTTTTCAGGATTCTCTGATGAATAGAAAGATCCAAAGATCAACATTCATCTGAAATAAAAAGCTTTTGTAACATTATACACAAAAGCTTGGAGTCAATATAATTTATTTATGTTTTTTGGGAAAGAAATTTTAGAAATGAATACTTTTATTTAGCAAGGATGCTTTCAATTGATCAAAAGTGATGATAAAGACATTTATAATGTAACAAAAGATTTGTATTTCAGATAAATGCTGTTCTTCTGAACTTTCTATTCATCAAAGAAACTTGAAAAAAGTCTACTTATCTGTTTTCAACATAATAATAAATGTTTTTTGAGCAGCAAATCGGAATATTAGAATGATTTCTGAAGTATCATGTGACTGGAGTAATGATGCCAAAAATTCAGCTTTGAAATCACAGGAATAAATTACATTTTAAAATATATTCAAATTGAAAACAGTTATTTTAATTGCTAAAAATATTTCAAAATTACTGTTTTGCTGTAATTTGGATCAAATACACGCAGGCCTCTTTAAAAAACATTTAAAATCTTACTGTTCAAAAACTTTTGACTGGTAGTGTATGTCATACTATTTTATTCCAAAAAAACAAGGAAAATGTAATTTTCATCACATAACCCATCTAAAGTTATTGCCACTTATCACATACTCTCTCAACTCATGCAGAAATGCTTTCAGAAGTCATTTCCTGACTGGTTTTTCACACAAATGAGCACGTCAAGGTTTATAGACAGACAAACACCGAAGAAAATTTTCAGTCCATAATGGACGTAATAAATGTGTCAAAGAGCCGTTTTGTTCTGCCGTTCGCTATATTAGGTGGCGGGAAACACAAAGCCGGCCTGATGATCAAATGCGTGCTGGCACGGAAGAGGACGGCCTAGAATAAAGTACCTAGTTTTTATCTTAAGCTTTAATGCAGAAAGGCCCAAACCAATCGGCTCTCATCTCCTATCTGCACAGCTGTCCCAGTATCCGTGGAGAATGGATTCCTACTGCCATTGCCATGGGAGTCTCCAGCCAAAAGAATAGGAGGATATCCAGTGTGTGTGTGTATATGTGTGTGTGTGTCCTCCTCCCTTTCCCTTCGCTCATGTCACTCCTGGCATGGATTAGGCCTTGGCAGCGGCCTGGCAGTGCCCGTAGCTCCGCTGCGGCTCTGTGCTTGCTGATATGTTGTGCTGTTGCGATGGCAACGGGACACACACTCGAACGCAAATTACATAATTTAGCTCGCATATACATAAGCCGCGAAACGTAGGTTTTGTACGGTCGGCTAACGTACGCTTGGAACCGATCAAAACCATCCTTGTGAAAATAGAGAAGGCCTCAGTCCATCAAACAGGAAGAAAGGCTTCCCATAGCAGCTGTTTGAGGGCTTGGCATAAAGATGGACCGATCGCGATCTTGCATTGTGCATTGCGTACGTGCAAGATCCATTTGCAACGGAAACCGTAGAAACTCTTAAAAATAAAGTTTATTTTTAACAACCTTAGAACCTTTCCTTTTTTTAAAATGGAAAGGCTTCTTTAGAACATTCAAAATGGGTCTTTTTAAGAGCTGTTCACTTAAAGGTTCCAAAAATGATTCTTTTGAAAACTATTCACTTCAAGGTTCCAAAAACGATTCTTTTTAAGAACTGTGCATTTGAATGTTCCAAAAAATTTTCTATTTTTCAATGGCATCGCTTCCTTTTGGAACCTTTATTTCTCAGAGTGTAGGATGGTGTGCGTTTCGGACTCCCCTGCGAGGGGTTTGCTGGATTTATGGGTTGCGTCGGGTGGCTATGCCAGCGTTGGCATGGGTTGGGTTCGCTGGTGTTGCTAGGCAAATTTTCCCGCTCTGGCTTTGCACTCCATTGGTTCCATCTCTGTCTGAGCAGATCAGTTTCTCTTTGTTTTACTTTGTTTTTGTTAAAGTGCCACTCCATGACGGACCACAGCGGGACAGATCAAACGCCCTAGACGTTTAAGACCGACATGCTTATTATGAGACGCAGCCGGAGGTCAAGGCCATATGACCCTGTTGAGGGACGCTATAAAATCGTGACGCAGTTCTGAAATGCACTGATCCTAATAGAGACTGTGCACACCAGTCAAAAAGAGTGGGTGATATGACCAAAATCTGTTATAATAATGATTAATTATTATTCATTTGACTGGTAATTATTAAGAAAGTTCTCTTTTTTTTTTTAATTATTTGAATTTATTAAATATTTTTTGCAATTTATTTCAAGTGGGTTTTTATATTAAATCATTGTTCATTTTAAGAAATAATGATTATTATTTTATAATATATATATTTTAAGTTTTATATTTATTTATATTTTTTAAAGTTTTATGTTAAACTGCCTATTATTGATATTTAATATTATTATTAATTATTATACAAAAAAAACTTAATCCGTAACTTAATCCTTTCACATCCAGTTAAAATGTTAGTTTTAATTATGCAAATGAGGAATTATTTAATGAAATATGCACTAATTTGCATACATTTCTAGAACAAAAAACTACACAGTGGATGAAGTCAGTTTTAAAATTCTTGTTACTTTTTTTGACATATTAGCATCTATCTATCTATCTATCTTTTTTTGTCCAGTCCATCCATCAAAACTTTAAGGTGTTTTGCTTTTATAGTTAGTAATCAGTTATATGTTTTTTATTTAAAAATTTAAATTATTTTAATTCTGCTTCCTTAGAATGGTTTTGAATTGCAATTCTGCATCATATTTGTTACTTCAATTGAAATTCAGACAGTTGCTAAACTTAAATTCTATTGAAATTTAAAAGGCATTGTCAATTCTTGATTATGCACAACTCCAGTAGACACATTTCCACCGTCGCAGATTATATAACTCCCCTTCCATTGTTTCTATTAGTTTCCTTCTTCTATTTTGCATCTTTTCGTCAATTAACAACACAAATTTAAAACACTCTACCCTCATGCATAATGCATTTGGACGCACACTTATACACACACACACACACACACACACACATGTGTGCACCCCCTCGCACCTGCACACACTTAAGCGTATGAGACGCAGGTGTGCATTCTTTACTCATCCGTGTCAATCTGGTGGCGACTGCACGTATCACGGCCGGCACCGACAGAGCGCATGCGAGAAAGCGCTGCCACGTGTGCCAGATCCTCGCCTACTCTTAACCCATATGGCCCCCGCAACCTCTCACAGTCAACCTGCATCACATTAGCACATTTCCTCTCAACCTGGCCACGCCCACTGCTGCACATGTGCGTCACACCTAACCAGCAACGGCAGCTGCGATTGGCTGTTTATTGTTTAGGTTGTCAAGGAATATGACTGATTTAGATTTTCTGAGGAGTTCCAGATTTCTTTTTTTTTTTGTGCTGTGAATAAGAAGAAAAGTCCCAAATGAGATTGTGTTTGTATCCCAACTGTTTCTCGTAGACGGTAATGTGATTTAATTTAGCATGCAATCAAAATGACCCTTTTTGCCTTTTAAATGCACGTTCCTGTGCTTTTTGTGTATGATTCATTGCAGCACATTAATCCAAGTCTTAATCTTTCATCAAAATGTAATAACTTGCTCTGTCTATGAAATGACTTTCCTTTTTTCGGCTGACATCACAAAACTTATTCAACCCCTTCAGTCACTTAGTATGTAATTCTAGCTTTTCATCATTCAATCTCTTTGCAGTGGATGAAATGTCACATTAGGTAAGAAAAATGAGTTGTGAATTGCATTTCATATCAAGGTTCAGTGATTTTTTTTTTTTTTATGGCTCCTGCTTCACAGATATTTATTTTCAAGAATAAGATCCCAGTCGTCTCACATGGATCTTCTAGAATTTCGGAAGAGATCTTAACAGTGTCTCAAAGATTTGCAGAGATACCAAAGTTTGCAATCAAAAGGCTGATATTTCAGTGTTTCTCAGTATAGAGTAGATTTTCACATAGCAACACCCATAAATAACCATAGCATTGTGATGACAACTTACATGATTAAGCATCTCTCACATTTTCTTCAGAAAACCTAAAACTCTAAAAGTCCATTTCAGCCTCAACATTCTCGCCAGTTGCGAGACATAATGTCCCAATTACAAGATAGAAAGTCACAATTACAAGAAATTAAGTTGCAACTGTCAAATTTTTTTAAGTCTCAGTATGAAAAAAATTGTGGGAGGAAAAAGTTGCATTTGAAAGAATTAAAGTCTAAATTGTGAGAAATTATATGTACAAATAGGAGATAGAAAAATCACAGTAAATTACAATTTTGATAGAAATGTAAAAAAAAAAAAGTTTCTAAAAAAGTATTCATGATGTGAGAAAGTCACAACTGTAAGGAGAAAAGTTGCATTTTATAAAAAAAATAATATCTACAAGTTACAAACATGAGATTGAAAGTTACAATTAGTTACAACTGTAAAAAATTAAATTGCAACTAAAAGAATTAAAGTCTAAATTGTGAGAAATTAAGTCACTTTTCTAGAAAAGTCTGTGTGAAATAAACTCATTTTTCTAAAAAAAAATCCTCAATGTGAGAATGTGAGAAATAGTCACAGTTGTGAGAAAATAAATTTGCAAATGAAAGAATTAAAGTCCAAATTGTGAGAAATTAAGAGATGATGAGATTATGAGATTAAAAGTCACCATTTCAAGAGAAGTTGCAATTGTGAGAAATAAACTCACATTTCTAAAAAAAAAAAAAGTCTGTGTGAGAAATAGTCACAATTGTGAGAAAATAAAATTGCAATTGAAAGAAGTCTAAATTAAAAAAACATAAGTCGCAGTTTTGAGATAAAAAGTCACTATTACAAGAAATCAAGTTGCAATTGTGAGAAACTCACTTTTCTAAAAAAGGTCTGTGTGAGAAAGTCAAAATTGTGAGAAATAAAGTTGCAGATGTAAAAAATAAAATTGCAACTGAAAGAATTAGCCTAAATTGTGAGAAATTAAGTTGCAATTATGAGATAGAAAGTCACTATTACAAGAATTAACGTTGCAATTGTATGAAATAAACTCACTTTTCTAAAAAAAAAACTGAGAAAGTCTATTGTGAGAAATAAAGTTGCAGTTATAAAAACTAAAATTGCAACTGAAAGAATTAATGTATAAATTATGAAAAAATAAGTCACAATTATGAGATAGAAAGAACTATTACAAGAAAAATGAAGTTGCAATTGTGAGAAATAAACTCACTTTTCTGAAGAAAAAAGTCTCAGTATGAGAAATAAAATTGCAACTGAAAAAATTAAAGCCAAAATTGTGAGAAATTAAGTCGCAAATATGAGATAGAAAGTCACTATTACAAGAAATGAAGTTGCAATTGTGAGAAACAAACTCACTTTCATAAAAAAAAGTCTCAATGTGAGAAATAGTCACAATTGTGAAAAATAAAATTGCAAATGAAAGATTTAAACTCTAAATTGTGAGAAATTAAGTCACAATTATGAGATAGAAAGTCACTATTACAAGAAATAAAGTTGCAATTGTGAGAAACTTACTTTTCTAAAAAAAAAAAAAAAGTCCCATTGTGAGAAATAGTCACAATTGTGAGAAATAAAGTTTCAGCTGCACAAAATAAAATTGCAACTGAAAGAATTGGTCTAAAAAGTCAAATTCTTGAAAGTCACTATTACAAGAAATTAGGTTCCAATTAAAAGAATTGTGAGTAATTAAGCTACAAATATAAGACAGAAAGTTACAATTGTGGCACAAAAAAAATTCTCAATGTGAGGTGTAAAGTCACAAATGCAAGTTGTGAGAAATAAACTCACTTTTCTAAAAAAAACCCCAAAAGTCTCAGTGTCACAAAGTTGCGAAACAATGTTGCAAATGAAGAATTACAGTAATATAATGAGAAATTAAGTACATTTTAGTAAGTCACAATTACAAGAAATAAAGTTGCAATTGTGAGAAATAAAATCACTTTTCTAAAAAAAAGTCTGAATGTGAAAAGTAGTCACAATTGCTTTGAAATGGAAACAAGCTTCAGTATAAATGTACTTAAATATGGATAAAAAGCAGTAGAACTTTAAAGTTTGTGACCTCTGATGAGCTACAGTCATAAACTCTCATCTCAGATAAGATTATTGAGGCCGAAAAATCATTAACTAAAACATAAATGGGTTCAGAGCGGGCTGCTGTGTGCATTTCACCCTAAGGTATTTCTCCAGCGTGTGAGAGCGAGCGTCTCAGGAGTTAACCGTGCAGCCAGAGACGCTTTTCCTGTCTTGGGGGTTGGTGGGTGTGGATGTGCGAGAGGAAAGCTGCCTCTCTCTCTCTCTCTCTCTTTTTTTTTCTTTTCCAGAGTCTGTCAAAACTCAGTAAGTCGCTGCGCGGCAACCCGAACGATCTGCGCGCGAATGTTTCCGAACTGCGTGAAAACAGAAAGCAGCAGCAAGGAACGACGGCAGATCGTAAACAACCGTGTGTGGAGTGTTACTCCCGGCCACATGGCATGGCGTGCCGTGCTGTTTAGCCAACCAGTCCTGCAAGGAATCGCTGCCTGTTGCTGGCGGGAACAAAGCGCGGCAGCTCTCGTCGCCCGTCTCTGAGCGAGCAGGAAGTTGGCCAACCTCCAGCGGTGGAAAATCTATACACGGTTGCATAATATAGCATATCTTTACCTCGCATGAACCCTGAGGAGGCCCGGCAGCTGTGAGCAAACAGAGAGCGAGCGAGGGAGGGTGTGTGTGTGCGTTTGCGCGGACAGGATTCCTGTGAGCGTCTGCTGGCAGTGGTTGCAGGCCACAGGCTGCAGGGCTTTTTCTGACAGGCCGTATGTAGGGTTGAATAAATGCAGTGAAAGTTGCCGCCCTGACATTGTGCGGCTCTACCAAACTGTCCCAAGTTTTACAGAAGGATGTTAAGACCAAAGTCCGTGCAGTCTCATACCTCGCACGCAAGTTCGGTTGCAATTTTTGGGTACTAGTTTTCTTCTACATTGCAAGTGACGTCAGCTAGGTGAGCCGTAATGGCTGTGTTATTAAATTAACCTCCCTCCATTAAAAACACGTGCACAGCAGGACTGTGCAAATTCAGAATTATTTTTTTTCAAATCATGAGTGTCAGTGTCAAAACTCGCACATCTCACAGGAAGTTGCATAAGACTTGGAATGGGAATGACAGGAAAATTATTGAAAGAAATTCAACACAGGTGATTCATTCTGAGTAATTAAGTGTTCTTCCATCCCAGCCCACAAACGTTTATTGATTTACTTTTCTTTTTTTTTTTATGTTATTTAGACTTTGAAAGAGTGACTAAGACCTAGGGTTAGGGTTAAAGTTTTGGATGGGTTGGGTGAGTAACATCAAGCTCCCACACAGAAAATTCTAGCAATATTCTAGCGTTTTATTTTATTTTATTTTATTTTATTTTAAGCCATTTCTGTAGAATTTTAGACATAACACTGTTGTCATGCTAGAAATTCTTTTTTATTTTATTTTATTTTATTTTTATTATTTTAAATGTATAGACGTGAAAGAGTCACCAAGCCAAGTGTATAGACTTTTAGACACAACACTGGTATCATGCTAGAAATTCTTCACTTCACTTCACTTTATTTCATTTTATTTTATTTTATTTTATGTTATGTTATATTATGTTATGTTATTTAAATTATTTATTTTATTTTATTTTATTTTATTTTGTTTAATTTTAAGACATTTCTGTAGACTATTAGACATAACACTGGTGTCATGCTAGAAATTCTTTTATTTTATTTTATTTTTTTAAATGTATAGACTTGAAAGAGTCACCAAATGTGTAGACTTTTAGACATAACAGTGGTGCCATGCTAGAAATTCTTCACTTCACTTCACTTCAATTCACTTTACATCACATTTATTTTATTTATTTGTTTATTTGTTTATTTATTTTAATTTTAAATGTATAGACTTGAAAGAGTCATCAAGCCATATCTGTAGACATAACGCTGGTGTCATGCTGGAAACATTTGCACAAATTTCACTCAACACATTCTTTAGAAAATAAAACACACACACACACACACACACATTTTATATATATATATATATATAAATATGTAGAAACAGATACGTATACACATATATGATACACATATAATTTAAATACAGATTTCTTTAGGTGGCATTTCGACAACTTTGCTTTTTTTGTTAAAAATCAGTTCTTGAATTTCTTTGAATTTCATTTGATTTAAATTCTACTTCTTTACATGTACATTTGCATCGCAATTCTGCATTCTGTTTGCTTCCTCAATTCAAACTTTTCCTCAAATTCAGAGAAAGTGGCGTGAACTAGTGTTGCGTTCTTGCATTTTAACAAATTTAAGAATGAAAAATGGCATGAAGTTGAGCTTGCACAACTAGTAGCATTTGCATTTGTGTACATAGTGTTGTTTTTAATGCACATAAAAGAACAAACAGACTTTACAGTTTGGTGCACATTTGTTAATGAGCTGCTCTGGGACAGATTCATGTAACGTCCCTCCACATATCATCTGGAATAGGATATGGACTGAACTCAAGTTAGCTCATGATATCGTATTTGTGACTCCCTGTCGGCGATGGCGTGTGTGTGTTAGACTAATCACGGCTCCGCGCTTCAAACGGCTCAGGTAAAAACGCTCCGTTCCCCATCCGACCGTTTCCCTCAAAGATAACCAGATGTCCAGCTGTTTTTATTCCTGTTTTGGTTCGTCTCTTTAAGAACAATGTCTTTCTCATATGACCGTCCTCTTGTAGTTTTGTGGCGTTTTCCCTGTTTCGTCTTAAAATTTTAATGGGAAGAGGCTCCTGGGAACCAACAGTAACCTCACCTCGGTTTACCCGTCCTCCCGGCGGGCTTTGGGCGGTTTCAAGAAAAATATAAACGAAATACAAATCGTGCGGCGGCGTAACGCGGACTGACATTTACCATGTGCCGTGCCTTACACAAACAAAGAGAAAACGGGCCGTCCAAGAAAAGTTCCATATCTCCTTCCTTACATTCGCTTGTGTTTGCTTTCATATGTCATTTTTTTATTTCCATACTAAAGTTAGAACGGCATTGGCCGGAGCTTCGCCAGTCTCGCAGAAGCCAGGAAGTCATTTGGACCCTTTCGCTCGAGTCCCGTGGCCAAGTGTGCGGTTGAATTAACCCCAAGACGACATATAAAATGATCCGAGAACTGCAAACAACAGACATTTTAGGATTTCTAAGGTTATCGTATCCTCGTTTGACCTGAACTCAGAGATTATGTTATTCCAATGGGCTGTTTTCCTTTACATTTGTAGCTGAATTTAAACAAACCTTGTCCTGCACCGTTTGTGCTCCAGACAATGATTGTGTTTTGTTGAAGAGACATTTAGAACATTTTACAGCCATCTAGAACATTCTAGCAACTACCTAGAAACCGACTACCTAACGACGCCCTAGTAACCACCCCAAACAGGCATCACCCTAGCAACCCTAGAACATTTTTCAGCATTTTTCACCAATGCCGTAGTATCCATCTAGAACAATCAACACACTAGTAACCATTTAGAAAATTGTACAGCCACCTAGAACATTAAAGAAACTACCTAGCAACACCCTAGTAACCATCCAAAACAGACAACGCCCTAGAAACCAACTGCCTAACAACGCCTAGCAATGCAACTACCTAACAATGCCCTAGTAAGCACACGGAACAGGCAACATCTTAGCAACCATTTAGAACATTTTACACATTCTAGAAACTATTTAGCAATGCAATTGTAAACACCCAGAACAGGCAACACCCTAACAACCATTTAGAACCTTTTGGCAACAGCCTAGAACATTTTAGCAACTACTTAACAATGCCATAGTAACCACTCAGAACAGGCAATGCCCTAGCAACCATTTACAACATTTCTGCAATCACCTAGAACATTCTAGCAACTACCTACCAATGCTATAACCATGCAGAACACTTAAGCAACCACCTAGAACATTCTTGAAACTAACTATATTATAATAATTTAATAATATTTCAGCAGCTACCTAGTAGTGCTTTAGTAACCACGTAGCAACGCCCTAGCAACCATTTAAAACATTTTACAGCCACCTAGGACATTCTAGCAAGTACCTACCAACACCGTAACCATGCAGAACACTTAAACAACCACCTAAATCATTCTAGTAACTTCCTAAGAACACCACAGTATCCATCCAGAGTATCCATTTAACATTCACATAGCAATCACCTAGAGGATTCTAGCAACTACCTAGCAATGCCATAGTAATCAACCGGCACACTTTATCAATCACCTAGGAACCACTTAGAACATTATAGCAACTACCTAGCAACACTCTAGCAATCATTTTGAACATTTTACACCCACATAGAATAGTCTAGCAACACCCTTAACAACATCACAACCATACAAAACAACAATTAGATTCAAAACAACCATTTAGATTCTAGCAACTACCTAGCAACTCCATAGGAACCACCTAGGACATGCAGCACTCTTGCAACCATTTAGAATGTTTTAGAAACCACCTAGAACATTCTAGCAGCTACCTAGCAACACCATAGTAACCACCCAGAACAGGCAACACCCTACCAACCATTTAGAACCTTTTAGCAATTACCTAGAACATTCTAGCAGTTACCTAGCAACATCATAGTAGCCACCCAGAACAGGCAACACACTAGCAATCAACTAGAACATTCTAGCAGCTACCTAGCAACACCATAAACCACCCACAACACCCTAGTAACGATTTAGAACCTTTCAGCAATCATCTAGAACATTCTAGCCACTACCCAGCAGCACCATAGTAACCACCCAGAACAGGCAACACCCTAGCAACCATTTAGAACCTTTTAGCAATCATTTAGAACATTCTAGCAGCTACCTTGCAACACCATAGTAGCCACCCAGAACAGGCAACACCCTAGCAACCATCTAGAACCTTTCAGCAATCACCTAGAACATTCTAGCAGCTACATAGTGATGTCCTTGCAACCATTTAGAACTTTTCAGCAACCAGAACATTCTAGAACAGGGGTCACCAGATCCGGTCCTGGAGGGCCGGTGTCCCTGCAGAGTTTAGCTCCAACCCTAATCAAACACACCTGAACCAGCTAATCAAGGTCTTACTAGGTATACTTGAAACTTCCAGACAGGTGTGTTGAGGAAAGTTGGAGGTAAACTCTGCAGGACACCGCCCCCTTAAGGAACAAGTTTGGTGAAACTACCTACCAGTGCTGTAACAATGCAGAACACTTAAGCAACCACCTAGAACATTTTGAAACTACCTAAGAATGCCATAATAACCACCCAGAACACTTTATCATTCACCTAGCAACCATCTAGAAGATTTTAGCAACTATCTAGCAACGCCATAGTAACCCACCAGAACAACAAACCTTTTAGAACATTTTACAGCCTCATAGAACATTTTAGCAACTACCTAACAATTCCATTGCAATCACCCAAAACACTTTAGCAACCACCTAACAACCTAAAATGACCTAGCAAACACACAGATTACCCTAGCAACTATAAAAGCCCCATAACACTCCGGTATCACACGATAGTGCGACTTTTGCACAAGCACTTTCCCATATTCTTCAGGAAATGTACAGATCTAGTTTGCGTATGCTGCTGTGGTCTCTTATTGTGGTGCTGTAGTATGTTTGGGCGGTGCTCTCCACCCAGCTGCTCTGACAAATACATGTGGAATAGGAGCCATATGTGAAAGCAGAGGAACGAACGCACACGGCTCAGAAAACGGGCCCTTTCCACAGAAACCACAAGCCAGAGATCAAGTGCAGCTATGAGCTCGCATGAAAGTCTTGTTTGAGGAATCTCCATCAACATTTCAAATGTGCAACAGCAACCCTGAGCGAAACCCGATCGGGTCAAACATCCTTCTAGTTCAGCCACTGAGTGCCGGTTTCCCGCTAATGAGATGCAGCCTGTTAGTGTTCGCTAAAGCGCCGGCGTGTTTGGTCGGGTCGTAACACGAGAAGTTTATGCACGGCATTGTTAGTTGATAGTATTACATTTGGCTTTGATCTGGAAAGTATACAAATACATCAAAAGCATAATACATCAGGGCCACTTTACAAAGTTTTAAAGACCAACATCTTCCTCCTGTAAGATCTGAGTGAAGTAAGAGGCACAAGAGCAGTAACGGCCAAACAAACGAGATGCCTTCGGCCTTCAAATACGTTTGTTGTGAGAATGGCATGTCGCTGGTACAATCCATCCACTGTAAAAACAATGGTGCGGTTGTGCTCCGTAACCCAATTACGCCCCTCTAGAGAGCGAGAGAGAGGGAGACTCTGTTACCAAGTCTTGATCCATGGCTTTATTCATTTCACTCTGTCGGTATTGCCCGCCAAACTTGAGATTATATTTGACTGATTTTTTCTTTCACAGCAATACTGATTACTTTTTCGAGTTATTTTCACTAACTAATGTGCATTGATTTTCTTTTGAGGTGAACAATTTAGATGAAAATAAATGAATACTGTTGCTTCAGTTGCAAATTAAATTTCATTTAATACAGGTCACAACCTTTGAAATGTGGTCAGACTGACTGCGTTTTGCTTATTTTGTTTTATCCGACCTTCCAATGATCTCTGACTCCATGCATCAGATTAGCAGTGTGAGTTCTCACGTTTGCCGGTTCCTTTGTTTTGTTTGCCTCCCACCGCTGTCTGTCGTCAGCTCGCTGCTTTCCTGGAGAGCTGAAGTTGCTGTATCTTTATTAATTCAACAGGAGGAAGTTTCAACAGGAAATGGGGAAAGGGATGTGGGCAGTCATATTTACCGATAGGAAGAGAGTGTTTAAGTCGCTCCACTGAAATCTCTCACTCAAGCCTGACCTCAGCATTTACACTTTTCTCTTTTAGTGTCAGACCATTATAGAGACTGGAAACCGTTCTGTATGCATTTCTATTTCTTTAGAATGTACAACTACACTACTGCTGAACTTGTAAATGAAAATATAGATAATAGGTAGATAGATTCATGTTTAATAGCTCAGGTGTGTATGTGGTTTCCTGTGTGTGTGTGTTCATTGGCACAAGCCTCTTTTGCCTGCATAAGGATGAATGCAGAGGAAGCGTCTATTTGGTCTTTATTTAGGACTTTCTCCTTTCGTCTGTCCCTCTTTTCTTCTCACACATATCAGTAGCCTGATTTTTTTTTTTTCCCATGAATTCCAATTATAATCAAGGTTTGTTGCACCAAAACAGAATTTAGTTTTCATGCTCATTTTCATCACCATGTTCACTGATCATTAGGGCATGGCTATATAGTAGACCGAAGTCTTTTGTTTCAAAAAAGCAAGGGAAATGATTTCCATGACATGGTCCCTCTAATTTACCCGCTTTTATCACCATCCAATCAGTCCTGATGGACAAAACCAAGTCCTTTCCTACATTTGTTTGTTATTAAATATCTTATTTCATTTATAAATACGTCACATAATGGAATTAAAAAAAGGTTCCTAAGGCGATTGTAAGCCATTTATAGTTAGTGTTGTTATTGTTAACTAAAACCAAAATTACAACTATTAAAATTGTTTGCATAAACTTAAAGCTGAAATAAAAAAATAAATATTAGATGGGGAAAAAAGTAAACAAAATTTAGAAATGTTACCTTGTCAACTAGCTAAAATTAAGTAAATTGACATTTGAGTATTAAAATTACTAAAACTAAAAGAGACATAAATTAAAGCTAAATAGAAATATTAGAAATAACAGTAACACTGTAAGATTCTGTTTGTTAACATTAGTTAACATGAACTAACAAATAAAAATACTTCTATAGCATTTTCAGGTAACAGTTTTCAATAAGGTGTCATTTGTTAACATTAGTTAATGTATTAACTAACATGAACGAACAATGAACAATACATTTATTACACTAATTATAAACCTTTGTTAATGTTAGTTAATAAAAATACTGTTGTTCATTGTTTGTTAGTTCACAGTGCATTAACTAATGTTAACAAACACAACTTGTGATTTTAATAATGCATTAGTAAATGCTGAAATTAACATTAACTTAGATTAATAGATGCTGTAGAATTATTGCTCATTCTTAGTTCATGTTAACTAATGTAGTTAACTAATGAAAGCTTACTGTAACCTTAGTTTGTTTATTTTTAACCCTTACTAATACATGTTAAAATATGTTAATATTAATTAATTGACCTAATCTAACAATAAACAAGTGTATTTTTATTAATAAGTTCAACAAAGATTTATAAATACTGTAACCAACATATTTGCGCATTGTTCATTAATGTTAATGTATAAACTAATGTTAGTTATTGAGACCTTATTGTAAATTGTTACTAAAATGACTAAAACTTGAACTAAAATGAAGATATAAATATATATATATATATATATATAAATATAAAATAAATATAAAAAGATATAAAAATATAAAAAGAAAACTGAAAAAATAAAAATAAAAGCTCATTTAAAACATTAATAAATACTACAATAGTATATTAAAAAAATGTTTTTTAGGGCTGCAAAACGATTAATTGTGATTAATTGCATTGAAAATAAAAGTTTATGTTTACATACTATATTGTGTTTACTGTGCATATTTATTATGTATATATAAATACATACATTTATGTGTATATTAAAAAAATTGTATGTATATATGTTTATACTTACATTATATTCTTTTCCTTAATATGTAAATGTGTTTGTATAAATACATCATAAATATACACAGTACACACACACACACATAGTATGTAAACATAAACTTTTATTTTGAATGCGATTAATCGCGACTAATTGGGATTAATCGTGATTAATCACTTTGAAAATAAAAGATTAATCACGATTAATTGTTTTGCAGTCCTAGTTTTTTTTTTGACCATCTCATCCAGCCTAGCACAGCTACACTGGCTGAACCAATGGTGCAAGTTTGGGGGCGGGACTATCTGTCTGTCTGACCAATGGCAGAGGAGGGAGTGTTTGGAAAACCTGTTTGGAAGTCATTGCTTTTTCAGTTCTAGAAAGTACGCTTGACATTTCAAATACAAAAACGAGATATTCAAACCAGATTTTCGATATGTGTTCAGATTGCGTATTCTTTTTTATTCGAAGCGGCAGGAAGACGTGGCGCCGGCACACAGATACAGAAGGTGTTAAACAGAGACAACACAAGACTGCTTAAAATGACAGACAGAGTGGCACAGACCTAGCAGAAAGGAGACAGTAGGGGTTGTGATTTGGGGATGGCAGTAAAGCATTTGCATAAAGGGCAGGGCAAAGTGCCCGGCGGTGGAAAGCGTTGGCACCACGCCTCGCAGACTGGCAGAGGGGCGACTGAAGAGAGAAAAATAGTAGAGAGAGAAAGAGCGAGGAGGGGAGGGGGATTTAGTCAATAGTGCATCCCTTGTTCTGCGAGAGGAGGGCCCGGTTTGTTGGCAGCGGCGATGGGGAATCTCTTGTTTGTGTGCTAGATTGCCCCTTTATTTCTTTGATTGCGAAGCGTTCAACACTCGGCAACTGTAGTGCCTGTGTGAATTTGCGTGTGTGTGTGCTCGCGGGGGCATCTGTTCCCGTTTCGGGGTCCCACGTCGTGCGTCTAAACTGTGTCAGGGTGTGCTTTAAGTTTATTTAAAATAATTTTGCTGTAATTCCCCATCCACGCCAATCAATTTATCGACGTATTCGGTCTAATACGTGATGCTAAAGCTATTAAAAAAAGGGTCTCTGGGTAATCTCCTTCATTCTGGGTTCTTCATGGACACAGCTTTGGCACGCCGACTAATCCATTTGCATGCAACGTCTCTCTGCCAACCAATCAGAGGGTTTTAATCAAGGCAGAGAGCCGTGCCTTCAGCTCGACTCGCTCACAGCCGGAACGCCGTGGAGCCGGCGCAGCTGGATGATGTCATAGATCCGGCCTTCAAGGTGACGGTCGGCACTGGAAGGCTTTAGGCAGTTTGTGTGCTGGTTCCCATTTCCTGATATTCACGTCACTATTCAAAACCGTGCACGTACTGTTGCATTAAAAAGTCTGGGGTTAATAACCCTTTTTAAAAAAAATATTTGGATTAAAAATACAGTAAAAGGGTGAAATATTGCTCTATTTAAAACAACTTTTATCAGTTTGAATATATTTTAAAAAAAAGTAATTTATTCTTGTGATGCAAAGTTGAATTTTCAGCATCATTACTTTAGTTTTCAGTGTCACATGATCCTTAAAAAAACATTCTAATATGCTGATTTGCTGCTCAAGAAACATTATCAGTGTTGAAAACAGTCATGCTGATTAATATTTTTGTGGAAACAATATTTCTTCAGGGTTTTTTGATGAATATAAAGTTGAAAAGAACAGCATTTATTTGAAATCGATAGGTTTACTGTCGCTTTTGGTCACTTTAATGCATCATTGGTGAATCAAAGTATTAGATTCTTTGACAAACTTTTGAAAAATGGTCTATTTTTTTGACATGTGGAAATACTGAGTAAGTCACTCAATCACAAGTTCAATATTTGCATGTTTGTTTGTTAAATTTATGTGACCCTGGACCACAAAACCAGTATATTTGTAGCAATAGGCAACAATATGGGTCAAAATTATCAAAATGATTTTTTCATTAGAATCTGAAGTAAATATCATGTTTCATGAAGATATTTTGTATGTTTCCTACCGTAAATATATATAAAAACTTAATTTTTGATTAGTAATATGCATTGCTAAAAACTTGCACCCTCAGATTCCAGATTTTCAGATAGTTGTATCTCAGCCAAATATTGTCCTATCCTAACAAACCATACATCAATGGATTGCCCATTTTTAAAATTGACGCTTTTTTGAAATTTTCAATTTATACATCATCTGTTTTGTGGTCTAGGGTCAAAATATTAGGCTAATTTGATTGTACATTAAACATCCAAAAAAGCCTTTTAGCACAATGTAAAAAAGGCAGTAGTAAATTTCACAATTAAAACAAAGAACCAGCAAGTAACACTGAATTAATGTAGAAAGACTGAAAGAGTATTTTCTAGTAAAAAGTAATCCAACAATCTTAGTTTACTTCACAACTTTAAAAAATTAAATTTTACAGCACAAGATATTTTAAAGCAAGCCAACAATATTGGTTCCCACTGACTTGAAAAACATACTGGAACATTTCTCAAAATATCTTCCACACATGAAAGAACTGTAAAGTGCATAATGACCAAATTCATTTTTTTAGTGAACTGTCTCTTTAAATCCACTTCTCAGAAGGAGACGTCTGTGGAGTCCGTCTGGACCTGGTTATCAAAAGCAGAGATATGCAGGACTAATGATGTTTCCAAAGCTTTCCTGTGTTCTCCGTCACGCTCCGTAAGCAGCGCTAAACCTCGGTTTGATTCTCGACGCACATGAAGTCAGTGGTGCGGCGGTCATGTGCATCGAGCTGTGCAGATAACTCTGCGGTATGTCGAAGTCGGACACAAGTTAAGTAGGCTCAAGATTTCTGATAATGCTACAGTCACAATACAACTGGATGATCAAACGATCTCGACCACCAGAGATTTGCATTCTTTTTTCAATTGTGATCTTTAAGTCAGTGTAGTATTTTAGTATTTTCCAATTCATTTATGTAAAAAATTTATTGAAAAAATTCTGTATTTTATTGTCAGTAATACGTACACTTTTGTATGCTAAACATTTTTTGTTTTTGCGTTAGGTAAAATCTGGGACTGGATCAGGATTAATGTTAACATAAATCTGAAGGAAAAACACAAACAATTTAAATTTTTGAATTCATTTATTTTACTTCTAATATCTATGGAATAAGAATTTTTGAGTGTTCCAATCCAAAAACATTTTGTCATTACATTTTCTGCTTTTGGCAGATACTTTTTTCCCCCCAAAGCAACTTACAATGCATTCGAGCTATATATTTTATTTGCACCTGCATTTCCTGGGAACTGAACCCGTGACCTTGGCGCTGCTAACGCTAGGCTCTGCCAGTTGAGCTGCAGGAACATCATTACCAACTCGGGTGTGCAATCCGTCATCCATTATTCCTCGTGAAATCTCTCGCCGCTGGCTTTTTTTGTTGTTTATTTGTTTTTGCTAAACTACATCCTGTGCTGCAACACCTACTCAAGAAATTATGCAGTAATGATTTTTATCAGCGAGCCATCATTGTTTAAGTTGAGTTTAGCGCAATTAAGTGTTAGCCAAACAGGAAAGGAAAAAGCGTGGGCTCATATGACATCACAGTTTGATAAGAGTTTTACCATAGTATGCTTGGAAAAACAAAAATTTTGTAGATTTAATCTGCCACGTCCTTTTCACCTTTCTTTACAATGTACATTAATTTAAAAAAAGATTTTGTAATTTTTCTCTTCTTTTGCTCAGCAAGGCTGCGTTTATTTGATCTAAAATACAGTAAAATCAGTAATATTGTGAAATATTATTAGTATTTAAAAGAACTGTTTTCTAGTTAAATATATTTTAAAATGTAATTTATTTCTGTGATGCAAAGCTGAATTTTCAGCATCATTACTCCAGTCTTCAATGTCACATGATCCTTCAGAAATCATTCTAATTTGATGATTTGCTGCTCAATTATTTTTGGTGCTGGTTTTTATTATTAATGTTCAAAAGAACAGCATTTATTTGAAAATATAAATCTTTTTTTTAATACTTCAAATGTCTTCACGGTCACTTTTGATCAGTTTAATGTATCCAGCTGACTAAAAGTATTTTGCTTTTAAATCTTTTTGAATGGCTTATCACAGTTTTGACAAAAATATAAAGCAGCACAAGTGTTGTCAGCATTGATAATAATCAGAAATGTTTTGCTTGAGAAGCAAATCAGCATATTAGAATGATTTCTGAAGGATCATGTGACAATAAAGACTGGTGTAATGATGCTAAAAATTCAGCTTTGGATCACAGAAATAAATTACATTTTAAAATACATTCAAATAGAAAACAGCTACTTTAAATGGCAGTAATATTTCATAATATTACTGTATTTTAGATCAAATAAACGAGACTTCTTTCGAAACTATTTGTCCAGCAGTGTATGTAGTCGTTTGAGTTTCGACAGCAGTGCCGCTGGTGCAAATCTGGCGCATAGCGCAGCACACCTTAACCATTTCCTCTTATTAGTCCCAGAGAATGTGTTGACAAATGAGCTGATGAATTTCGGCTTGATATTTTGCAGGCCTTAACCCTACGGTGCGGTTCTTCCCAGTGCCGTGCGTTCCGTGCAGCTCTTGAGCTCCAGTCTCTCAGGGCCCTCTGGGATACATGTGCCTTTCCTCTCTCTCGGCTGCCACAAATTGCTTGCAGATTTTTCACACGTAGTAATGTGCTGGTTTGTAAACTGGGGTAATTGCAAACACCACCAAAAAGCTTCAGCTATCGTCATGCATCACTGGCTAGCCACGATCTGTATGGGCCTGGGTGCGTCTTCACGCCTCACGCAGTTTATGGTGATGATACGCTAGGATTCGGTAATTCAGAAAGGAAACGTGTTATTAGCAAACAGAGTTGCATTTAAAGAAAGAGACAGGAAGTGTGTGTTTTAGCTCTCTTTGCATGTGTAAGTGGATCTGAGAAACAGTTAAACCGACATCTAAATGATGATGACACATAGGGAAAAGTGGGGCTAGTTGTCACACTTTATTCACACATATTTTTCAATGTAAAATGACTTTTTAATGCCAGTTGTGTTTTTGAAAGAAGTCTTTTATGCTCACCAAAGCTGCATTTATTATTATTCATTTATAGTAAAAACAATTTGAATAACCATTTTCTATTGAAATATATTTTAAAATGTAATTTATTCCTGTGATGCAAGGATTTTTGTATGAATAGAAAGTTGAGAACAGCATTTATTTGAAATAGAAATCTTTTATTATAAAATTATAAATGTCTTTAATGTCACCTTTACCCAGATTAATAAAAAATTGATAAAAATTGATAAAAAATAATGCAACACACAATTATTTATTTATCTATGTATTTATAGTAAAACCACTAATATTGTGAAAAAATTACCATTTAAAATAATTTTCTTTTGAAATACTTTATAAAATGTCATTTATATCTGTGATGCTGATTTGCTGCTCAAGAAACACTATTTATTATTATTATTATTATTATTATTATTAAAGTTAATGTAGAAAACAATTGAAAACAATTGTAATTATTTTTGTGCAAACTGTAATGCTGTAATTTTCAGAAAAGTTGAGAACAGCATTTATTTGAAATGGAATTTTTTTTTGTAACATTATAAATGTCTTTAATGTCACTTTTTCCCAAATTAATAAAAAATAAAATTGATAAAAATTAATAAAAAATAATGCAACAAACATTTAGTTATTTATTTAAAAACCAGTAATATTGTGAAAAAAATGTTTACCATTTAGCATAATAATTTTCTATTGAAATACTTTATAAAATGTAATTTATATCTGTGATGCTGATTTGCTGCTCAAGAAACATTATTATTGTTATTGTTATTATTATTATTATTATTATTATTAAAGTTAATGTTGAAAACAATTGAGCTGCTTATTATTTTTGTGGAAACTGTAATGCTGTCATTTTCAGGATTTTTTTTAATGAATGTAAAGTTGAGAACAGCATTTATTTTAAACAGAAATATTTATAATGTTATAAATGTCTTTACTGTCACTTTTCACCAAATTAATATTCAACACAAAAATATTCATTTCTTTAAAAAAAAAACTAAAAAAAACTAAAAAAACCTACTGACCCTAATTGCCCAAGTTAAAAGATACAAATCATGTAACACACTTTTTTTAATTAATTAATTAATTTGTTTGTTTGTTTATTAATTTATTTATTACTTAATTTTGATTAATAATGATAATAATTTTATTTTTTTATTTTTTTAGTAGTTTGCTTATATGAGGTAAGTTGTCACAATGGAAATTAACAGCTATTTTAAGGCCTAGTTTTTTTCCAGGTAAAATGAAAGAGTAAAACAATCATGAAGCACAACATTGTTAACGAAAGACCAAAAATAAGAAGTCAAAACACAGGAATACAGAAGTATTGTTTTGGCAAAATTACATTTTATTTAATGAATTTATTATCATTTTGCATTTGTGACAACTCCCCTATTTCACAGCTGCTAGTATAAAACTGCACGTGTTTAGAATTGCATATAAATCTGCAGGTGTGTCTCTGATTGCGCCGACAGCCGCTGATGTCACTCGTCACTGCGAAAGCTGAGTTTTTACCGCGCCTGACTCATCTCAGAATGTCTTTCAGAAATCAAAACAGACCTGCAGCATATCTGCACGAGAGGAGGGGCGAACCTCACCTGTGCCAACACACACACACACACACACACACACACACACACACACCTGCTCTAACCTAACGCTTACACACGTTCACACACGGCCCACGTCTCTGAGGTGTGAGGTTATACATGAGCGTGTGTGTGAGAGTGTGTCCAGTGTCAGACACAATAGATGGCTGTGTGTGTGTGTGTGTGTGTGTGTGTGGGTCAGCTGTCTCTTTACCGCCATGGTTTTGTCCACGCTGGCACGCTGGCATGTCTGGACTGGCGTCCTCACGATAGCGTGTGTTAGCACATGATTCTCCACGGCCTCCACCTCCCTCAACGTCTGTCATGTTGGTATTTATCACATTTTTACTCTGTCTCTCACTGTCTCATTCGAGGCCTGCCTCCTTCCCCTTATGAAAAATCATTTTAACAGGCTCTTTGTCTCTTACTTTTTTGTATTGTCAGAGTGTCTTTCTCCTAAAAGAGGGCAGAATCAGCCATCACGGCTGTCTTCATTATGGCGTTTCAGGGTCACGGTGGGTCACACCCGCAGGGAGGGTTACGGACAACGGTTGCACAGCGGGCAACCAACAACCCCTGAAATCTTTCTCATTAAACTTGCATGGGAAAAACAACAAATATGTTACAGAACAACAAATAATGATTAACGTATCTCAATAATTAAATCATATTTTTTAGTAATCAATAATTCATTAATGTGCTTCAAATTTTATAGCTTTAAAGTTAGCATTATCACTATAATGAATTATAGGTTAAATCTCCTTTTCTCTTCTTTTTCATTTGATAAAAACATTTTCATGATGTATGATGTTTCAGCTTTCAGCCTAATTTTATAAATAAATAAATAAAATCTTTTTTTAAAAAAAAAACATATTTCATCTAGGAGAAGACAAGTTCATTTCCCTGTACTGAAATATAAAGACATTGATGGTTTTGATATTTTTCAAAAATTAAAGCTAAATTGGTTTCACACTGACCGAGTTTTAAATATAATAATATTTCACTACAATATATTTGTTTTCACTAGCTGAGTTATTTATTTATATAATAAAACAATATCATGCTTTGATAATATCAAAAAAGAAAAGCCTTGTACAGGCTTGCTATAAATATCAGCAAAGTCTGCTGTGCAAAAATCAGTTTGCTGGCACTGAAAAGCGAGGTAAATGCATTATATATTTAAACGGATGTGTTTTATTTGGTTTTCTGTTTTTGTGAATCACAGTCGCATTTTCTCATTCCTCCGGTTTTGCGTATCTCATAAAATGATCTTATTTGTTGCAAGGATATTGATATTACAGGATATTCTATTAGCCTTCTATCTAACATTTCGTTTAAATCTGTTTCTTGTTAATATAATAAAATCTTATTTAAGCTAGACTACTCACTGCAGTTGTTAAGAGTTATTTTTAAAGCGCTGGACTGTAATCGAATTCGTCTTTCGTGCAGGAGCCTATACAGTCTTCTCTCCTTTCCTCTAAATAACCTGATAAATGCGCATGGAATCGACATCATTATATTAAATCACCGAATAAATAATCGTTGAGAGCGTTTTAACAGAAAACATCCGAAAGGAATCATCAGGAAAAATCATCAATATTCAATTACCACAGACAACTGCGCTTTCTTCTATTTGATTGAATCGCCAGTCGGAGATCTGAGACTCTTTTGTGTGTTTTTGTTTTAGGCTTCCAGTGTTTATGATTTTTTTTTTCCTCATGGTTTTTCTTTATTGTCGCGCCAGCTCAGTAAAACTAGGGTAGCCTAATGATCACACTTTGCTTTATAGAACTATAGTGTAGTTAACTTTGCCAAAGTTTTCAGTGTGAAATGTGGGCTGCTATTGTTATAAAGCTCGAATATCTAAACAAAATAGTTTAAGTTTGAAGTTTTTGATAAAGAAAGAAGTTTGAATAATAGGCCTTACAAAACAAGATTTCCTGCTTTATTTATCCTACCGCAGCTTGTCATTTTATTAGGCTACCGGTGTGACTTGAATATGTATTTTGAACATTTTATGCCAAGAAAAAAGCATTGGCTATAATAACATGCCAATAATTTACGCGACGCAGGCTAATTTTTGTGGTACAACCTACATTATTCAAAATTGGGCGTGCTTGGATGATCAAGTAATTTTCTTTGGCCAAACAGATTTTTTTTTCTGAATCGATTGGAAGGTGCTTGGGTGTGTTTTTGTTATTATTAATTGATTTTACCGTCAGTGACAAACTAACACAAATGATTCTCTGGCGCCCGACACCAAACGCTCTTTCCAGCTCGTTCATTTCCATCCGACTGCTGGCACACACTTGAGAGATGATGTCTTCTCTCTTTTAAGCATTAATGTTGTAGGAACAGGCGAAGGGAGAAAAATAACATAGCGATTATTTTTAATTGAGCTGGCAGAAATCTTTGCTCCTCATCATCTGTGGTCAAAATGGCGGACGTGATACGCAGGTGCAACGCGCTGCTGATGTTACCTGGCAAATCGATAAGAAACAAGTCGCTGAACGTTAAACACAGCTTTGCTAACTGTTAAACATATTTCAGGATTTCCCTGACCTCCTTAAGGAGCTTCGTGAGGGAGTTTAGGTGAGAAAGCAGGCCATGGTTTGTGGGGTTTTGATGACGGGACAAACTCAGGACTGATACAGGCTGATAATATGCATTGTTTTGCTACGTTATGAACATTACAAAAAAACATCATTCATTTCATTAGCTTATTTAGCTACGTTTGTGCTGAAACCGTGTCTTTTTATAAGTTTGAAAAATGCTTGAAATAGATGACAGGCCTATGAGTAAAATCAGGGTTTAACACTTCATGCGTTTATTAAACTGCAGCGAGAGTGTGTGATTCAGTGCACAAGTGTTCAATAAGTAGTTAGTTTTATTGATAATAATAATAATAACAACAACGAACAGTTCTTCCGCCAAGTAATATAGTTCATTAGCCTAATAACCGTGGGCTATTTACGGTTGCCAAGCAACCAGGCGTATTAATATAGCCGCAACTGTCAGTTCGAAACGGAATATTTGGACCCGCGTCTTTGTTTTCACAATTTTCACGGTGCTTTTCAAAACTGAAGACTGAAATAGAGATGTTTGTGTGCCCTTTGGTATCTTATAATGTTTTTTTTTTTTTTTGGCAGAAATAACAATGTGGCTTGTGTTAGGGTCCTAGGTAAGGATTTTGGAGACTGGATATTTGTTTAACGACAATTTCAAGTGTAGCGAACAGTTTAATTATTATTCTTAACTAATATTTATTTTAAATGAATGCTGTTTACGTAATTTTAATAGTTTGACTTGCTTGTAATCAATTAAAATATTACTTTGAACATGTTTTTGATTTATAAAATGTGACCCCGGTCATAAGGGTCAATTTTTTGAAATTGAGATTTGTACATCATCTGAAAGCTGAATAAATAAGCTTTCCATTGATGTATTGATGTATGGTTTGTTGGGATAGGAGAATGTTTGGCCGAGATACAAGTATTTGAAAATCTGGAATCTGAGGGTGCAAAATCAAAATCAAAATATTGAGAAAATCACCTTTAACGTTGTCCAAATGAAGTTCTTAGCAATGCACATTACTAATCAAAAATTAAGTTTTGATAGATTTATGGTAGGAAACTTTCAAAATATCTTAATGGAACATCTTTTTTACTTAACATCTTAAATCGATAATTTTGGCCCATACAATGTATTTTCGGCTATTGCTACAAATATACCCGTGCTACGCAAGACTGGTTTTGTGGTCCAGGGTCACAATTTTAAGTGATATTTATTTTTTAAATTAATACTATTTGCATAGTTTTAATCGTTTAACTTAGTTTTAATCATATATTACTTTGAAAAGTTTTTGCTTTGTAAAACGCTTTATTCTCTGTCGCCGCCATTCTATAGAATAAGTGATTGTGCTTCAGGCAAGTGAATTTTCAAATGCACATGTTGATCAGAAGCTAATTATCTCATACTCGCACTGGTAGCACTAGAGGAAGCCATTAAGGGCTGTGTTTCAAACAGAGAAGGGATTGTTTGAAATAAAGGTGCTGCTTTTATTGAAACAAATGCATTCATAAACAAATTCTGCTCTCCTCTGGTTGTGTGCTTCAATTAGCATCTTATTAGAGACCTCAAGCAGGTGTTGGTTTTGACACGTAGGCTCCGATTTGAAAGAGGAAACACTAATGAAGAGTTTTACTGCGACGGGAGAGCGTTATCACCATACATCCGTCCAATGATGTTTTCTTGGTCTCTCATTTAAGAGATATTTGCATATGTTTGCTAATCCAGCATTTCAAATCAATTTCCCTTTTTTTTGTGGGAAGAACAGCATCCAAGCAGTCATTCACTGATTTTTTAATTTAGAGAAAACGTCAACAAGAACTGATCAACAGCTCCGTCTACGTCTCATTTCGTCTCGTGGTTTCAGATCCGAATATCTCTAGGAATCTCTGCTCTAGTTTATGCTGTAAGCAGCTGTTGTTTTATATTCTTTTTGATCGCAAGATTAAAGTATTCCCAAAACTCAGATAGATGATTATGATTGCATGTAAAAAATAAAAGCCAGCAGTTACACTCCCAGTCAAAGCAGTCAAGAAAATCATGACATTTGAAAACCATTTCAGAGCGTTCATTGGCAAATTTCTGATGCGTATTAAAATTTGCGCAATTAAAATAACAAAACAGAGCTTGAAGTGATTTTATGCACTCATTAGTGCTTGAGCCATTTTTTAATTTCTAAAAATGGCTTATGCTTGACTTTGGAGCTGACACAACTTGTTATAATTGATTTTTTTTGTTTTTGCAGGAACGTCGTTCCGAACAACTTTTCAAAGTTTTGTGAGCAGGTCCTTTGGCCTGCTGCATTCAGCCCGCTCTCCTCTTTTTCTCAGACAAACACAGCATATGTTTGTTTTAAATTAGAGATGCACACAGGGAGTGAGGGGTGCACGGTCGCTTTCCTCTTTGTCTCGGCCTTTAAATCCACGAGCAGCTGCCGGCTGCAGGGTCTGCTGGGAGTTTCGGAGCGAGCCGTGCGCTTTCTCCCATCGCCCTGTGCCAAGGTGGCATTACGCAAGCCGCGGCGACCGCGACCCAGACTTAAGAGCACGGTTGCCATGACTAGCTTGATGCTGAACTTTGCCTCGGTGGTGGATCGGAACTTGTCAAAGTGGCAAATTGTGCACCACCGGACTGGACTGCGTGCTCTCGCTTGCTCTCTCCCTCTCTTTCTCTCTCGTTCTGCCACCAGCCCCCCTCCTCTTTTTCCCCTCCCTTTCAGCTCTTCAAGCTAACGTATTGGCTGAGCTACAGGCATCTTGTTGCCAAATAGGTGGGCCCTACTCGTGTTGGCAAAGACTCAGGCAATGGTTAAGGAAAGAACGCGGAGAGGACGAGAGAGAGTGAGCGAGCAAGCGATCGAGAGAGAGAGAGAGTTGGAGAGAAAAGGAGTAAAAAAAGCAGCAGCACTTGGGTTTGCCAGCGGTCCTGCGAGCTCGTCCAACATTGATTCGGTTCTCTTTTTTTTTTCCTGCCCGTATTCTGTGCTTTGCATTAGCCAGCTCCCCCCCCACCGGCCCCCCTTCGTCGCAGGAGTGTGCATGCATGTGCGCGCGTGTGCCTGCGTTATGTGTGTGCCGCGCTCTCTGAGTTTTCTGCCGGATCCAAAGATCTAAGAAAACACTCATTGCGCTTTGCCAAGGATTTTTTTTTTTCGGCATTGTTTAGATTTTTTTTTGTGATTATTTGGAAAGCGAAAGCATTTATTTTGAGTGCTGTTTCTTTTCTGTTTGTTTTTGCTTTTTCTTTTTTTTTTCTTGCACACACACCTTTATTGTATTTCACTTTTTAATTATTTTTTTTTAAAAAAACAATTTTACCTGGAACCGCAAAGCACAGCAAAAGAAAATTCCTGATCTTGAAATTAACTTCTTTCCGCCGGCAATTGGAGCGTCTCCAGACTTCTTTCCTTTTTACCCAAGTTTTTTTTTTTTGGTCGCCAATTCTTCGTCTTTGCCAAGCCAGCAGTTGTTGTTTCGGCGTGAGTGGCAAAGAACTGGTGCGGGTGGATTTTTTTTTTTTCCCATCCTGAACGGCGTGCCAAATTTATGATGAGAGTGCAAAATGGTAACTACCAGCCTTTCTCTCTCTTTCTGCTCCTGTCTGCAGCGTGTGCTTTTCACCGTGCTATCTGCCTTCTCGATTGTTGAAATGTGAACATGCCTGGATTTCTGCACGACAGCAGCCCGCAGAGAGGATTTGATGGCAGGTCTTGAAGGGACGCAGTTTAACCGCGGTCTTGTTGTGGCGAGAGTTGGCGGAGAGGGTCTGGGGCACGGCGGCCCTGGCACTGGGGCACCGTGGCGCGGTTTAGGCTTTGTCACTGAGCGTTGTGTGGTGAAGGTATTATTGGAGAGCTGAATGAGTCTTCCGTTGCCGTGGGGATCGCCAAGCTTTTCTTGGCCTGACTTGAGCTAAAGAAGCTGCTTTCTGTGAATTGCAGAATCCCGGAATTCCTGCACAGCCGCTGCGATGTTTAAACTGTCTGAAAAAGAGCCTCGTTTAGCTTTCAGTTTGCATTTACTTTCATTTACGAAGTCTTTGTATTTAGGTAGAATAATTGCGTCTGCACTTAAAGGGATTTTGCATTATGCATGCTTCTATTGTGATAAATATTTCAATTGAAAAAAATAATTGATCACATTCTCATATTTGCTTTCAATTTACGTTCTGTTCAGTCTTTATTTATGTATTTTATTCATTTATTTTTATGCTTGGTCAGCATTGAAAGAAATGTCAATATTGGATATTAAATGCAGAAATTGGCATTAAAATTAATAACAATCAAATGGGTTTAATTGAATGTAAATAGAATGATGTAAGTCAATATTATTTCAGTTGAAAATAACTCATATTTTTTTCCAAGTTGGACCAAATTGATTTCTACACTGTCTAAAAATTTAAAAACAATTTTCTTAACCTGTGTTTTTAGTTGTTTTCCAGTAAAAATATCCTTAAAACAACATAAATGTACTTGAGGAACAAAATTGTTAAAATACACTGAATTAAGTTTGTTTTGTCTTAAATTTACCTCACTGGCAAATATTTTAATTCTTTGAAACCCGATCTATGCTTAAAACCTAAAATGTATTCAAATGGACCTAATCCAGCATGCATTCTCTTTCATTCATGCTATTTTAAAAAAGTTTTAATGAGAAATCAAGATCAAATTGTTATTTGTGACCCTGGACCACAAAACTAGACATAAGGTTTTTTTTTTGAAATTCTGAAACAAACATTATTTGGCCGTGATACAACTATTTGAAAATCTGGAATCTGAGGGTGGAAAAAAATCAAAATGTGGAGAAAAAAATCGCCTTTAAATTTGTCCACATGAAGTTGTTAGCAATGCGTAGTGCTAATTAAAAATTACGTTTTGATATACATTTACATATTCACTGTAGGAAATGTACAAAATATCTTCATGGAACATGATCTTTACTTAATATCCTAATGATTTTTGGCATAATAGAAAAATCGATAATTTTGACCCATACCACCCATTGCCACAAATATACCCGTTCTACTTAAGATTGGTTTTGTGGTCCAGGGTTGTATTTGCAGATGAGCAAATGTGATTGCATGCAATGCATCCTTTTCCAAAGTTCCACAAAAGTCTCTAAAATGAGCTTTTTTTTCAATCCAACAGGATGAATTTCATCCCTTCATCGAGGCTTTGCTGCCACACGTCCGCGCCTTCTCCTACACCTGGTTCAACCTCCAGGCCCGCAAGCGCAAGTACTTCAAGAAGCACGAGAAGCGCATGACGAAGGACGAGGAGCGCGCCGTCAAAGACGAACTCCTGGGCGAGAAGCCCGAGATCAAGCAGAAGTGGGCGTCCCGTCTGCTCGCCAAGCTCCGTAAAGACATCCGCCCGGAGTTCCGCGAGGACTTCGTGCTCACCATCACGGGGAAGAAGCCGCCGTGCTGCGTGCTGTCCAACCCCGACCAGAAGGGCAAGATCCGCCGCATCGACTGCCTGCGGCAAGCGGACAAAGTCTGGCGCCTGGACCTGGTGATGGTTATCCTGTTCAAGGGAAGCCCGCTGGAGAGCACGGACGGGGAGAGGCTGGTCAAGTCGCCGCAGTGTTCCAACCACGGCCTCTGCGTGCAGCCGCACCACATCGGAGTGTCCGTGAAAGAACTGGACCTGTATCTGGCCTACTTCGTCCACACGCCAGGTGAGTCACACACGCACTGCTGCGTAACCCGGTTCAGGAAACACGGTCCGTTTCAGTTCCGGGCTGCATTCCAGAAATGCACTTGAATGCAAATATATGCAAATGCAGGCTTTGTTGTGTATTTCTTTGTGAGTGTTGTGATTATTTGTGTGGTTGCGATGAAACTTGAAGGTGTGTGTATGAAATTGTGGTATTTTGCTTGACTTTTTGTGTGTGTGAGAACTGGTTTGCAGGTTATGTATGCTGTAGCATGTGTGTAGCATAATTCAACCATGACTTTGATAGTTGTGCATACGTCTGTGTGTAAATGTCAGGTTGTGTATTGTGGCGGTGACAGCTGGCCTTCTCCCAGCTGGTGTGGTGTGAAGGCCAACGACACACACACACACACACACATGCACATACACACTGGTTAGTTACACTACTGCCTTTAAATACACACACCAATAATAAGAACAATTGCATTCTTATAGACAGAGCAGTTACTTTCGATTTACACTCTTAATTTATGTATTTTATGAAACTATTTGTTTTTGTTTGAAATAAATTAAAATAAATGTCATAATTAGATATTAAAGTTAGAACATTCACATTAAAATTCTTAGCAATAAAATGACTTTCATGGAACTCAATGGTAAATACAGACTTAAATAGAATGTAAGTCTATAAAATGTACAAAATTTTTGTTTTTTTTGCATTTTTCTAAATAAATATAATAAGTAAATATAATATAAAATATATTTCTGTATAAAACATTTTTATTAATTAAGATAAGATAAGATAATTGCTAGCATTTTATTTTTAAACACTTAATGTCTTCTGCAATCTATTACAACAATGGTTTGTTCGTTTATTGTTTTTATTTATTTTAAATATTTAATTATTTTATTTAATGCATTATTATTATTTATTAACAACAATAAACAAACAAACAAACAAATAAATGACAGATATTATTTCTAAGCATATAAAGTAATGCTTTCTGCAACTACTAGAGCCCTAAGTTTGTTTACTTTATTATTATTATTATTGTTGTTGTTGTTGTTGTTGTTGTTTATTAACAACAAAAAATAAAAATAAATAATAAATAAATAAATAATGATGGATATTATTTCTAAACATGTTAAGTAATGCTTTCTACAGCAGTAAGTTTGTTCATTTTAATGTTTTCTTCATTTAAAATATTTAATTATTATTATTATTATTATTATTATTTATTAACAACAATAAATAAATACATTAATTAATGACAGATATAATTTCTAAACACGTAAAGAAACACTTTTTGCAGCTACTACAGCAGTAAGTTTGTTCATTTAATATGTGTTTCTTACTTTATTTAAAATGATGAAATGATTAAATTATTTTATTTAATTAATTATTATTAACAATAATAATTAGATATTATTTATAAATCCTTTTATTTATTTGAAATATTAAATGATTTTTTATTTATTTTTATGTATTTTGTTGGTGATGTTAGGATTGGTGACTGTGGTTTTGTTGCAGTTGCAAGCTTTTATTTGTCAGATGCACGGTATGTTGGTCGCTGTACTGGCGTCAGTTTTTGGGAAAACACAGAAAGAGACGTTCACAAACAGCAGAATATTATATTTGAAGCTATTTACCGGCAGCTCAGTTATTTAGCTATTATCTGTGCACTCAGAATATGTGAACAGGCAACATTTGACGGCAGTTTTCGCCTTTGTTGTGACACAGAGCCATAATTCTGTTTGTTGGCAGGGGCTCCGAAAGAGATTTTGTTGCCCATGCCGAGTTTCCCTTTCGCTCCGTGTGGAACTCAGCGTCAGTTAGCCGGTTCACCATGCCGTTCTTTTCCTGTTTAACGGTATGCCAGGACTCAGATTATCTCCCGCTGACCCGGCCGAATCTCCTGTCCTAATCCGGACGCTATTAAAGCGGCCCGATGGCTCATTGTTCCGGCCACATCCGCTTTACCATATTGAGGGAATATTACTGCAACGTTTTAAACACTGACAGACCCTGTTTTTTACGCAGTCTGTATTTTGCAAAGATTATTCTCAAAGCAAACATTTGCATTTATTTTTCGACTGCAATTTTAAACGGCGAGTGCCTGCCAAAAACCAGGCCTGGTTTAGATCACTCCTGCTTTTGCTGTCTCTGAAAATCAGCGTTTACATTTCGGCTCCAGCGTTTGAACGACTACACGTTCTGTGATATTTGCACGCTGTAGACCAGGAGGCACGACTCGTGTATAATTTACACTCCAGGTCCGGTTGTTTAGTGGTTTATTGACAAGATGCGTGTCGTATCGCCCCTCGGGAGCGATTAATGACGTTAAACTCCGCCGGTTAAATACCCAGGAGCACGATGCCGTAATTACGCTCGGTCTTCTCGCCGTACGTCGGCTGTATTAATGATGATGATTAATGGGAGTTTTTCACGAGCATCTCGGATCGGCCGTCTCGCGCCGCTCCAAAAAAAAAAAAAAGTTGTTGTTTTTCTTCTCTGTTTGTCAGAATGATGGATGTTTTCTCCCGGGTTAGTCATCTCTGGAGCTCGCCACGTCATACGGCTTCCATTATCGCGCAGTCATGATAAAAACATGTGCCTGCTCTCCTCTCTAATCGAGCTGTGTCCAGCTCAGACAGCCGATAAAACGCCGGCCGCAATGCCAAGTTCTGTAGTCAGGCGACGGCTATCCAGCTCTGTGTTGTAAAGGAGAGAGAGAGGGATAGACGCTGAAAGGAGGGGAACTAATGGTGGCCTTTTCCTTTCAGAAAAGGAAATGGATGTATATAGTCGGACGACAATAGACTCTTAAAGTGCGGTCAAGCATTAAATCACTTGTTTCACAGCGAATCATCTATTCAGGATCGCTTCCACAGCTTTCAGAGGTGTTAGAGATATCACAGAGGTGTTGTGATTTCTAGCGGGGGTTTAAAAATAAAGACGGATTTTGTGCTGTGGGTGTTTGATGACGGTGGGAGCTGCAAACGTTACATTTATAGTTAATATTTTCTGGATGTTTTAAGCTGAGCGTTTGAGTCCCTTCACAAGTGACAAAAGCAATAAGTTTGCTTGCTGTCAGGTCTTGGGCAGCAACGTTCCTTCTTGGCTGGTAATCGAGGTGTTGTGGGCCGCTAACAGATTCCCGCTGCTCCAGGCTTTGAGGCCCGTAACCAGACCGACAGCAGACAGTCACCCGCACTGACCGCTGACATGCCGCTCTGGTCACCTTCACATTTGATTTGATTTGGAGCTGGATGTACTTTGACTCTCTTTCAGCAATGTGAAGGTGTTGCTTGGATCACACTCAGGAAGCTGGTTTTCCTGTGTTTATTGTGTTTGTGTGAAAGAGTTTGTTTAATTACAGGTGCTGGAAAAATATTAGTACATTTGGATTTAGCTTTTGGCTGTTTTTAGAATGACATTAGAAGATTTTTAAACCTGTGTGTTATAGCTCATTTGTTTGGAAATGAGAGTATCTGCTTCACTGATAGCAGGAAAAAATGTAATTTTTTTTTATTTTAAATATTTAAAAAATAATATATATATCTACAAAAAAGCAACTTTTTTTTCAATAAATATATCCAATTAAAATCAAATTTTAACTACATACATAATACAAAATAAAATAAGTTTTATAGGTATTTTATTACGATCTTACATTTTAACAGCACATTTTAGATGCTTTATTTTTTTATTTTGAATGCATTTTAATATAGAAGTGTTTAAATTACAGAATTTGAAACATTATTTTAGCAGTATATTTACAATATGCTAATCCTTACAAAACCAGTCATACGGGTAAATTAATCTGTAAGTTGAATAAATAAGCTTTCCATTGATGTATGGTTTGTTAAGATAGGACAATATTTGGCCGAGTTACAACTATTTGAAAATCTGGAATCTGAGGATGCAAAAAAATCAAAATACTGAGAAAATCGCCTTTAAAGTCCAAGCGAAGTTCTTAGCAATGCATATTACTAATTAAAAATAAAGTTTTGATATATTTACAGTAGGAAATTTACAAAATATCCTCACGGAACATGATCTTTACTGAATATCCTAATGATTTTTGACATTAAAAAAAATCAATAATTTTGACCCATATAATGTATTGTTGGTTATTGCTACAAATATACCCGTGCGACTTATGACTGGTTTTGTGGTCCAGGATCACGTATAATATAGTAATGTTTTGCTTTAATATGTATAGGTGAAATCTACAAATAATAATTTTCCTAAAGATATTTACAGTAATTCACTTAGCAGTTATGATATGTGAAAAACACACACTGCATGAGAAGTGTGTGTTTGAAAACATTCAAACAGTCATGTAGCACAATCTCGTCACCAGGAAAGAAAGTCTAAAACAGCAGAATAGATGAGAAGGAAACGACGAAGATGAAATGGAAAAACAGGAGAAATGTTGAAGGAGGAGAAGGATTGACTTTGGCTTGGTTCTGCTTTTCTTTTACGGCCGTTCGTTTGGATGGAAAATAAATCTGAAAATAAAACCTACAGAGGTAAAACCGAAATGCCCCATATGCTGGAACCATAAACATGTGTGACCCTGGACCACAAAAACAAATCATAAGGGTACATTTTTTGAAATTAGGATTTATGCATTATTAGAAAGATAAATAATGAAAATGAATGAATGGTCTTAATGAAAATGAAATTTAAAAAATCTCTTCATGGAGCATGATCTTTACTTCATATCCTGTCCTTTTTACTTCATATGATAATTTTGATCCATACAATGTATTGTTGGCTATTGTTTCAAATACACCCGTGCTACTTAAGACTGGTTTTGTGGTCCAGGGTCACATAACTAAACAGAAATAGTGCTAACCAGAGGTATTAATATTCTCTGCCAGTTTAAAGAGATTATATCAGCAATAACCACACCAAATGAATCCTCCTTCTCCTCCCGATCAACTATTAATTATTAGTAATGTTATTATTTGCATTGTTGCATTTGTTAAAACACAGAATGGAACAGCGGTGTAAAATGCCAAAATGAAAACAAAAGCCGGTCTGCGAAGGGAACTTCGACTGGTGTGTGTGTTTGGCACTGGCGCACGGATCTCGGCTTTTCAAATCACGCCACACGCTCTGCCAACATCCCTCTCTCTTTCCCAGCCTCTCCTTCCATTTAACCCGCTTTTTCAGGCCCTATCCTCTGCTTTCCTCCGAACACGTCCTCCCTCTCTCGCCATCTTAACACCTCCGTCACGGCGCCGACGGGAAAACAAGCCTTTACATCTCTCGCAATTCCGTATAGAAATATACACTCGTTTTGTGTTGCAGGACGACGCTTTTTTTTTTTTTTTGGAGCAATTTTCTTTTTTAATGATTCAGAAATTGGCCGCAGCGAACAATCCCATACGCTGGGAAAGCCGCGTTCCAAATCAAAATGGAGAGTTTGGCAGCGCTGACTTTGGCTGCCGGGCTTCTGTCTGGGATGTTAGACGTGAAAAAATACAGCTTCGATAGATCATCCAGCTAATCGTGTTTAAGTACATATATTTTTACACGAAATCACCCCTTAGGCGTCTGACCCCAATGGTCAAACTGTCGCCAGCGGAATTAAAGTTAGAAAATTATGCTTTTTAACTTCTAAAGTGTGTCAGGAGAGCCAGCTGAAGGCGGCATTAGCGCATGACACTTTTGACAACCGGGTTTTACCTGATGAGAGTCACAGAGTTTGACATAAGCCCTCAGAGGGATGTGTGTTTTTGTGTATCCGCGCCGTGACGTTATTTTCATATGGGTGTGTATGGCGCTATGAGTGACACGCCGGACAGGCTAATAGCGGCAGTCAGACTGAGCGAATAATGATTGGAAAATGAGGGCTATTATTGAACTAGAGTAAACAGCACAGGACTCTGGTGAAAAGACCTCATTCACCACAGCGCTGGAGTGCAGCGGCTTTCTTCTCCTCAGGGGTCCTCCTGCCGCTCTCAGAATCCGCCTTTTGTTCGCCACAGAGACGGGCCGAAAGAGAGAGAGGGGATGAAGCCCGCGCCGGTCTAACGAGACCTTCGTTTTGTCGTGGCCATGGGGCCGTTTCATCACTGCAACAGTAGACACACACAGACAACAAAAAGTACTTTTTAGTACTGCCGTTGCTTTTTCCAACACCTTTGTACTGCACTACATTTATGAGCTGCTGGGTTGCAGAAATTTACCACGGTACACTACATACAGTGGTGGTAATACCATGGTAGTTTTTGGACTGCTTTTGTGCAATTGCTTTTTTTTACATACAGAAAAGTTTTTTTCAGAAAAAAAAAACAGAAATAGCTGCTGATTTGTATTTACCATCATATGCTTTGGGTGAAATATAAACAAACCCAGTGATTGGGTTAAATGTTTAACCCAGGCTTCTGGGTAGTTTTATTTAACTCAACTATTGTTTAAAAATGACTTTATGGCTGGCTTAAAGTGAACCCAAAGTAGGTTGTGAATTACTAGAGGCATCAACTGTAATCAAAAGGTGAACATTTATTAATAAGCAATTTAAAAAATGTTTACTATTTAATTATTATATATTCAACTTATTAATAAATGTTCAATCCTTTAACGTATTAATAAATGTTCATTTCCAACCTATTTTAAGTTCATTTTAAGCAAGAAATATAGTAATTTTTAAGCAATAGTTCAGTTAAATATAAATTAAACATTTAACCCAACCACTAGGTCAAAACAACCAAATCACTGGGTTTGTCCATATTTCACCCATATTTAACTTTTCAGAGTATAACAAAAATACTATGGAACTACAGTGTTTTTTTGACATGATACATTGGTGATATTAGTAAATACTTGAATTTATGCTTAATTAATAATACAAAAATTGGTAAAATACAAATGGTAGTAACAGGTTTTTTACATATTTGCAGACATTTTTACCAATATTACACAACATAGTACCATTATAACACAGAGAATTTTGGTTGACACTTTACAATAAGGTTCCATTAATGTATTAACCAACATGAACAAACAATGAACAATGTGTTTAATACAGTATTTATTAATCTTTGTTAATGTTAGTTAATGAAAATACAGTTGTTCATTGTTAGTTTAATTCACAGTGCATTAACTAATGTTAACAAGCACAACTTAGTTTGTTAACTAAAGTAGTTAACTAATGATAAGTAATAAACCTTATTGTAAAGTGTTACCAAATAAAGTAATATACTATGCAACTACCATAGTATTTTTTTAAGAGGGTACCATGGTTGAGATAGTAAATATTTGACATGCTAGTTTGTTTTCCCTTCCAAAAATTATATTAAGAAAAAATAGTAGAATTACCACGTTTTTAACATGGTACCATGGTGATATAGTAAATATTTGACCTGCTAGTTCATTTTCCCTTACAAAAGGTTTTTTATAATAACAGAAAAAGTACATGGTAATTTTTGAAATAATTAATACATTTAACACTTTTATCCAACTGTCTCTGCATGGTAGCTTTGTAATACAGTAGATTTATTAGCTTTCTTAATGAAAAGTACCATAGTACAGTGCTGTAGTACAGTGATGTGATCAGATTGCCGTGGTACTTCTGTTCTTTTACAGAGAGAATTACACTTCTGAAAGGTAATGCAAATCAGTAGCAATACATACATACACACACACACACACACACAATCGCATTTCCATCAAATATTTCAAGTTTTACAGTATAGTTTTTATTGTGGTAAACAAATTTGTGGCTGTTTCAGAAACTTCTCAGACAATGCTTTAGGGCTCTTTGGCGCTATATGTGAATGCTAATGTATGGATGTTTGCTTGGAGCAGCGCGTCTGTGTGGAAGCTCGTGCTTTTGTGTGTGTGTGTGTGTGTAAATGCACGTGAGTGAGAGAAAAAACGCATCAGGGCAGCTCAGGGACACGGAGTGTAAACTAGGTGCTAATGCCTCCTTTTGCCTGTTTTGTCAGTGCAAACGTTCTAATTAATGGGAATGGAATAAATAAATTAAGCGGCTACGTCTCTCCACAGCTGAGCAGCGCGAGAGAGTGAAAGAGAGAGAGCGGCTGTGAATTTCTCTTCCTGTTCCACTTATCATGTTATGACCTATTAGCCCGGGCTTTGATGCAGAGGCTTTTGTCAACACGCGCACAAAAGCAGCTTTATTCTGTTGGATTTATGAGGTATTCATGTAACTAATAAAATCATTTTCCTCCAGATTTGAATTCATTGTGCATGTAATTGACTTTGCAGAGAGTGCACTAAAATATATGCAAGTAAAGCTGCTGGTTAGTGGTGTTTGCTAAGTCAAGCATCGCTCATGCCGTCACTAAGAGTTTGCAGGAATGGTTCACCCAAAAATGAAATTTGCTGAAAATTTACTCACCCTCAGGCCATCCAAGAGGTAGCTGAGTTTGTTTCTTCATCAGAACAGATTTGGAGAAATTCGTCATTACGTCACTTGCTCACCAATGGACCCTGAATGGGTGCCATCATCTGATATCAGCCAAACAGCACCATTTAAAAGCAAAAACATAATTCTAATAGTCCAAAATAGTTCCAAGCAAACGTGTCAGTGGATTTTGATGTGAGAGGCAGAACAGGGGATAGACTTTTTCACTGGAGGAAACGTTTTTATGGATTATGAACACGTATTTTGGCCAGAAGCGACTATTTAAAGTTAAAACACCTTAATGATGGATTTGTTTCTAACAAACATGTAGCTTTTCGCGTCACAAGATGTTAATTGATGAACTGGAGTGGTGTGGATTACTTGTGGATTACGTTAATGTTTCTATCAGCTGTTTGGACTCTCATTCTGATGGCACCCATTCACTGCAGAGGATCCTTTGGTGAGCAAGTGATGAAATCCTAAATTTCTCCAAATCTGTTAAGATAAACAGACAAACTCATCTACATCATGGATGGAGAGTGTATTAAACTTTGTGTTTGTGTTGTAGTATGTTTCTGTTGGGAATGCCTCTGTACTGTCCCATAATCCCTTGCAGCATCCACAACCTGTACAGACCCCTGTTTACTCTGATACGTCTTGCCGTTCCAGTCTTTGCCTCTCTCTCTCGCACACACTCAGAGGACGGCCAGTGCAGGTGCAGTGATTAGAGCAGATTTATTGTAGTCTCTTGCTCTCATTTAGTCTAATTTTATAGAGCCGCTTTAATTACAGTGCAGTCCTGAACCTCTGAACCTTACCTGCTCTGATGATAATGCCCCATTCACTCCCTCTCTGTCTTTCCCCCTCTCTCTCTAGGGAGGAGATTTTAAATACATCATAAGGAACATTAAAGAAATTATTCAACCGAATCGTTTACTTGCCGTATATTATTTTCCTTGTTCCGTGAAACACAAAATGTGAGGTTGGGCAGAATGTTCAGGCTGCTCTTTTCTGTACCATTAAGAGTGAAAGGTGATTTATTCTGTTAGGTTTAAAAAAAAAAAAAAGTACTATTACTGACTTGACACTTGGAACTGCTGAACTGAACATTATTTAGCAGAATAATAAAAAAAAAAAGAAGAAAGCAAAAACAGTTCTATTGTTATATTGTTTAAATGTAGTCAATATTTCAAATTATTTATTTGTGGCAGCTTTGTCTTATTTTGGCTATTTTTTTGCAAAAAAAAAGAAAAAAAAAGGCTTGAGGTGGGAAGACAAGACCACAATTAATTTCTTTGTTTATGCACATAAAATCACAGGTATTTGTCACTAATAAGGCTACTATTTACACAACAAAAATAATGATTTTTGTTATTGTGTACAGGAAAAAAAGCATTTTTCAACTTAAGTTAAAACAGAAAATATAAAAATAAAATAAATGCTAAATATTAATAGAAACTAAAATAGTGACTGAGCGTTTTCCCCTGAGTTTGTGGAGCAGCTACACATGTTCCCTTACAAACATGTTTCCGTTCATATCATTCTGTTTTCCTCCTCTCATCTGTTTTTCTCTTCAGTCAACATTATCCCCTGTGACTCCTTGAACCAGAGATACAAGAAATCGTGTTGGTGCCTGTGTGTGTGTGTGTGTCTGTATACTGTATGTGCACATGTGCGCCAGAGTGCAAGACTAGGCCACAACAAACGGCATCTGCAGATAGCACATATGGGCAAAACCATCCCAGACCCCCCCCCCACACACACGTCCCAGAACAGCTGAACCCACTTCACACCTGATGCTGGGGGTCTGTGTGTTCCCCGCTCTATTCCACAAACACAGATGGGACCCTGAACCCCTAGGACGGGCCTCAGACCGGGGGCTTTCCTGGCTGTCGGTCCAGTGCGGTCGGCTCTGATTGTGGGTGTGCAAGTGGTTTTGAAAGGCTGGTTATGAATCCACAGCTCTGTTTGCTTATGTTACTGCTGCACATCGTGGGGATTTAGAAAGTTTAAGACCACACATACAATGAGTTTTTTTTTCTACTTTGTTGATGAATTTTGCTTTTGAAACAGTCATATTGAAAAGCTTGACATTATATTGTTCTGTTGTTCTGTCTTTATATAGTTCTATATATTGTTTTAAATGTCATTCTATCTCTCTGTAAGGTCTAACTTTAATCAGTCCAATCAGTCAATCAATCCAATCCATCCATCCATCCATCCATCCATTAATCCATCCAATTCATCTACCCAACCAACCAGCCAACCAACCAATCCATCCAATCATTTCATCCACCCAATCAACTAAACCGTCCATTTGTTCATCTGTCCAATCAATTCATCCACCCAATCAACCAATCCGTCCATCCATCTATGGTTCCATCCAGTCTGTCCTATTAATTCATCCACCCAACCAATCCGGCCAACCATCCAATCCATCAGCTCATCCACCCAACCACTCTGTCCAATCTGTTCACCCAACCAGTCCATCCATCCTCCAAACCAATCTATCCTTCCACCCACCCAACCAATCCATTCATCAAATCAATCAATCTAATCAATCTGTCCATCCACCCACCCATCCAGTTTGTCCATCCAACCAACCAACCAACCAACTTATCCATCTAGTCCATCCTTCCATCCAGTCCTCCCACTCGATCTGCTTACCCAACCAGTCCGTCCACCCAACCAACCAACCAATCCATCCAATCATTTCATCCACCCAATCAACCAAACCGCCCATCCTCCCATCTGTCCATCCACCCGTCCATCCATCCATATATCCCGTCCATCTATGCATCCATACAATCGATCCAATTCATTCATCCACCCAACCAGTCCATCCAACCAATCCATCTGTTCATCCAGTCCACTCACCCACCCAATCCATCAATCCAATCAGTCTATCCATCCACCCATCCATTCAGTCTGTCCATCCATGTATCCATACAATTGATCCAATTCATTCATCCACCTGACCAGTCCGTCCAACCAACCAATCCATCAGTTTATCCAACCAAACAGTGCATCTAACCAATCCATCCATCCATCCAGTCCGTTCACCCACCCAGTCAATCCAATCAGTCTATCATCGACCCATTCATCCAGTCCGTCCATTAAACCAACCATCCAACCAAACCAACCAACCAAACCCACCCATCCATCCATCCAGTCCATCCATTCAACCCCCCAACTCAGTCCACTTACCCAACTAGTCTGTCCGTCCATCCGTCTGTTCATCCAGACCGTCCATCAACCAACCTACCAATCAACCAACCCACCCATCCATCCAGTCCGTCATCCATCCAATCCACACACTCTCTTGATCTATCCAACCAACCAGTTGATCCAGTCCAACCATTCCACCCACCCATTTATTAAATCCATCCATCATCCACCCACCCACTCAATCTATCCATCCATTCACCCATCTAATCCACTCACCCAACCAGTCTATCCACCCACCCACTCAACCAGTCCATCCAGGCATCTGTCCTTCCATGCATATGTCCATCTATCCATATGTTCATCCATCCATCCATACGTACATACGTATATGCATACATACATACATATCCTATCCTATCCAGTCCAATCCATGGTTCTGTTCATCCTTCTTTGTTGTTCTATCTCCCTTTAAGGACTTGAAACCTTTCTAGTTAAAAATTAGTTCCGTAATGTAAGGGCTTGATTAATTGCTCAGAGTTCATCTAACTTGGAGTTGGGGTGGAGGAGCTTTGTCTGATGACGTGTTGAAAGCGAGGTATGCAGCCGCTAGCGTCATGATTGAGTGGATTTTATAGAAATGCTTTTCCAGAACTTTGTTAGAATTTCTTTTGAATCAGATACTGGGGATAAGATGCACATCATCATTATGTACAGCTGTACGGTCTGTAGCTGTAAATAAATCAGTGAAAACAATGACACTTTTGGCAGCCTGATGTGTTGTTTTAGTGAAATGATCTGCACTTGTTTTAACACACTCTGGGAACGTCCATGTTGTATACATCATACATTATACTACAAGGGCCTTTTTTATAGCAAGGCCTGTTTAGCATTAAACGTTAAACTGAATTAAACCTCGCAGAAGTCGTCAGCAAAGATTTAAGATTCAAAGTAAGAGTCTGTGTTTATCCTAAGAGCAGCTGAACGTAAATGTGTATATACACGTGCACACACACACACACACACACACGAGGAGTAGATCTCTTTCTGGCCTACTTTTGTGGTTAGATTTTAATCTGTGGTTTTGGCCCCAAGGACGCCTAAGGTTTTGCTTTTCCTATGTTTCTTTATTTTCTTTCATCAAATGTACGTTTGTGTTACATTAAAGTCCTATCTTTGAATGTGTAGAAAAGTTTTTTAATGTAGTTTTATTTAGCGAGGATGCTTTAAATTGATCAAAAGTGACAGTAAAGACATTTAGAAAGATGTATGTTTCAAATAGTAAAAAATGGTAGGAACATGTGACACTGAAGGCTGGAGTAATGATGCTGAAAACTGATCTTTGCATCACAGGAATAAATTGCATTTTAAAATATAATGCTATAGAAAATGGTTATTTTAAAATGTAATAATATTTCACAGTATTTACTGGGTTTTAATCAAATAAATGCAGCCTTGGTAAGTAGAAGACACTAATTTTAAAAATCTTACCAACCATATACTTATACATTATGTATTAGTATACTGCATATCCATAATCTCTACTTTGTCAACTGGTCTATATTTCACACTACATATTTATCATTTTATGTCTAAATCCACTGCATTTAAACCATTTATTTTGCTTTTGTTGTTTAATGTCAGTATATCTGTATACACACTAAAAGCTGGAATGAATAGTTAAAGCTACAAGTGAATTTAGCCATCAGTCACATGAATGTCGAGTATTTATTGTGGTCAGAGTTCTCTATCGTCTTAAAAACAGCTGTGAAGGGCCTCGCACCGCTATTGGCCTATGATTATTTAGCGAACGCAGCCACAGAATTTGCCTTTATATAAGCTGTGACATCATGGTTTGGTTTTTGATGCTGACTTGTGATAGGACACAGTTTAATGTTTCAGAAACGTTCTCACAGTTACAGTTTGGGAAAATAAAGAAGCTTTTGTTCACTCGCTCACTCCGTGGTTGACTTGCTTTCATTTTTGAGGGGGAAAACCTCTAATTTGCCCACAGGTGACACACAAAACCAAAGTAACTCAAGCAAAGTCTGCGTCTCGGTGCTCCTTCAGGGTAATTTGATAGCCAAATGCAACGCAAACAGTCTCAAATTACACATTTTTCCGGTTATCGAATCACTCTAACGGTTTTCGAACCTCATTTGCTCTCTCCTTCTCACATTTTACACTACATTTCTCTCACTTTGCCTCTCTTTTTCTCACTTGTTCGCTCGTGCTCTCTCTCTCTCTCTCTTTCCGCTCATTTTCTGCTCTCTCTGAGGAGTTGTCCTGGTTAGACCTCCGCTCGAAACGCTCGGCAACACAGAGGCTCTTTGTGGTTGCGTTCTTTCACAAGGTGTTTGTGAGAAAGAGCAGGATTTCACTCCTGTGCTCTCCTTTCCATCCTGCTTTTTTTTTTCTTTCTGTCTCCCTGTGGTTTTCTCGGTAAACACTCGTGTCCTACACATGCAGTTCATCATATGGAGACAAAGCTGCCGAATCTCACCCCGAGCAGGCCAGATTAAAAGCATGCTTTCGCTAGAAATTCACTCTCTTCAGGGTCTCTCCTCTGCTTGACTTGGCCGTCTCCACCCAGGCTCGATTTGAATGCTCTTTAACACACACACACGCACACACAGATGTGTATACACGCATTTAGAGGTCAGCTGCAGCGGATGTGGCCGTGGTGACATTTTTGAGGAAGACATCTGTTCGTGGACTATGTGTGTTCTCTTTAGGAAGAGTCTCTGCGTGATCTTGCATACACATATGTTAAAGGGAAAGTTCACCAAATATTTTAATTCTGTCGTCATTTATTCATCCTCATGTCTTTCCAAATCACTGACTTTATTCGTTTGAACATGGACAGTAAAAAAAGATGTTGCAGCGTTTTTTTTTGGTTTTTTTTGCCCATACAATGAAAGTCAATGAGGTTTAGAGTTGTTTTGGACCCCATTGGCTTTCATTGCTCAGACAAAAAATATCTTCTTTTGTGTTCTGTAGAAGAAAAAGTCATATGGAATGACATGAGGGTGAGGAAATGATGACAAAGTTTTTATGTTAGCCTAAATGTTCTTGTTAATTTAGTATATTGAGGGTGTGTTCATTAAGAAAGAGTTGTGTACACGTGTAATCAGTGTTGGGGGTGATGCATTACAAGTAATGTGAGTTACGTAATCAGATTACTTTTTTTAAGTAACTAGTAAATTAACGCTTTATTTTTGAAGAGAAAAGTAAAGTTAGTGCCCAGATTTAAAAACTAACGCAAATGTAACGTAACCAATTACTTTCCATAAAAAGTGACTAAGTTTTTTTAGGGAATAACACAAAACTGTAATACATTACTTTTAAAAGTAACTTTTCCCAACACTGCGTATAATTGAGATTATAGTTTTAATATTATTTTTAATCATTCAAATATTTTTTAATAATTTCTGTATTTTAATTTTTTTAGTAAATAGTTTTTTATATTTCAGTTTTAGTTTGTTAATTAAAATAAATAAATGAAAAAAAATCCTAAGTTTTTATATTTCATTTCAGTTATTTTTTTTTACCATTTATTGACTGATCTCCTGTCTGGAAATTGGGAGGTAATTATTGTGCGTTAACCAAAAAACAAAATAACAACAAAAAAGATTCTGTATTTCTCAAAATGAATAAAAACTGTGAAATGGAAACTCAGAATATGATGCAAACCTGCAATTATTAATCTTTTGAAACTGAGATTTATACATCATATATATGAATAAATAAGCTTTCCATTGATGTATGGTTTGTTAGGATAGGACAACTATTTGAAAATCTAGAATCTGAGGATGCAAAAAAATCAAAATATTGAGAAAATGACCTTTAAAGTTGTCCAAATTAAGTTTTTAGCAATGCATATTACTAAACAAGAATTAAGTTTTGAGTTATTTATGGTAGGAAATTTACAAACTATCTTCATGGAACATGATCTTTACTTAATATCCTAATGATTTTTGGCATAAAAGAACAATCGATAATTTTGACCCATACAATGTATTTTTGGCTTTTGCTACATATATAGCCTCGCCGCTTAAGACTGGTTTTGTGGTCAAGGGTCACAAATATCCTTTATGTATTTAATCCACTTTATTAACCAATGTCTTTGCTGCTGATCTGTCCTTCGATGGTCCAATTTAACCATACTAATATGCAAACATTTTTTATATACACTAGCATTCATAAATTTTGATAAATTTTTATATTATAAACAAACAAGCAATTCCTGCCCATTTTTAAAAAGTAATGCAAAAGTTATGTAACGCATTACTTTCCATAAAAAATAACTAAGTAATGTAACGCAAAACTGTAATGCATTACTATTAAAAGTAACTTTTCAACACTGCGTATAATTTAGATTACAGTTTTATTAATATTTAGAATATTTTTAATCATTCAAATATATTCATAATTTCTGGGGGGTTGTAATTTTGTTGTGTGTTTTGTTTTTGTCAGTTTTAGTAGTCATTTTGTGTGTGTGTGTGTGTGTGTGTGTGTGTGTGTAAACATGTTTATATAGTTTTTAAATACGTTTTATAAATGTTGCTTTGGAAACTAGCTGAACCATCCCATCCACCCCCCCCCTCTAAGTTTTTATGTTTCATTTCAGTTAATGTTTACTTAATTTTAAAATGTAGTTTCAGTTGTAGTTAACTATAATAACTGTTATTTGCATGTGTTGTTTTAGCACAGATTCTCCGAAGGAAATGTTAAATTCAGGTGCAAACGCTTTTGTGAATATTGCACAAGTTATAGTAAGCTTCATTTGCATAGATGTGATGGATTTCTGCTGAAAAGAATGTCAATACTCGTGGCACAGTGCTATTTCTGTGTATTCTGTGCCTGTTTCTAATGGATTGCGGGTAGTTTGTGCACTGAAATACCCTGCGGCACGTTGTTTGAGCTAATTCACCCCAGTATGTTCATAAACTTGTGATTTCTGATGTTTTTCCAGTGAAATTAGAGGTTGATGAGGTATTTGTGGAACTGGCCCAGAAAAAAACTTAAATTGCAGCGATTGCCTGTTTGTAGCTTAATAGACATAATAGTTCTCAATCAACTTTGTCTTTGGAGTTTTATCTAAAATTTCTTTTAGATAAAGAAATGAATATTGAAACAAATGAGGGCATTGTTGCCGTACAGTAAGAGTATAGAGCTGAAGTGAATAGAGAGATTTCTTACTATTGATTACATATTTTGGTACTGTATCAGGGCAAATCTGTGCACAGTTTCAAACATCATTGAAATCTGAGAAATGTGAGAAGCCTTGTAAGAAGCAGTTTCCTAAACGTCTGTTTGCTTTCCATTTAATCTTGATTGTGTCTGGCTAAAACAATTGAGCTATTAAAGAGCCCTCACCAATTTAATTTCTGTAGAGAGCCATTGCAACTCCCACTTAAAAAAAAAAAAAGAAAAAAAGTTTTCAGTTGCAGGTTTTGTACTTCAAAATTGCCGTTTCTTTGTAATTGTGAAATTTGCTAGCCATTTCTGATTGAAAATAGTTTGCATCAGATGTTTTTCAGTGCATAAATGTTCATATGTAGATGCATATCTGCTTGAATAGCACACAGATTTGCCCTTTTGAGGTTTGTTACCACAATACTGTAAAAACACGTTAAGTATGTGCAGAAGGCTGCATGCCTGCGGTGTATTTGCTGAATGCATGCGTCTATGTTGCACTTTAACACATCCAAACATGCTGACACTTCTATAAAGACATAAGACTTGCAGACTTTATGCATTTAACACACACACAGATGGATGCAGGCAGAAACACACACTTGTGCTCCTCCAGCCCTGTCATTAGTGCGGCTTTCATGTGGTCAAAGGGTGGTACGGAGACCACTCATTATTCTCTTTTACAAGCACTTTCACTGTCTTCCTCCAGCTCTCTGAATCAGTGTTGAAATGCTAGACTGTTAGTGATTTTATATGAGTAAAACTGCTCTGGTGTCACACACATGCAGGTTGTCTTCAGAAGTGAAATGCGAGCGTGGCCTCGGGCTTTTGTTCTCCGTGGTGACGGCGGCCGACACAGGCCGTGTTTGTGTTGAGATGATGTCATAGCCGCGTGACCCCATGCCCTACTGTGTTGTATATTTGGCCTTAAGCCTCTCGTCATGCTCCGCATAAATAAAGACGCGGTCGGTGTCTGCAGTTAAGAGCTCAACTTGGGAAAGTGCATGCCGCTGCCAGCCGCTGTTTTCTTTTCCTGATTTACAGCCTCTCGATTGTGTTTATTAAACACTGAAATTTATTTCTGTTGCCGAACAACACTGTAAAAACAGTTGAATGAATTGTGTTTTTTCAGAGAGGACAGATAGTTGGATAGATAGATAGATAGATAGATAGATAGATAGATAGATAGATAGATAGATAGATGTTTGGAATGGATTAATAAATTAAAAAATGAGATAATTTATATAAATAAATGCAGGATGGCCTATATAGAGTATTAGGTTAAAAATAGTTATTTAAAAATTAACTGAGTAATATATAAGTATTTAAAAATAAACGTAAATGTTTATATTTAAAATACATGAAAGTACATACAAATATTAAATATTAAAAAAAGAATTCTGAATACTTATTAAACTTTTTTTGTTGCTATTAAAAATGATCTTATCTCTTTTAAATACACATACCCACATCCACTGCACAGCATTTTATTTTTTATTTTTAATATATTATTAATACATTAATATATATTTTTATTATTATAAATAATATTATATATAAAATTGTATTTGAGTAAATATAAAATATTTAAATAATTTTTGTAGTTATTGCAAAACTACAAAATATTTAAATATTACAAATTATTTAATCTATTTTTAAATACATACCCACACCCACCCTTATATTTTTACTGTGTACTTTTTATATTAACATTTTATTTATTTATTTTTTTTTTAGAATTTTGACTACAGAAAATATAAAAGTGTATTTATGAGTAAATATAAAATATTTAAATAAATTTTGTAGTTATTGCAAAGCTACAAAAATATTTAAGTATTAAAAATGATTTAATCTATTTTTAAATATATACCCACACCTACCCTTATATTTTTACTTTTATACTTTTTATATTAACGTTTTATTTATTTATTTATTTAATATTTTGACTACAGAAAATAATAAATTGTATTTATGAGTAAATATAAACTATTTAAATAATTTGTTGTAGTTATTGCACAACTACAACAATTATTTAATCTATTTTTAAATATATACCCACATCTACCCATATATTTTTACTTTTATACAAAATTGTATTTATGAATTAATTTAAAATATTTAAAAAAATTTTTAGTTATTGCAAAACCACAAAAATTGTAAATATTAAAATTTATTTTATTTGTTTTAAATGTATACCCACACATGCCCTTGTTTTTACGTTATATTTTTATGTTAACGTTTTATTTTATTTAGTTTTTTGTAATTGTAATCACAGAAAAAATAAAAATGTATTTATGAGTAAGCAAAATATTTAAATATTTTGTTGTAGTTATTGCAAAACTACAAACTACCTAAATATTAAAATGTATTTTATCTATTTTAAATATATACCTACACCAACTCTTATATTTCTACTTTAAACTTCTTATTTTTTAATTTTTTTTTTAATTATAACTACAGAAAATATGAAATTGTATTTATGAGTAAATATAAAATATTTAAATAATTGTTTGGTAGTTATTGCATTAATGTTCAGTTCATTTTAATTTAATATAGTTCATTAATTTAAATAATAGGCTTTCGTGCAGTGAAGTTTTGTGGATGAAACTTACGATGCAAATTCATGCAACAAAATGTGCAAATTCAGTATTTATCAAAATGCAAGCACAGTGGATTATAAAAATAATACTGTTTTAAAAAAAAAAAAAACACTTTTTTCCCCAACATGTATAGACAGTACTTACATGCATTCGTCCTCCCCTAGTTTTTACATTGCTGTGAATGATGACGTTTGATTTGTGAGTGATTGTTTCACTTGTTGAGTTTGCAAATTATTTTACTTTTTGTTAAACATTTTGTCTGATTTCTCAGTTATTTAACTGTAAGGACAGTCTCTGATCAGCTCTGAATGGTCTGATCAGTTTTAGAAATCACACAGATTGAAAAAAAACACTTATAATGTCAAATTGAAAAATTATGCTCGCAGCGCTTAAGGAATTAACAGTGTCAAACGTTTTATTTATTGTATATATTAACAATGAACAATTATTGATCTGGACAACCCCTAATGTAAACATACAGATCCAGATAGATACATAGAGAGATGTGTTGATGGATTACGGGTGGATTTAGACAGATGGCAGTGGAGGGTGTGGCTGTGTGTGCTGGTTCACATGAGGACGTGGGGCAGGTAAATCCAGTTTTGTGTTCTCAGCCCTTGGGCCCTGAATGTTCTTAGCAGGATCGGCCCTGTCTCACCTCTTCACCCTCCTCCTCCATCTTCATCTCCTCGAGACAGCTGAGAGCTTGCTTGCTTTATTGCTTGCTTGCTTTGTTTCTTGCTGTTTTACTTTCTTTCTGTCATCAAATAACGTTTATCTCTGATGCCGCCTTGCCCTATTTTATTGCTGATTTCACATATATTTATGAAACAGTTTGCGCTCTTTCCAATAAATCCAAAATGGCCACTGACTACTCTGACTTGCTCAAAAAGGGCTTTGATATTATGATGACTCGATTCTAGATCTGTATGCTGAGAAAGTCAGAACAGTTTGCTCCTCATGGCCTTGTGTCCTCGTCTCGGGCCATCAGCGTGTGGCTGAAATTATCACAGCTAACTTTGTTAGATGCTAATTTTATTTTTGGTTTGGAAACCCCATGACCAGTCTGATGTAACTTCCCATCAAGCCACAACTCTGATCATATGCTGTTGTCATTGTTTAGACTTGGTTTCGATAGAAATGTTGAAACAGTTTACATCTCTAGATCACCTTTCTAGCATTGCGGTTTAGCTTTTTGCAGTTCTCTTGGAGTCTCTTAGGTCTTGCGATTTTAATATTTGCTTCACTGATGTGCAACTGTAAACCAGAGAAGGCAGGGTAAGCTACGTAAAGGATTGAATAACGCTCTTGGGATCGTCTAGTTAGCGGCGAAGCATGTACGAAATTTGTGTGGCCCAATCTGGAAATCATTTATTTTGTTATATCAGTCAATGTGCTGATCAAAAAGAGCCCATTAGAGAAGCTCTCAATCAGTGAAGGAGTCTCGCAGCATCTCCAAACCAGTAAGGGCCGGGACGGGTGGTTGGTCTAGGCCCGCTGGGTCTCCTGAGGTCAGAGCCGTAGCGCTCACAAAGACACGCGGAATGCCGCACCGCCGCCAACACAAACACGCACACTCACAGCACTGATGCTCCACTAGACGACCCTGCAGCTCGCTGGCTCTCGCTCTCACATGCGCAACCGTATCGGACTGATGGCCGGAGGGTCAGCGGATCCTCCTGGTGAGGTCATAAAATGACATAGAATGGTGTATTGGCCTGTAGCATCAAGAAAAAAAGCATATAAACTAGAATATCAGCCTGTGATATGTGGGAATGTATGTATAATATATTGATATAATAAATTGATGTTGCAGAATATTTCTATTTCAGATAAATGCTGTTCTTCTGAACTTTCTATTCATCAAAAAAACCTGAAAAAATTCTACTCGGCTGTTTTCAACATAATAATAATAAATGTGTTTTAAGCAGCAAATCAGAATATTAGAATGATTTGTGAAGGATCATGTGACTGGAGTGATGATGCTAAAATTCAGCTTTAAAAACACAGGAATAAATTACATTTTAAAATATGTTCAAATAGAAAACAGTTTCACTTTAAATAGTAAAAATATTTCAAAATTTTACTTTGGATGAAATCAGTGCAGGCTTGGTGAGCAGAAGAGACTTCTTAAAAAATAAAATTGACTGATAGTGTATACATTTATTTATTTCAAATATTTAATCTAGAAAATAATCCCAGTTTAAATAATAATAAATAATAAACTTAATAATAATAATAATAATAATAATAATAAGATTAAAAATATAAATTAAATTAAATGTTAATAATATAAATGATTTGTACTAGTATTCAATAAATAAATTATAAATAAATATTTTAAATATTTTAAATTAAGTAATTTATTTATAAAAAAATTATTGCTGTACCACATTTTTAATAAAATAGTAATAATATAAAATATTAATTAAATTGCCTAAGTATAAATAATATAAATTATGCATATTATGCATGTTGTACTAGTACTTAATAAATAAATAAATAAATAAATAAATATTAGAGCTGTCAAACAATTAATTGCAAGTAATCACATACAAAATAAAAGTTTGAGTTTGCCTAATGTATGTGTATGTACTGTGTGTAATTATTATGTATATATAAATACACACAAATAAATATGTTATGTGTGTGTGTGTGTATATATATATATATATATATATATATATATATATACACTACCGTTCAAAAGTTTGGGGTCAGTACATTTTTATTGTTTTTTTTTTATTTATTTATTTTTTTAAGAAATTAATACTTTTATTCACCAAGGATGTATTAAGTTAATAATTAAAAGTTTATTAAAAGTTAATAATAAGTAATTTACATTGTTATAAAATATTTATATTTTGAATAAACACTGTACTTTTTAAACTTGTTATTCATGAAAGAATCCTAAAAAAAAAATAACAGGTTCCAAAAAATATTTGGCAGCACAACTGTTGATATTATCCAACATTGATCATTCTAATAATAAATCCGCATATTAGAATGATTTCTGAAGGATCATGTGACACTTAAGACTGGAGTAACAGCTGATAAATTCAGCTTTTCATCACAGGAATAAATTCTATTTTAAAGTATGTTAAAATAAAAAACATTATTTTATATTGTAAAAACATTTTGCAATATTACTGTTTTTTTCTATATTTTAATCAAATAAATGCAGCCTTGATGAGCATAAGAGACTTCTTTAAAGACTATTACAAGTCTTACTGACCCCAAACTTTTGAACGGTAGTGTATATATATATATATATATATATATATATATATAATATCAATTATATAAAAATTATAAGTACATGTGCTTGTAAAGATTTCTTAAATATTTACATGAATGTGTTTGTTTTTATATATACATAATAACTGCACACACATATATCAGGCAAACTCAAACTTTTATATTTATTTTATGCGATTAATCGTTTGACAGCTCTTATGTGTGTATATATATGTATATATGTATATATATATACTTAAAAAATGTTAGTAATAAAATACAGGAAGCCATTTTGTCGTCATTGTCGTCAGAGGTTTATTGTGTGTGTAATTGTGCAGTTGTGCACCAAACAGCTCCAGAATCCCACAGATGTGACTTCGGTGCGGTCGAGAGAAAAGACTCCACATATTGTCGGTCTAAATGCCTGTGAAAAAGACCAAGAGCATGAAGGATCCATCTTCACATTTGCTATTCATTTAGGACCTGAAACTAAGCAGCAGCTTCCCCTCTCTCTCTCTCTCTCTCTCTCTCTCTCTTTCTCTCCTGAGCAGGACTGAGATGAGGAATGTTTTTATATCAATGGGGAAAAAGAATTGCGAGGGGGAAGGTATAAAGATGGCGTGTAATAATAGCAGTCTTTCTCCAGATGTGTGGCAGAGATTCTGACCTCGGCGTGACCTGTAGTTTGATCAGCGTCAGTCATCTGCCACCTGCTGACCGTATAGCACACGCACAGATACCGCCACATGTAGAAACGGCCTGTGCATGATGTTATTCCACGTGCTCCAAAGCCAAATTCCAGGACACACACACTGTCATGTTCATTCTTCAAGGCCGACTGCATTCGCCTGGTTTTTGCAGCACCGTACGAGTGGAAGGATTCCCTTGGTTTTGCTGTGGTTTTGGGGCTGGACTGTTTTTAAAAAAGCTGTTAAATATATTGAGTTTGATGCTAACTTTAATGTGATGTACTTCCAACTGGCATCCCAGTAGAGACTGTAACATGCATGTGCGGCCAGTTTCCAGGTCAGATCATTCCTTCACAACCATAAAAAAAATAAAATAAATAAATATAGTATCAGCATATTAGAATGATTTCTGAAGGATCATGTGACACTGAAGACTGGATTAATGAAGCTTTGCATCACAGGAATAAATTACATTTTAAAATGCATTCAATTAGAAAACTGTAAAAAATATATATATATATATATTTCACAACATTGCAGTTTTACTGTTTTTGAATCAAATAAATGCAGCTTTGATGAGCATTATTTGATTTAAAATTAAAAAGCCATTTCTTGAGACTAGAATATTATAGAAACTTAATGTGTAAAATGTCTAGAAACTTAAAATGTAAACAAAACTAGTTTTTCACTTTGCAAACAAACAAATGAAATGGATATGATGCGATTCGTCGATCATTGTGGAGATCCTACTAATGGTTCTTAGCACAACAATCTGTCATAACAGATCTTTTGTGGACCTCGGTTCCTCCGAGTGCAACGTCATGGTCAAAGCGGAGAGACCAGATGTTTCTTTGTTTAGATTTGAACTGGAAAGGAAGGGTGTAGGAGTCGGTGGGCGGTCGGGTGTAAAGAAACTAAACCATTCACAGTTGAATAGCACCGTACTGTACGAGTCTCTGTGTGTGTGTGTGAAGCAGAGAACACATATGTGTCCTTTGTAAACACATCTGAATGTACTGTGTATATGAACGTTTTAGCTCAGGTGTGCCACTGACAAACCGATGGAGGCAACTGACTTAAAGTTGCAATGTACTGAGTGAGCCACAGTGACCCTTGTGCCATTGGTTGATATTAGACACATTTTTTGTGTATCGTTATTGGATATGTATCAGCAGATGTTGAATATTTAATTGTAGATGCAAATTTCCCCCTATTTTTTGTTATCTAATGCTCATTTAATTTAAAAAAAAAATGTAGATTATGTTTTTCATTCAAAGTCATTTTCGTCATCCATTTTTCTGATTTTCATAAATTTGCTTAAAATTTAATTTTATTATCCTCCAATTATCATTTATTGGCCAGTCTGGAAATAATAAATGGCTTTTCTGGTAACAGACGGAAGTAATAATATTTTAATGTTTTAAAAAATATTTTAATTCATTTGTATAGTAAGAATTTGTATTTATTTATTTATTTATTTATTTATTTATTTTTTTGGTAAATCTTTACTTTTTAGTATGCTTAAAATTAATATTTTAATATTGTCCATTTATCAGTTGTCAGCCAGTGTCTAAATAATTCAAGGCTTTTTTGGTAATGCAAAGAATTATTAATTAAATAATAATAAATAATATGTTTTTAGAATATTGTAATATTAATTCTTTTATTTGTAAGATTTTTTTTTCTTTAGTTTTTTTTTTTTGTAATTTTGTTTCTTTCTTTCTTTTAAAATTTATTTATTTTTTATTTTAGTTAACTATATTTGGTCAAATTGTGTTGTTCATAAATACCGTATACTTAAAACAGAATAGTTAATTAAATAATTCAGTGTTTTAAAAATATTGTAATATTACTTTATTTTTTTGTAAGACATTTCTTTTTTCTTTTTCTTTTTTGTATATTTTAGTTAACTATATTTGATCAAATTTTGTTGTTCATAAATATGCTTAAAATTATTCATTATTCATAGTGTTTTAAAAATATTGTAATATTTTTCTTTCATTTATTTTTTTTGGTACATTTTTAAAACTATATTTGATCAGTTTATTCAGAAATATAATTAAATATTTCAGTGTATTCAAAATATTGTAATTTTAGTTAACTTGGTCAATTTATTCATGAATATACTTCAAACAGAATTATTAATTAAACATTTCTGAGTATTAGAAATATTGTACTTTTTTTTTGTAAGATTTTTCTTTTTTTGTAAATTTTAGTTTGAACAGGTTTTGTTGTTCATAAGTGTACTTTTAACTGAATTATTAATTAAACATTTCAGTGTTTTATTATCAGTGTTTAAAATATTGTAATATTACGTCATTTTTGTAAGATTTTGCCTTTTTGGTAAATTTTTAGTTAACTATATTTGATCAAATTTTGTTGATCATAAGTATGCTTAGAATTATTAATTAAATAATTCAATGTTTTAAAAAATATTGTAATATTAATATTAAGTAAGAAATCTTATTAAGAATTTTTTTCTTGATTTTTTTTCTAAATTAGTTAACTATATTCGATCAAATCGTGCTGTTCAGTGTTTAAATGCTTTTTTTATTCTTTTTCAGTAACAGGCAGAATGATTAATTAACTAATTGAATATTTTACTACATTTTTGTAGTTAGACATTTTTTTTATATATAAACCTTTAGTTGACTGTATTTAATCATTTTTTTCCTTTTTATAAATATGCTTTAAGTGTAATTTTAATAATGCCCATCAGTCGGTCATTGGTCAGTGTGGAAATTAATTAAATAATTGAAGATTGAAGATTACCAGTACAACCGCATTCATTACAGTCATCAAAGCGGTGGCTTCGACTCAAACCTCAAACCTGACTGTAGCGCCGGTGCCCGCCGATCCATACGCCAGCCATCTTGGCTCAGGCCCCTACGGCGGAAGATGGGCCTGAGGAGAAACCCGAGCCTCCATGCGAGGAGTCTGAAAAGTGCTGTTTAATCTCTCAGACAGGGTCGTTACAGACAGAAATCATGCTTTGGCTTTATACCGGACATTTGGCTGCATTTATCCTGCTCATTTAAGTGCGTGTGGGCAATACCGCTGAGTCCTGTTCGTTTCTTGCAAATCAATTCGTTCAGATGGTTCACTTAAATGTAACGGCTAGAAAAAAAACATTCCATTGAATTTGTTCAAAAAATGACTTGACTAGAAGTCCTGTTTTCTTTCTTTCTTTCTTTTTTTCTTTCTTTCTTTCTTCTTCTTCGTCTTCTTCTTCTTATAGAGTCAGAGTTGCATTGTGTATATATCCAAAATACCTTTCATTTCAATGTTTTTCTAACTATTCTTTTTTTTTTTTCTTTTTAATCTCAGTTATTCAAACAAAATTATTGTGTTAAATATTTAAATAATATTTTTTAATATATACTATTATGTGAAGATTGTATATATTAGTAGTAATAACTTTCTGGCATTATTTGTTAATTAAAATAATTAAATCATTAACTTAAGAATTAACTGAAAAATGTAATTATTATTATGCTTTAAATACCTAAAGTAGTAAAATTAAAATCTAAAATAAATTTAAATAATAATAAATGTAAATGTAAATAAAAATAATAATAATAATAATAATAATAGAGTTTTTTTTAATTTAGCAGTACTTTTTTGTCATTTGCATTCAAAAGGTAAAACACCCGTGTATAAAGGTTTACAAATTGTGTATAATCAATAAGACAGTAAATAATTATTATTTTGCAATGAATAATTAAAAAGTAAATTAAAATATAAAATAAATGTAAATAATAATAATAATAGTATAAAATAAAAATATAAGTATTTTTTTATTACCAGTTTTTTTTATAATTTGTATTCAAAAGATAAGACACCTGTGAAAAAAAAAATATATTATTATTATTTTGCAGTGAATGATTAAAAAGTAAAATATAAAATAAATTTAAATAATAATAGTATTTATTATTTACCAGTACTTTTTTGTAATTCATATTTCAAAGGTAAAACGTGTAAAATTAAATATAATTAATAAGATATAATTAATAAGAATTTATTATAGTAATTATAAAATGTTTTATTAATTATATAGAGTTTATTACAGTTAATTACTGATATTAATTGCAAAATTTCTGCAAAAGTAACAAATTACTGACACTAAAATGTAACAAAATATACACTGAGAACCGTAACGATTATAAAACCACAAAAGAAAACATAATTATGTTAAAATAACCACTAATTAAAAGCCACTAGTTAAATCACTAGTTATACTGGAATAAAAACGTGAGTAATTATAATAAAAGAGCAAATCATTGCATATCTGGTGTGGGTCACTTAAAACAATGTAATATGCTAAAGTTGTGTGTTTCTCCTGAAGTGGTGTTATTATTCTACGCTGTGAGTTTTTTTGACTGTAGTAATGGCGTATGACTGTATAATCTCTGCTGTGGTGTTTACAGTAGTTTCTCTGGATGATCACTGTTCCTCATCAGCAGATAAGAGCGCTTATATGACTTCAGTAAACAGCATTCGCTCGTCTCCTCTTTCTCGTTTTAGATTGCATGTCTTTTTCTTTTTCCTTTAATTCGCTTTTCTCTTTCTAGCGGCAGAAACATGTTGTTCTTATCTGCCGTTTCCTGTGTGTCTCTTTGATACGTGTTTATATGTGTTTGGTGCGCTCAGGGTCAGGACGGGACGGTGTAAATTAGGAAAGCACATTCATGCCGTTCCTGTGTCTAAGCTTTACTACACACAGCGTAGCCAAGGTAAATCTCAACCCGTCCAGCTTCCCCTGGATCTGCTCCGGGTGACTGTCAGGATTACAGTGAGTGTGTGTATACGTGTGTCGGGACGAGATTTGTTGGCCTCAGCGTGTTTACGTGGAGGTTTGTTGAGCTCCTTGTATGTCCAGACTCATGATTTCTTGTGTCTGTGCACATATGTTTGGGATTTATTGTGTTTAAATGTATGTGAGTGTTGTGTGGAGTTTGTGAATGGCAGGCGTGTTTATAAGGAAGAGGAAGAACAGGGTCATATGACAGGAACTATGTAGTGCATCTGGAAGGACGTGGAATGAAGTTAAATTTTGTCCCCTGAGGGATTACGTTTTTGCACTTGCTTTCTCTCCATCAATTTCTGTCATTATTTTATTTTATTTTATTTTTGATGATTTTTAATAAGTAAACAGTTACTATAACCTATGCTATTACTATATAACCTCAACTTTACTGTGTTGTTACGCCTTTAATGACTATTATGTACCCTTACAATACACTATATTATTTTATTTTATTTATTTTAAATTATTATAAATGTATAAATTATTAAAATATTAACCATTAGTATAATTTAAAAAGGTAAAATAAAGAATAAATTAATAAATGGATTATTGTAATGCTGCATTATAGTCATTCAAACTTGTTAAAGGTCTGGTTACAATTATTTGTAAAATGAAACTATTTTATTGATTTTTGTTTTTTTTAATTATTATTATTATTTTAATAAATAAATAATTAATTCAGTTCAGTTGTAGTTATACCTTTAAGGTCTTTAATGTAGCCTTACAATATAATGTAATATAAATTATTAAAAATGATTAACTATTAGTATAATTTTAAAAAAGGTAAAATAAAATAATACATAGTTATTGTAAGGCTGAAAAAAATATTATTATTATTATTATTTGTACTTATTTTTGAACATTAAAATTATATATATATATATATACACTACCGTTCAAAAGTTTGGGGTCAGTAAGACTTGTAATAGTCTTTAAAGAAGTCTCTTATGCTCATCAAGGCTGCATTTATTTGATTAAAAATATAGAAAAAACAGTAATATTGCAAAATGTTTTTACAATATAAAATAATGTTTTTTTATTTTAACATACTTTAAAATAGAATTTATTCCTGTGATGAAAAGCTGAATTTTCATCAGCTGTTACTCCAGTCTTAAGTGTCACATGATCCTTCAGAAATCATTCTAATATGCGGATTTATTATTAGAATGATCAATGTTGGATAATATCAACAGTTGTGCTGCCAAATATTTTTTGGAACCTGTGATTATTTTTTATTTATTTTTTTTTTCAGGATTCTTTCATGAATAACAAGTTTAAAAAGTACAGTGTTTATTCAAAATATAAATATTTTATAACAATGTAAATTATTTATTATTAACTAAAAGTACTAATTTCTTAAAAAAAAAAAAAAAAAGAAACAATAAAAATGTACTGACCCCAAACTTTTGAATGGTAGTGTATATATGTATATTAAAAATAAAAATATTTGGAATTTGTATAATTGTTAAACATTTATTATTTTATTTTATTATTTTCACTTATTTTCAAACAGTAAATTACATGGTTAGAAATTATATAAAATTGCAAAATGATTAAAAAACATGTTTTTAAAAATATTTGTAAACAAAGTTTTTATAAAATGTTACGTGAAAATATTTAATAAAATAATTTAATGCTTTTATTTTTATTTGTCAAATATTTTTAAAACGTTAAATAACATTTTTTAGGAAATATATAAAAATAAGTTGGTTTCTAAAAAAAATTACAATTTTGTTATATATTTGTTAATTTTTTTTATTTTTAAACTTTAAATTTTCATAAAATATGTACAAATAAAATGGTTTATTAAAAATATTTGACATTACATATTATTTTAGTATTTATATATATATATATATATATATATACATTTTATTATTATTATTTTTTTTAATTATTGTAACCATACCTTGTAACCACGTTCCACATATTGTAACCAGGTTCCACATTTCAATATTATAATACACTTTTTTTTTTTGGATTAAATAAAATAACTAAAACAGAGTTTAATATAAAGCTGCATTATAGTCTTTTTTGTGTTTTAATTGTTTGTAAAATTATATGGTTTTTATTTTTTTAATTTTTATTAATGCATATATGAGACTATGTAAGTATTGCAATGTATTAGACTTAAGCTTACTTTTAAAATATATATATATATATATATATATATATATAATGCATGTTATTTGTGTACATTATTGTAATTATTATAGAATATGCTTTCTTGTTAAATAGAATAGTATTCAGTATTCAGCGTGTACCTGCTGACTCAGATGCGGTCAGCAGTGGCTCACAGATGTTGCCTCATCCTGCGGTCTCTGACTGGTGGACGGGGTTTGAAGTGGTTAGTGTGAAGTGTGTCGGGGTCAGAGGTTAAAACAATCTGCCCCCCTCCCTTTGTCCTCTGCCACCCCTGCTCTGCTTCTCTCTTTCACTCGCTCCTCCACACTAGATCACTTCCAGACCCTTTCACCCGACCCGAGGGGAACTAGCTCTGATGAAAACTGCTTTCACATGCTTTTATTGTGAAACCTCAAATGGCTGTTGTGTGCTTGAAAACGACTCACTATCTGATTCAGATACTCTAATGAGCATAAAAATAGACAACATGCAAATATTTGGTAAAAGAGTCTCTGCTTACTCTATTCTAGTGTCCCCCACGTCATTAACACCTTAAAACGCTGCCTACGTTTGCAGCGCGCTAGGTTTTGGAACGTAACTGTGTTCACTTGTCAGAGAAAATCGTCCAAGTGAAATCGAATGGCGACATGTTTGTGTTTGTAAAGGATTACTGAAGCTGCCAGGATTTACAATGGAAACACAAACGCACACGAGGTGCATCGCAATAAAACTATCTTACACCAGCCATTTATTTAAAGGTGATGCATGTACATTTTTGGATGGAAACACTTTCTCCTGTCCCAGAGACAACTCTAAGGTTGACTTCCTGAGGAGCGTAAACACTGCGGCTGTGTGGCGCTCTCAAAACATCGCTCTGTTTGTTTGAACGGACAGCTGCTGGCTTAACCAGTGGCGTGAGTTTGGGACAAGGCTACCTCAGCGGATTATTTATTAGTTATTTATTTATATCATTTCTGGAATATATTTATTTTTACATTTATTTATTTATTATGGATATATATGTATATGTAACATTTATTTTTAGAATTATTTGTTTGTCGTTATGTTTTACGTTATTTTTGTCATATTATTTTATGGAATTTATGTATTCATTATTGAATTAATTATGTATCAATAATTAAGTCAATGTATTCATTCGTCTATATATAGCTTATGGAATATATGTATTATTACATTTATTTTTGAAATTATTTATTTATTTTTTTGTGGATCTATATAATATTATATACTTATGTAATAAATACGTTGTTTACATTTTTAATGGTGTTTATTTTTTATTTTATTATTTAATTTATTTGTACTTTTATTTTTAGAATTATTTATGTTTCACATTATTTTGGATTCGTCATATTATATTATTGTATAGATAAATATTAAAATATATATAATATATTGTTTTAATTTTTTATTGCTTTTATATAATTAGTAACTTATAAATATTAGTAACTAAGTTATTTATGATACAATTCTGTGGAATTTATTTATTTATTATGGATTTATATAATATTCCATATTTAATAGTACTTTATTTCTTCCATTTTAATGGCATTTATTAAATTCATTTATTTTACATACGTGTTTGAATTATTACTAATACATTCATTTTTTAATTAATTTATTATATTACTGTATAAAATGTATTATTTTTTATTTAATGTTATCTGTTTACTTATTTATTTGTAATATTATATAGTTAATTAATTAATTAATTTATGGGGGTTTAAATGGTCAGCTGCTGGCATGAGTTTGGGACAAGGCTACCTCATCGGATTATTATTTTTTTTTCTTTATATGATTTATTGAATATATTTAAGTTTAAATTTGTTTTTAAATTGATTGATTTATTTATTTATTAAGGATTTATGTAATATTATATATACTCCTGTAATACTACTTAATTATAATTTTTAATGGTATTTATTTTATTTTTAGATGTATTTATTTATTACTTTTTTGGATTTGTCATATATTATTGTATGTGGAATATATTTACTTTTAAATTTGTTCTTGAAATTATTAAAATATTTATTATGAATTTATGTAATATTGTATATACTCATAACTCATAATACTACTTAATTATAATTTTTAATGGTATTTATTTTATTTTTTACATGTATTTATTTATGTATTTATTTGTTATTTACGTTTTTAGATTTGTCTTATATTGTTGTATGGAATTGATTTTAGATAATATTACATATTATAATTTAAAAAAATAACTTAATTTAGTCAATACATTTAATTATATAATTGCAATGTATTTACTTAGTTATTTACCAAGTTATTTCTAATTTAATTGTATGGATTTTATTTGTTATGGATTTATACAATATTCTATATAATTATTACTATTACTTTATTTTTACCTTTTTAATGGCATTTATTTAATTCATTTATTTTTATATTTGTGTTTTAATTTAATTTTTAATTTATTATATTACTGTATGACATTTATTATTCTGTGTTTTGTCTCCATTTCATTTATTTACCTATTTATAATAATGTATTACATTTATTTATTTATAATGAATAAATGTATGTATTTTTGTAATTTTATTTGTGGATTTTTAATTAATGTATTTTTATTGCAACATATTTAAAAACACATTCTTTGCAGCGTGCACATACACACCTTCTGTGTTTTATTTATGCTTTTAGGATAAACAAAATGCCATCATCCATCGGTGTGGACACTAGTTATAGGTATCGCTAAAGCTATTAGTCCTTATGCTTATTTTTGCGTTTGTTTGAGTGTTGGTGTGTGTTTATGCTTAAAAATGTTCAATACATGCAATCATTGTACATTGCTGTGATGAGCAGAATGCTTTGCTGTGAGCTACTCAAGGAATTTGTATGTCTGTGTCCATGAGTGTAAAGCAGTGTGAGGTCACGTAAGCCTCTCAGCACTCGGCATGCGAAGGAAAAGCCTTGTAATTCTAATGAAAGCACTTCCAGTTTCGAAGCCCCTCGGATTGATAAGCTACAGATGGAAGGAAAGACAAAAGACTCCATTTAGGATTTTTTGCGTACGAACAGACTCCCAGCAACACACAAACACTATCACACTTCAAGACGTACTCAAGCATTTTCACACTCTTCGCGCTGCCATCTAGATCTCTTCATCCTCTGATGGTTTCTGTACGTTTCATGTATTACTTGACTTAGGGGTTTAGTGACCCTGACTTATCATCTGTTTTTTCTTTTTCTCGTTTCATGTGCTGCGGCTTCACTCGACGCATAGGTAAGAAAACACATCTACTTCCACTACTTCATTCTGTAAATGCATGTCTGTCAACGTATTCATGCTTGAATCCTGTTGAGAGCGGATAAGAGTTGGGCCTACACATTTATGCAACTACACAAAATATTCCTGTACATTAGTGTTAAAACACTTTCTCTTGTTTCTTATTTCTGAGGACTTTTACTTAATTAAGCTTTATAGCTTTGTTCCAACCTCTAGTGAACTGACTTGCTACCTACAGTACATAGACAGCTACTTTTTTAAGGACAGAGTGCTACGTGAAACAGAACAAAATACAGGTGTCCGAATGTCTAGCTTCATTAACAAGCATAAATTTACCTTCTTTTTGGAATGTTTTATTTATTTTTAAAATCATAATTAATTTAAATGTTCATATTATTTGATGGAATTATTTTTAAAATTTCTTTGTATTTATTTAATTTATTAGAGACAAAATGTCTCAATAATTTATTAAGTATAAGTGTCAAACTTTAGTTAAAAGAGTATTTTTAATTATTACTATTAATTTATATGTTTTAAACATTCTTTTTGGAATTTTTTTAATTTATTTTTTTATTTTATTTTATTTTATTTTATAAAATTGTAAGTAATTTTAATTGTCCTATTATAGAATTTGATTATTTGATGAAATTGACAGAAGGACTGTCTCAATTATACATGTCAAATTTTAGTTAAAGATTCTTTTAAAGTATTAATATTAATGTATATATTGTAAACATTCTTTTTGGATTTTTTTAGTGATTTTATTTAATTTTTTTCATATTATTTGATGGAATTAATTTACTTTTATTAATTTTTATTTATTTAATTTTTAATTATTTGTTTTTTTTTTATATTATTTGATGAAATTCTGAAATGTTTTTATTTATTTTAAATTTTTTGTAAAATTGTAAGTAATTTTAATGATAAAATTTGATTATTTGATTAAATTAATTTATTATTTTATTGAATGTTATTATTTATTTATTTAATTTATTACAGATGACAAAAGGATCGTCTTAATTTATAAAGTATACATGTTAAATTTTAGTTAACGATTATTTATTTAATGTGTATATATTGTAAACACTCTTTTGGGATTTTTAATTTAATTGTAAAATGTAACATTTTCATATTATTTGATGAATTAATTTACCCATTTATTTTATTTATTTAATTTTTAATTATTTGTTTGTTTTTGTATTATTTAATGGAATTTGTTTCATTTTATTTTGTGTAAATTTGTATTATTACGAAATTCTTTAGTCAAAATAATTAATAAATTTACTTAAGCATAAATTGACATTCTTTTTGGTTTTATAGTTTTTTGCTTTTATCTTTTTATTTTATTTAACTTTTAAATTGTTTTATTTATTTTTATTGTAATTAATTTTAATATTATTATTTGATAGAATTCATTTTTTTTTATGTGTGTGTTTTCTTTATTTGTTTTTTTTTTTTTTAAGTTATTTGATGGAATTCATATTTATTTTGTGTATTTTTATTATTACAAAATTCTTTAATCAAAACAATTAATAAAATCCACTGATAAGCATAAATGTACATTCCTTTTGGAATTTTTAAATCGTTTTAATTATTTTTAATTTTACAAAATTTACTTTAAGGAAAAATAGTTACTTTACACTTATTTTTACCACTTTTTTTGCATGTAATTAAATTGTTTAAATCTATATTTCTGGCATTGATTCTACTGCATTCTACTGGTAAAAAAAGCAAACATGTAATGCTGCGTCCGATTTGCCAGCTTGAAAAAGGTATCTAATTGCATATGACGCCTCGAAAGGCTGCCTATGGAGTGAGCTCACTCGATTTTGGAACAGAGCATGTGCTGTATTTTTTCATAGAACTGTTAGTCATGTATAGGCGAAGAGCGTTTTAACAACATGCAAAATGTGACGGTTATGGGCGGTTAAATCTGACCACAATAATAGGCCAGTGTGCAACAAGACCCGTATTATTAAGGTCATTCTAATAATGACAGAGGCTGCAGATGCCTTTTGTCTGAAGACAAAGCAAGCCAGAATATATTTCACTTGCTACAAGTGCTTCTTTTGAAAGGTTCAATGTCCAATCCAGAGTTGCATGAGTGGCCAATACATCTTCAGTCCAGGTTTTGTCACATAAGGTGAGATTGTGACTAAGTTTGGTCATGTGAATTGGTCTGACATCTACTGAATCAAGTGTGAACCGTCGGAATCTAAATACTCAAGTCTCACTTTTCTTGGCTCAAAATTGATTTGGTTTGTCATAAGTGGTCTTGGTGACCTCATCGGAAAAGGAGAGTCGTTTAAAAGGCGGAGCAAATTCACACGTTCGATGAAAAAGCCTACAGACGGATGTTTTCTTTAGACTAGCATGCACCAGACCAGGAGCGTGGATCAAAGCAAACGAGGTCAGTTTAGATTCATCATGTCGACTTTAAAGAGGCTTACCGTCTTGAAGCCTACGCCCCACTCGAGGACCCTGCGTGTTACTGATAAACAGGACAGGATCAGCTAGGTACCACTTGAAAAGGGAGTACATGCTATTCGGCGCTTAGCCTCTTTGTGCCATTTGCATCGGTCTCCATAGAAACCGGGGCCTGCTAACGCCGTTTTCTGGTAGGATGCCAACACAAACTCGAGAGGGCCAAACACACAACGTAGCAATGCGGATTCACGGTGCCACATAACAATGACTTCACACGCATGATTTCCCATCATGCTGCACACACGGCTGATGTGTTCGTCAAGATCCTGAAGCGCTGTTGGAACTTTGCCTGCTAATGTCCCTTTTACCAATTATGCAGGCATGAAATGCACAGCATAGACAGGTTGAAATGTCTTGTAGGTTCTTGGATTGAGGATCTCACTTGACGTCTATGCAAGTCAGGGGATGAGCTACAGTGTCCAGCTTTTAATCATTTTTATGACATTACAAATTCAATGGTATTTTATAACTTGATGTTATCTACTGTACAATTAACCAAGCTTGAGAGGTTGCTAGTTTTAAATGCGTTAAATGCCAGTCCCACATTAGAGGTCTTGACCACCTTAACTGTATTCAACTATTAAATTTTTTTTTTACTAATATGATCTAATTTTATTTTATTTTATTTTATTTTATTTTATTTAAAATATTTGTACACATTTATAAAAAAATTAAAATGTTTATAAATTATATAAAAAATTTTAAAACTACTTTTTCTGATTAAAAAAAAACAAACAAATTAAATATCTGTAAAAAAAAATAAGAAATAAAAAATAAAATATGTTTGAAATGATTTAATAATCTTTATTTGCCAAAATGTTTAATATTAAATAATATATGTTTAATTTAATTGAATTTTTTTTTTTTGATTTTGTGTAAATTTGTATTAGTACGAAATTCTTTAGTCAAACTAATTAATAAAATTACTTATTTAACGTTCAAATTGTTTTATTTATTTTATTGTAATTAATTTAAATATTCTTTTTATTTGATTGATTATTTGATAGAATTAATTTATTAATTTAATGATTTTTTTCTTTATTTGTTTTTTTTTTTATGTTATTTGATGGAATTTTTATTTTGTGTATTTTTATTATTACAAAATTATTTAATCAAAACAATGAATAAAATTTGTTGTTGAGCATAAATTTATATTCCTTTTGAAATTTTTAAATGGTTTTATTTATTTTTAATTTTATAAAAATTAAAAAATATAAATATGTATTTAATTTAATGTAAAATTGTCACTTTACACTTATTTTTACAACTTTTTTGCGTGTAATTCAATTGTTTAAATCTATATTTCTGGCATTGATTTCTACTATAAAAAAAGCAAACATGTAATATGACCTCATTTTATTTTATTTATTTATTTATTTATTTAATTTGTACATATTTTTATAAATTATACAAATTTATAAAGGTGATTTTTTTTTAAAAGCATTATATTATAAGCGTTATATATATATATATATATATATATAATATTATTATTATTATTATTATTATTATTATTATTTTTTATTTTATTTTATTTATAATATGACCTATCTGTTATACTTATTTTATTTTATTTTATTTTAATTATTACATTAGATTTTTATAAATTATATAAAATTGCAAAAAGTACTTTTTCTGATTTAAAAAAAAATGTATTTTTTTAAAACATTTGTAAAAAAAAAAAAAAAAGTTTTGAAATTATGTAACAATCTTTATTTGCAAATATTTTTATAAAATATGTAAAAAAAAAATAAATTATTAAATTAATATTATCATTTTGTTTTTTTTTTGGATGTATTTTATTAAACAATAAACTTTTTACAAAATACATAAAATGCGTTTGGTAAATTTTCTATTTATTTATTTTTTTATCTGGAAAATATGGTTTATAAAAAAACTATTTGAATTTTGTTCATGTATTTTGATATATTTTGTTAAACATAATATTCATTAAAATGCTTTTAAAATACATTTTAATGTATTACTTTTATTAAAATATAACTATTTAAAATATTTAAATATTTATTATAAAATATTTAAACTAACATTTTTATTTTATAAAACACAATATAAAATAACATTTTTATGAAATATGCAAAAATAAAATGGTTTCTAAAAATAATTAGCATTTTGTTCATATATTTTGTTAAACATAATTTGTATGAAATGTCAAAATAAATTGATTTATAAAAAAAAATTTGTTTAGATATTTTGTTAAACAGCGACATTTTATAAAATATTACAATATTTTTAAGATGTTTTATGAAGCATTTGTGTGCGTATTTAATGTTCATGTTTATTTCTAGAGTTTTCCACTGCATTAAAATTTGTATAGTTTACAGTTGATTGTGGTGACAAGATTGCAAAAATATCAAACCCTGCGCAAAATGATTGTACGAAAAGGTATTCAAAGGGTCATACTTTTTCCTCCGATTTCTTACGATCTGGCCATCTCGTGCAAATGATTACTATTTGTGATGAGACCGGGTTGAAGCGTCCGCGCCGTGTCCATCAGCCAGCCCGCGGCAACGATGCGTTTGCAGCTGTTTTTGTAAAGCGATCTTCATCCTCGTCCTCCTCTTCCTCTCTGACAATGGAACTTTGGAGGCTTTTCAGTCCTAAACTCCATTCCAGATGGTTTCTGTTAAGGCTCTTTTCGCCCCATTATTTTATACACCAAAGTTCACAGTGTCTAAAGACAAGATGTGTGTGTGCGTGTGTGTGTAGGGTGACAGGAAATGAAGAAAGTGATATAGAAGGGTGAAAAAAATGTATTAAAGCAATTATTCCATCAACGAGAAGCAGCACATTGCTCTTCTGGGCCCTTTTCGGTTGGGTTTCCTGTTTCTTTTTTAATAAATAAGGACATATAATGTAATATTGATTTAAATCCCATCTGTCAGAGTGACTTCATCCACCCCCACTCCCTCTGCTCTTTCTTGGAAAGGAACCATGGACTCGGGCTGCCAGAAATAATTGCTTGTTTGCTGCTATTTGGTTAAAATCTGTCACAGAAAGAAAGAGAGAGAGAGAGAGAGAGAGGAAGGGAGAAAAATATAAAGCGAATGCTTGCATTTCCAGGCCTCACAAACGTAGCCGTTAGCTTAGCTTTCTCATCGACGACGCTCATGTGGCTGAAGTTGCCGTCTTTGTTTTGATTTCTCACGAATATTTTCGGTCTTGTCTGGTTTTGAAAACACAAATGTTTGATTTAAACAAGCACTGTCATTAGCATCGCAACCAGAGCTGGAGTGTGAGTTAAAGCAGTGTAGTTTTGGATGTATGTTTGTGTGTGTCTGTGTTTATGCGTGAGCTCCGACTCTCAGTCTGTCTGCAGGGTAGAGGGCTGGATCGCGGCCCAGTTTGGCCGGAGCCCTGCGCGCTGTGCCAGGCTAGTGTTCACAGTGTCTCCACGCTCCCCTCCCCAAAGAATCGTAAACAATAAACCCTCTGTTACTTTTAACCCCCTCACGTGTCTGCCTCTCTCGCTTGCTCTCCACGTCCCGTCTGTCTTTCTCATACGCTCCCCCCCACCACCACCACCACCATCCTCCTCCTTTCGTTCTCACTCGTTTCGTCTGCTCGGGTTTGATCCCGTTCACCTCTTAGGCGAACGCACATGGCGGTTTCGATGAATAGGGTTCAAATTAGTGTCTCATTATTTTTTGTAAAGCATTTTTGTTGTTGAGAATTATTAGATATGTCAGATGAACTGTTTTTTTAACATAAAATTAGCCAAGGATGACAAGTTTTAAGTTTTAAATGCATTCCACCTCCGAGGTCTTAGCCCTCTCAAAATCACACAAATTTTTTTTTATTTATTTATTTTTTTTATTTAAAATTTTAATTAATCTTTTAGCATTTTTTAACATATAAAGTTTTTTTTTTTGTGATTGTGATTTTTCTTTCTCTCTTTCACACACACACACACACACACACACGTGTATATAATTTTAATTAATCTTATTTATATTTTCATATGTTAGCAAAGCATTATTAATGTTGACATTTTTGTTTTTTATAGCTTTTATAAAATGTACATTTATGTTTTATAAAATATTTATTTTTTATTTAATTTAAATATTTCATTTTTATATAAATATTTCTATGTATTCATTCATTCATTCCTTTTATTCCATGTTTATTTAATTTCTTATTTTATTTAATTTTATTTAAACAATTCATTATTTTAAAGTAAGTATAACATTTTAATAATATGTGTAAAAGTTTATTATTTAATTTAATTTTATTGTATTTATTTTTTGGTTTATTTTTATTTATTTTTATTTATTTTACTAGAAAATACTAAAATCACCAGTGTAGTTTTTTTTTTTTCATTTGTAATACTTAATAAAATGTAAATAAACGTTTGATAAAATATGTAATTATTTAAGTATTTCATGACATTTTAATATTTAATTTGTATATAAAATTTTCATGTATTCATTCATTCATTCATTCCTTTTATTCCATGTTTATTTTTTTTATTTTATTTATTTTTAATAATTTTACCTTATTTTATTATTATTATTATTATTTAAATATTTCATAACATTTTAATATTTTAATTATTTTGCATTCATTCACCTTATATATATATGTATGTGTATGAAATGTTCATGTTTATTTACAATTAATTGTTTAATAAGTATTACATTTTAATAATATGTGTAAATGTTTTGTTTTTTATTTTATTTATATATTTGTGTATTTATTTATCTATTAATTTTATTTATTTTACCTTATTTTATTTATTTATTTTTTGTGTATTTGTTTATTGGTAGAAAATACTAAAATCACCGGTGTTTAAACTGCATTTAAACATACATTTCATGGTCAATTTTGGTGACTGTTGCACAAATGTCTATGTCAAACTTAATAGGAAATGAATCAACCTCCTTATGTTGACATCATTCTTTGTGGGTTTTTGTGGGAAAGATTTTTCTGACTTTATAAAGTTTCGTCAGCGCTTTTGGCCTTGTGGTTAGCGCGTTGACATGTAGCGTAATTGCGCCACCGGTAACCCGAGTTTGATTCAGATCAAAATAAATGCGTAAAAATCCCAAAAATGTTACTTAAGAAAATGACTTTATAAAGTTTCTAAATGTTTTATCCTTATCGGTGGAAGGTGCTCGATGTATGAGCACAGCCGCGTCGTGTCAGCAGCACAACTCCGCTTTCAGGACAGCAGTATATTTTATTACGCAGCTGAGATGAATTCTTTGTTTATGCCCTCAGTGTTTTTGGTTTATCTGTAATCAAAACAATGGCTGTATAGTAATGATTTTAATAAAAGCCATGCAGGGTTTCGGCCGTGGCCCAGTACTAACCTCTCCGATTGCGAGTTTAATGTGGCAATCATGTTCCTCGTCACAGGGCTGTTATCCCGAATCCCTCCACACGCACACACATTACGGCCCACGACTGTAAACAGATGTTGCTCTAATCATTCTCTAATGAGACCGGTCACTCATTCGCCCATCTGTACGTTTCTACATCGCACCGAACGGACGAGAATGACTGTAAAATTATAGGAGGCGTAACAGAAAAATATGTAAAACGCATCCTGCTGTCATTATAGTAAGGCATCAACGTGATTAAAAACACAGACATTTCTAAGATGTTTTTGAAGAAATAGCTAGGAAATTACATGACTTGGGACGTGTGCTATGGTATATACAGCATATGAATCCTAGAACGGTGCCAAAATATCGAGATAATGCAATAAAGGCTTTTTTAGATGAAGTAGTTGAAAAAGCTTGAGGTTTTAGTCTTGAAGTATTTTAAAGCAGTTTCAGAAGCTTGGAGTTTGATGATGTTTTGAGTTTAAAGTCGTTTTAAAAGCTCAAAGTTTGAAGGTTTTAAGTTTCTCAGACTAAGATTCTAGGTTGCTAGGGCGTTTGTTGCTAAAGTGTTGCTAATTGGTCGGTATGTGGTTTACAGGGTGTTACTATGGACTTGCTTGGGTGTTCTGGGTAGAACAGTGAACACCATGAACAGTGACTATATTCAAATCAACACTAAAGCATGATAACTGCTGTGATTTCCGCAAATCGGAAAACACGGACAGAATCACGGAATCCCGTCATAAAAATGGAATTTACTGTGCAACACCAAAGCTCCTTTCAAGGAAAATCTGTACACACGGCGGCCATATTTGCAACGCCACTGAGCAGTTCATACAAGACCAAGTCCTTTCTAAATGAATGGGGGAATCCTGAAATCTTAAAAATTGCTTGCTGAACTCACAATTAAATTACATAATTCAAATCAGCTACGAAATCTGAAATGAACTGCCCCATGAATGTTGTTCCCTATGCTCAAATAGCGTTTAAAAAGCTCATTTGTCAGGCTAGACCAGCCAATGCGCATGCGCAGCCATAAGCTGCGCATGTGCACTAGCCGGTCCAGCCTAAGGTTTCTTTGGGAACCGGCACTTTTATTAGATAACACAGAATGTCACGGAATTTGCCAAATTTTGGATAAATGAACCAAAAGTAGGTCAGTACACTTAAATCAAAACCCAATATAGACTAGTGTCTGTGAATATTAAGCCACAAAAATACAATTTAAATATGAATCCTACATATTCTGCGTATCTCTGTGTGAATGAATGGCGCAGACGTGCCATTTCGTTTAGTACACACAGACTGAAGTATGTGGGACACTTGCAGTATTTTTTGCCTTTGCTGCATCAGTATATAAAGAGTATATGAGCTCAATTTCAAAACAATTTTCAAAAATCTTGTTTTTTCATTGTGCATTCAAATTAATCTCAGTCAAACAGCAGTTGGTTTATTTTGATGTACAGTAAAAAAAAATCAAAAATAAAATACAGCCATCGCGATAAAACACAATAAAAACATGAAATAAACCATTATCTGTTTTTGCAAATAAACTAGGGCTGTCAAACATACAAAATAAAAGTTTGCCTAATATATGTGTGTGTGTACTGTGGGTAATTATCATGTATTTATAAATACAAACACATTTATGTATATATTTAAGAAATATTTACGTATATTTATTTATTGTAATTTTTTATATAATTTATATTATATATAAAAACAAATATTTCGTATATAAATAACATATTCCTCTTAAATATATACATTAATTTGTGTGGATTTATATATACATAATAATTACACACAGTACACACACATATAAACTCAAACTTTTATTTTGTATGCGATTAATTGTGATTAATCGTTTGACAGCCCTAAAATAAACTCTTCATATGAGTACATGAACACATAAACATCTCTAGAACTGCTCTGAGAGTCACTTCATGAAAATTTTGCCATTTCTTCTGAGTAAAACTGATCAAAATAAAAGTTTAAGTTAAAGTTTAACTTAAAAAAAACTGTAACAGAAATATATTACTTAATGTAATGATACTATTAGTACTACTACTACTACTACTAATAAAACTATTGTTGAAACATTATTTTTTAAATACTATTTATCAGATAAATTATTTATGAGAATTAATTTACCAGAAAATGTAAATACAACACAGGATTTCTGAAATAATAATAATAATAATAATAATAATAATATATTTTTAATAAAGTCAATTAGTTGGAGGTGCATTTGATTTATTAAAATGTATTGAAACCATTAAAATGGAATCTAGAAAATTAATGGAAATCACAGAATATAAAATAAAACTGAATTTGAGGGGAGAAACTTTTCTTAGGGCACTAAAAATGTATTTTCATTAAACTTTTAATAAATAGAAAAATTCAAACAAAAACGGAATTTGGAAAAAAACAAAACAGAATTTAAAAATAAAAAGAATTTTCAACAACAAAAAAAAAAATACAGGAGCTGTATGTTTAATAGGTAACACTACAATAAGGTTCATTAGTTAACATTAGTTAACTACATACAGTAAGTTAACATGAACTAAGAATGAACAATACTTCTACAACATTTCATAATCTTACACTGTGAAAAACAGAAAAAGTACTGGCATAACATTATCCATTACACATAACATTATCCATTAATTTTATGGATATTTCTGTTAACTCTAAAACACAATGCAATGAAGTGTGAAATTCAAAATACTGGTAAAACGCCTGTAAAAAAAAATAAATACTGAAAAATTCCTGCAAATTATACAGTATATTGTGCCCTATTTATTTGTATTGTTAATTTCAGCATCTACTAATGCATTATTAAAATCACAAGTTGTAATTTCAAACAATGAACGACTGTGCCTTTATTAACTAACATTAACAAAGATTAATAAATAGTGTGATAAATGTATTGTTCATTGTTCGTTCATGTTACATTAACTAATGTTAACAAATGACACCTTATTGTAAAGTGTTACCGTTTTAAAATATTAGTTTTACTGTTTTGCAGAGTCTTTTGTTTTTAACCTTAAGAGGTTAAAAAGGTTAATTCATAATGAAAAGCTGTTTTTGTTTTTTAGTTTTCATTCCATTCATCGAATTCCAAAACAATCCTTATTTTATCATTAATTTCCCAATTATATCATTACACATACTGTTCTAGAAGATTTTGGTCATAGCGCCAAACCCTAAGTAGAAATCACATGTAAACGATGGCAGAATGGTAAATTACATTAGTGCGGTTGCACAAACAAGTCTAGGCAATTAGATGAAAGAGTGTTTGTAGCTTTCAGGGCCAGAAATGAGTTATTTGGAAGCCAACGTTCAGTTGTTGTGCGTTTCACGTTACATTTCAATTAAACACCATATGGTGGAACTTAGTGGTGATGTTCCATAACAAGCATGAAACCATTATGGATACATAAACATTCACCAGTTATTATTAAATAACGTCTCCGTTTTTCTTGTCAGTCCCAGAGGGAAATTTCTCCACTCCCTCTTCGGGCACGCGACACCCCCTGGTGGCCTGGATGAGAAGTTAGCGCTTCTCCATTTGCGTTAGTCAGGGTGTATATATGTCATGCGTTTTATTTTCCTCTTTGACAGAGGTTATATACACAGGAATGGCCCTCACGCACATGTGAGCTGCATTTATGCAAAATGGCAGCATATGTGTGTTTTTTTTCTCCGCTTTACTGGAATGAGACCACAGTTTGAATTTTCCACAGCATTACTCGCGGTTAAAGACGAGGGAAGCCCAAAACAATGTGACACAGAAGAGAGCGAGAGAAAGAGAGAGAGAGAAAGCGGGAGGGAGAACAACAAGGTCATTTAGTGTGTTCTCCAAAGAATGACTTCACTTAAGCCATTAAGAGTGAATGAAAAGCAGACGCCCTGCTCTGCGCTGGTCAACTTGTGATGCCAGAGAGAAAAGAAGAGTTGATGGAGAGGGAGATTTTAGAAGAAAGACAGATGAGAGCGCCAGGAAATGAAGACAGGGCCAAATCAAGATGTTGAAGAGCACTAGATGAGGAGACTACAAGAGTGGGGATGGGAATCGTAATGGGGTTGAATATTTCTGGTTTTGATTCCAGTTGCTTAAATGACACTTTGGATTCCCATGCTTAAAGAAGAACTGCAAGATATGTTGAATAAAATGATATTTATATTAAATTAACAGTTGAATCTCATGTGAGAGTTCTTAAGCTTCTTGACTGTATCAAGTAAAGAACCAAAACTAACAAGTAAAAAATGTCAAATTTATTTAATAAACTAGTTTTTAAGGAGCACCTGTTTGTCTGATGTTGTGTGTGGCAGCGAGGACCATTCAAAAGACATGTTTTTTTTTGTTTTATATTGTCTTTATATTCATTGTACTATCTTTATTGTCTGTCAGACTGCAAGCTAACACTTTGTCGAAAAGTGAGCGTGTTTTGCTATGAAGCTATAGCAGAGCATCACTGCAGAATAACAGTGCAGTGTTCTTTGATGTAAAAAAACTCCAACAGCAAACACAGATAAATAAACCAATATATTGGACAGACACAGAAAATATTGGTCTGTCCCAGTATGGAAAGTTTGAAAGGTGCAGGACAGATGTGGCAGAAGAGAAGGACAGGAATAACTACATACACATGCAGTAATGTTCAGCTCTTTTTCTACTCCAGATAGCATGAGGAGAGACAGAGCAGGAGGACTGTTGTGAACCTCAATAGAGTGTCTGTTTATCAGCCTTAAATCCCTCTTTCTTACTCTCCTCTCAAAGAAAATACATAGCGCCTTTGAGATCTCTCACGTGGGAGTTGATCAGGGTTAACAGCAGCGAGACTGAATGGAACAAATGACAGTTTTCACACGCAATGAGAAGATACAGACGAGCAACCATCTTCTCTGTGGACGAGAAAAGACATTAAACCTGAATGTTTTAACATTCGCCTCCTCCACACTTTTCTGCAATTAATTTAATCCAAATTACTTTAACATACGGTTTTGAACATTCTTACTAGGGTAATTTCAACCTCAGGTGTGCTGAGTATTTTTTTCTAAACCTTATCCACCTTTTCAATGTGGAAGTAAGCCAGTGGGTGAGACCTCTGGTTTATTAGCCGCTATAGGGAAATAATAAGAAACCTAACAACATGCAGTAAACAGTAAAACTGTTTGCACTTCAAACCAATGTGTTCATAATTAAGATAATACATTAAAATAATATGGGAAGACACACCAATTTGCAATATAAAGAAGCAAAATGAGCTGTTATGTACAGCTAAAAATAGCTGACACGGATGAGACCAGAAGCCAGACCCATGATATTTATGGCTGCACCCACTCTTACGAAAAGAAAAAGGTGGATACTTTAAAATGTAAAATTTAGGTTTGAAAATTCTTAGAATGTTCCTTATTTAAAATCCAACTGACATTGATGATGTAATTGGAACTTTTGCATACTGAATTGTGACTCTTTTGGCGCAATTTGCTCACTGCGACTCTCTGTACAGCATCATGGGTAATATAGGTTTTCACCTTTGCTATCAAAAGCATTTTAAAAATAAGTTGAATTAATGTGAACAGATTGGTTCATACAAATATATACACTGAAAAAAAATGTTGAATCAACTTAAAATGATTTGTTACCCTGCTGCCTTTAAAATTTTAAGTTCAGTCAAGTCAAATAAGTTTAGTCAGCTTGAAATGTTAAGTTGTACTAAGTGACAGTTTAGATATTTGAGTTGACTAAACAACAAAGTTGGTTTGTTAAACTTAAAAGCTGGGTTTGTTACCCAGCTGCCTTAAGATTTTAAGGTGAATCAACTCAAATATCTAAGTTGTCACTTAGTACAACTTAACATTTCAAGTTGACTACCTTTTTGAGTTGACTAAACTTATCATTTTAAGGCAGCGGGGCAACAAATTATTTTAAGTTGACTCAAATTATTTTAGAGAACCTTAAAGTTCACAACAGGTCGGTTAATCACTTTTCCTGTGGAGAAAATGAATGAGTTTTTACATCTGGAAACTAACTGTTGCACTCTATTAGAAGTGGAGTGGTTCAGTTTTCACAGTATTAGTAAGTGCTGAGCTAATGTTTATCACATGCTAGCGTTGTGTATGAAAATGACACAAAAGGTGTGTTTATATGCGGAAAGGTCAGCATGAAACAGTAAGAAAGGTCCCAGATTGTGCGCAGTATCTCATACGCTTGTCTTTTCTCTCCGTGGTGTCCTGTGCTTGTGTGGCCCGGCGCTGGGCTGTGGAGGGAAGCAGGAAATGTATGAACCATGAAGGCATGTGTTTATGCTGGATAGAGTCGATACTCACCAGCCAGAGGGAAAACACACACCACGGGCCTGTTCTCTCTCCGTCTCTGCATCTACAAAGCATTCTTCTTGTGTTGTTTTATTTTTTTCCTTTACAAAAGAGAAACCACTGTGAATTATCTCTTGTTCTCCAAACGACCAGTCATCAAAACATTGAAATTATTGAATTATGTAGTAAGCAAAACACATTACACAAAGTGAAACTCTTATGTTTGAGCTTTTCTGTTGTCTACACTGTTAGACATTTCAAAGGGTTTTACAGTAACTAACTGGCAACACTGTTGCCGGTAAGTTACTGTAATCAAGATTTACAGTAGCAAACTGTACTGTTTTACAGTCAAATACTATAAAAAATAGTCAAATTCATCAGTATACTACTGTAATTCATTCATTTTAATATAGATTTCAGTAGATTTTAAAATTTTAACATTGATTTCAACATTTGAAATTTCAAATACTTTATTTAAAACAATGCATGTATAACACTTAAAAATACAGTCTTCCACTGCTGGAACAGTGCATCTTCACCATTTCCCCTGTCTTAGGACGTTTTGCAGTGCATTATATTGTATCCTCTGGATTTATCCTCACAAAGAATCTATAGGCCACAGAAACATATTTGGAGAAAAAGACATGCAGTCAAAGAATGCACAGCCATCTGCAAAACCCAGGTGCTGCTCCGAAACGTGGCCACCACCTTTGGTCACCAAATGTCTTCTCTGAAAAACAAGTAGTAGAAATGGCACACTTTTAAAAGGAAAACCCCACATAGAATATACAAACATCTCAAAACCATATTGTTCTCTTACCATGACTTATAAGTCTCGGAGTGGTTAGCGTGCTCATGTTTTTCTTGATGCTTCATTGCAGTTGCCTTTAAAACACTAACACAAAAAAATGCAGTAAATCTTACATTTCATTAAAAATTATAACAAACTAATTCTAAAACTAGAAAGGCAGCTAACAGTTAGCTATAAAACTTGTCTACCCTAGCTAACATACGATTTTATTTTCTCAATAGGCTACTGGCCAACATGAACTACTAGCACCTAAACATAATTTCACATTAGTTAACCTGATGTTAATATAAGATAAGCGTTGCTCGTTAAAAATAACTTTGGTAACTTAATTCAATAATCTGACAAAAGCCATTTGAAACGACAGCACAGTTTACTATAGAAAAGTTTGTAACTGCCATGTTGACGGGTAAATATTATTAGGTTAAACTGGTGTGCAGAAATCTGACAAACACTCAGACAAACGTACATATATTTTAACCTTACTTGCTGGTCTTAAACTCTGGTTAAGTTGCATCGACACACGGCGTAGATGTTCTCCGGAACTCTTCCACCCTCGCGGGTTCATCCCCGGGCAAACGTCACGGCGCTGTCCCACTGCTTCAACGTCTTCCTCGGACACGTGTGGCGCGGCGCAGCGCGACTCCACAAAAGACAAGATAGAACCCATTAAATATACTATCTTCAGTGGATGCTTACAGTAAAGTAATGCCCCGGTATATTTCTGACTTACAGATGTACTTCAAGAACTCGCGCTGTGTCTGACATGAAGGACAAATGGATTTTCCGATCATTATAAGCAATGCAACACGTGCAGCGTAGTCCGTCCCAAGCTGTTGCAGCATTGTAGACATGGTGTAGGGCAAATCGTGTCAGTCCAAATATAATAAATGAGGAAAATAAAACAACCTCAATAGAACACCGCCAATGAGGCCATTGCATCAAATACAGTAGTATACAGCAATTTTAAAAAATACATCAAGTCTCTGTATGTGGGGTCTGACTGCAATGGTTATTACAGTTATTTACTGCAAAGGGAATTTGCAGTATTATACTGGGTGATATTCAGTTATTAACTGTAGAAATTACAAAAATGTCTAACAGTGTAGCTCTCCTATTTATATCAAAAACTTTCAGTATTTTCAAATGATACATTGTAAAAAACAATGTGTCGAGTCATCTTAAAATAATTTATTACCCAGCTGCCTTAAAATTTTAAGTTCAGTCAACTCAAAAAGTTGTAATGTTGTAATAAGTGACAACTTAGATATTCAACTTAAAACGATAAAAGCTGTTTGAATCCATTTAGTGTCTCCATTAATAACCAACTAAAATGTCTTGTGATTCCAAGTCATGTTCAATCATTCTCAGCACATTTCTGCTGTTTGTTTCTTGTCGTCAGTTACTGTAATCATGCACACAAACTGCACACCGTCCAGGGAGGCCCGTATGTGTTTCGCCGCTTATGTGTGATCAGCGGCGTGTGGTTTGGGTGGTGAGCTGCACAATGCAGGGAAGACACATCTGTGGGCTTCTCTTCTGACAGCAACTTCCCCCAGTGCATCACGGGAAAGCAGGAGTTATGAGAGGGAGAAAAAGTGAGGGATGATGGTTTGTGGTTGTTAATGCATCTTGAGTTTAGAAGGGAGAAGCTGCTAAAGTTGTAGATGCAGAATTGCATTTCAAGTATGAAAATAAAGAAATGTTGTAAAATTAAAACTACTGGGTTGACACAGTTAAAAGAAAATACTCTTTAGGTTAAAGGCTAAATAGATTGTGGTTGTAGGCAGTGCACTGCAGAGACTAACTGAAACTGTAATCATCCACATGACATTTCCACATATGCTGTTGCACCGAGGCTTTAGTGCAGTAAATGTCAAAAAAGGAAAAAAATCAAGCTTCTTAATGATTAAATCAGATGAGATTTGATTTGTTATACAGGGCCGTTTCTGCGTGTCCTGTAGTGATGGTACATCAGAGTGAGACAGTGATTATATCTGGAGGGATTTGTACTTTACTGATTGACAGGTTCAGGGGTTTGGATTGAGGTTTGTACGGCTGATTGATCCACTTTCCCATGATTCTTTCAAGCAGCAGCTTTATTTAGGGGATTTTATTGGCGATTAGCACCAGCTTTACCCCAGATTAATATTGTTGTTGCAGTATGTAGGTATATAAATAGGGGCATATGGGGCAGATGACACAAGGATTTTATCTCAGTAACGATATGGAGTGTCAAATATCCAATGAGAAAATGCCTGTTTTCTCTGGTAGTGATTTTGTATGTTGGTTTCAAACACCTAGTTTAAAACTGTCATAAATTGCACTTACATTTTTGTATTTGTAGATTTTACCTGAAAGGTGTTCTCAGGATAGGAGTATTTTTCAGGTTGGGGCAAGTTGTCGTGTTGAAAATGATTTCTGTTGGCCAAAATAATGATGTTGTTAAATTTGTTTGTATGTGACCTTTTCCATTTGCTGCTGCTTTAGTGAATTTTGTGTTTTATTATTGTTTTAATGTTTAAGCATTTTATTAAATAACTGATACATTTTCTAATACAATAGAAGCCCATTTCTGCCACAAAGGAAAAATAAATAAATAAATAAATAAATAAATCATACTTTGGTTGATCAAAAAGTTAATTGTGAGATGCTACATCGTAATTATGAAATGTGAAATTCAACATTGAAATAAAAAGTCGTAATTATGACAAAATGTTTAAATTATGACGCTAAATTGTATTTAAGATAAAATTTGAAATTAGACTGACAAATGACATTGTTTTAAAACTGAGTTAAAGTCAATGACAAAGTCAGAATTGTGACATTATGATTATGAGATAAAAGTTTAAAATTGAGATGTCATAATTATGACAAAAATTGAAATTATGACACAAGTATGAGATAAAAGGATGAGACTGAGAAGATAAGATAAAAATTTGATTGAAATTGACGTGCTACAACATACTGTAATTATGAGATAAAAGTTTGAAATTGAGATAAGTCATAATTATGACATTAACATTCAAAATTATATAATAATAGAATTCTATAATAATAAAATTCAGAGTTGAGAAAAGTCATTATGACAAAAAGTTGAAATTACACTGCATTATAATTATGAGATAAAAGGTTAAAACAGATAAGTCATAATTGACAAAAATAAGTAAAAAAAAAATAAATAAATAAAAATACAAAATTAAATAAGTCAATAGAAAAAGTTGAAATTGACGCACTAAAACATTATAATTGAGATAAAAGTTTGAAATTGAGTTAAAAGAGTTAAAAGTCATAGTTATGACATTAAAATTAGAAACTAAGTAAAAGTCAATGACAAAGACAGAATTATGACACTACAACATAATTATGAGATAAAAGGTTGAAATTGAGATGTCATTCTGACAAAAAAGTTTCAATTATGACACACTACAAGTGTGAGTTGAGACTGAGATAATAATTAATAATTGATATCAAAATTAAAAACTAAGATAAAATATTGAGAGGTCAATTGAAAAGTTAAAATTTAGGCACTACAACATACTGTAATTATGAAATAAAAGTTTGAAGCTGAGATGTTATAATTATGATGTTAACATTCAAAATTAAGGTAAAAAGTCATAACTGTGATATTAAAATTCAAAGTTGAGAAAAAAAAGTCATTATGACAAAAGTTGAAACTACACTGCATTATAATTGAGACAAAAGTTTAAAACTGAGATAAGTCATAAATGACAAAAAAGATAAAAGTAGGAAATTAGAGAAGTCAATTGAAAAAGTTGAATTGATGCACTACAACATACTGTAATTATGAGATAAAAGTTTAAAATTGAGATTATGACTTTAAAATTAGAAACAAAAGTCAATGACTTTCATAATTATGACTTTAACTTTCGAAATGGAGATGAAAAAATATAAACGACATTAAAATTCAAAGTTGACAAGTTAAAATACATTCTGATGTTCATTCATGTTTTTTTTTTTCATGCTTTAAGTAAAGAAGAAAAAAGATTAACGGTTCATGTGACACAAAACGGTATTTATTGTTTGAATTTCTTAAAAAATGACAACATTTTAAAGACCTTGTTTCATGCCTGAAGTAACCTGCTCTGTCTTGTCTGTCAGCATTGTTTGTGAGACATAGCAGGCCAGTTATGACAAAAAATGTAAAATTACAACATGCTGCATCATTATTATGAGATAAAAGGTCAAAATCGAGATAAGTCAGTTGAAATTATGATGCACTACAACATAATTCTGAAATAAAAGTTTAAAATTGAGAGAAAAGTCATAATTATGACTTCTGCATATGTATACCTTGCATGAGAATCAGCCTACTATTCTAAAAATTGTCCCTCTGTACTGAAACAGTAAATATTTAAAGACTGAATAAATGGCACACTTTACCTTTAAGAGCTTTTGTTCTTGATTCACCTCACACCTCTGTTGAAGCTCAGTAAATTCAACAGAAAGCGCGTGATTTAGACTTGGGTTTCCTTCTGAGATTTTTCAATTCCAGCGTGGGTTTGGCCTTCGCTGTGATTGGCGATACCACCCCTGTCGTTGGCGTCTGTTCATATTTTAAGATTGATTTTCATTTTGAGAAATGAAAACTTGCGAACGCTGGGGTGAGCTGATTTTTTTTCGCTTCCCATAGTTTAGTCAGACGACCGCACTTCATGCAACAAACCTCAGCGGAGCTTTTAAGCGAAGGACATTTTTACACAGTGCAGATATATCATTAACCCTCTACACTTGTCCTCAGAGACGCTTACCATTGATCTTTCATGTGGCCTGTGGGGTCCCACCGTTCTTCCATTCGGCGGGACACGAGGGGTTTGGGAATGTAGCGCCAAATGCGCGCCAATTTAGCGACTGGAGAAATAAGCAAAAGCGAGCTGATCGTGTGGAAAGCAGTGCTGTACGACGTCTCATATAACTCTAATTAAAGAGCCATTCAGGGCCCTGTTCTGCTGAAAGCATTTCCAGACCTGTATCTCATCCCCCTCTCCTCGATCCTTGTTATTTTTTTTTTTCGTTCGTTCGTCTTACGGTCCCAGTGGGGTGACTATCGGTGAGGTATTTCCTGCAGTAAGTCTTTCCTGCGTGGCTCTCGCGCTCTGCCCAGGGAGCCGTGAACCAAAGCAGGCGCCCAGACTGACAGCAACAGGCCAGCAGAGAGAGAAACCCAAGCTTCGTCTTGGAACCGCGTTCACGCTACATCTCCCAGATTCGAATCCAAGATCAGCTTGTCCTATTTTCTGTGCTGCCTTCGGTCGCAGGCGAGGGTGACCCAAAAAACGGGCGAGGCGATGCTTTTCAAAAAACGCCACGAGCACATACTAGGGTGAATCTCACAAAAACATGGCCTCGATCATGTTCCATATGTTTACTAATATTATAGTTTGTGTTTTTTTATTTATTTTCATTTTTACATATTAACAAGTATACTTTTCATGTGATTAGCCGAAAGGATTTTTTTTTTTTTAGGTTTGGGCAAGTTGAGATGTTGAAAAATATTTTTTTATTATGATGGTAATGATTATGTTATTTAATTAAATTTAAGTTATATATTTATTTAAATTGCTTTAAATCTATTAATTGTAATAAATAATTGTAAAACTTATTTTATTAGAGTGTCAATAAGAATAAATTTAAATATGTAATACTATTTTAGAATTCTTTGAAATATTCAAAAAAAATTTCTACTTTCTGTACTACAATAAGGAAGTCTTTTGTTTTTTTAATTACAATTAGCATAGATTTAAAAAATAATGATTAAAAACAATTGTATGAAGAAATAAATTAAGATAAAATAATTACTTTTTTAAATATATATATTTTTTAAGAATGAATATGTGGTATGTAACAAATTTCTGGATGGAATTAGTTTTAATAATAGCTATTTTAATTAAAAATAAATTTAAATATTATTAGTAATATATTAATATCAATAATGATATATTTTTTTTAAAAACATACTATTTTAGGATTCTTCAATATTCCTTAATATACAGTATTTTTACTATCATGTGGATTACAGTTAGAAACTTTCTTTCTTTGTTTTTTTATTTATTACAGTTACAGCATTAATTTTAAAAAAAGAACTGCAATACTGCCATAATGTATAAACACTTCGCTATAATTTTTTCCCAGTCATCTTATTGCAAAAATATTAATTATTAATTTATTTGTTTGCTTGCTTGCTTGCATTACAGTAATAAGAACTGAGAATGAAAATGTGCTTTAATTAATAAATGTCATGAAAATAAAATGTTTAATGGTACAAGAAAAGTTTTTTTTTATTGTCTATAGGCCACAAAAGAAATACCAAGTTATACGTTAACAAACCATACAATTTTCAAGTAGACAGTCTGAAATGTTATTTTAACCTTTGTATTATTTATTTAAAAAAATCATTTTTACAGTACATTTGAAGAGTTTACTTGCAAAAATAGATAACTCAGTTTTTTTAATGTTCAAAAATCATGTTTTTTTTTTGTATGTTATCATGTTTTTATTGTGTTAGCTGTATTTTTTACTTATTTTTACTTAACCAAAATAACCCAGCTGCAGTTTGATTGAGATTAATTGGAATGCACAATGAAAAAAACATGATTTTTAAAAAGAAATTGTTAAAAATGGAGATATCTGTTTTTTGCAAATGAACTCTTCATTTGTAGATTGTATTCTTGACAGCTTTTCTCAGCTCACTGAGAGTCAGAGAGAGAGAGATGCTATGGCGCCATCGCTCTCGTTCTCCCGACCGCCTCCGTTCCCTGACCTGAATGAGACGTTTCGCTTTTGAGTTGCTGTCAGACACCTTGTGTTTGAAGCGGCAGACGAGCTCCATTGTTACTTGCTGTATGGGCGTAATGAAGATTTCCACTGCAGCCTCAATGCGGACGCTCGGCCCAGTCACTCTACAGAAACAAAGCTATTCACTGAAAGATTTTGATGTGCTTTTCTGAAAGCTAATTTAACTCCAGCAGGGCCAGACCAGCGTTCGGCATCTCTGCACACATCTGATAGCAGACCAGGTCTTCATACCTGCTGGAAATCTGATGGGGTTTAAACTCTATGGCCATAAATATACAGCCCTGTTGTGCATTCTTAACATGCTTTCTTGCATTACTGTGGCGAAAGCACTGAACGGGGCATGGTGACCGTTTAACTACTTTCTCTTCAAACCGTTAATATGTAATGGCAGTAGTTCAGCGAAAAGAGAAAAATAGTGGAATTGCATTGAGAGACATTTTGCAATTTCATTTTCAAAAGCTTCTTTTGAACATGTTTTCCTCCCAATCTGCTTGCGATCTTTCTTTCCAGCTTACTTTAGAGTAAGTTTAAAAAAGGTTTGAACTTTTAAATGTGTTCTCCTTTCAGACTTTTTCAAATATTCTTTATTTTAAACTCTTTTAAATGTTTTCTTTTAAACTTTTTCCTTTCAAATGGTCAATTTTTGAAAACATTTTGTTAATTGTTTACTTCTGTCAAAATAAATGTAAAAATTTATTTTGAACACTTTCTCTTTAAACTGTCAATCTTTTTCTTACTTTTTCAAACAGTTTTAAACTTTCCTTTAAACTTTTTCAGACTTTTTCATATAGAGTTTCTTTTGAACTGTTTCTTTCAAAAAATTTCAAACTGTTTCTTTCAGTTTATTTCAGAGTTTAGTTACTTTCTTGCAAACTTAATTTCTTTCAAAGTTTTACAAACATTGTTTTTTCGGACTTTATTTCAAACTTTTTTTAATGTTGTTTACTTCTGTCAAAATAATTGTACAATTTTCTTTTGAAAACTTTCTCTTTAAACTCTTTCTTTTAGAACTGTAAAACTTTTTCTTCCTTGTTCAGACAGTTTCAAACTTTTAGACTTTTTCAAACTTTCTTTCATACTTTATTTCAGACTTGCTTTCTTTCAATCTTTCTTTCGAATTTTTTCAAACATTCTTTCAAACATTCTTTCAAACTTTATTTCAAACTTAATTTCTTTCAAACTTTTTTAAACATTCTTTCAAACTTTGTCAAACTTTCTTTCTTTCAGACTTTATTTCAAACTTTCTTTCAATCTTACTTACAAACTTTTTCAAACATTATTTTAAACTTAATTTCAAACTTAATTTCTTTCAAACTTTTCATTCTTTCAAATTTTATTCCAAAGTTTTTCCTTTGTTTTTTAGAGCATTCTTTCCTCCTATCAAACTTACTTACAAACTTTCAAATATTTTTTATTTATTTATTTTTTTTTTTTCTCAAAATGTTTTCCTTTCAACCTTCAGTCTTTATTGGAAACTCTCTATGAAACATTTAATATTTCAGCTATTCTTTTGAACATTTTCTGTTTAAACTTTTTCTCTCAAACCTTTTTTTTTTTTTTTAAAGAATTGCCCAACTTCCTGTCCTTTCCTTTCCTTTCCTTTCCTTTCCTTTCCTTTCCTTTCCTTTCCTTTCCCTGAACATTTCTATGAAAACATTCAAAGGAAAAATCTTGTTTCTGTCTTTCTTTTTAAACCTCACGTTTCCTTTTTAGAATTTTTTTTAGAACATTCTTTCCCTCAGTCAAACTTTAAACTTTCTTTCAAATATTCTTGATTTCAAACTACAGTTGGAAGAGCTTCACTATAACAACATCGCTCTGCGTTGCCAAAGCCCTGTCAAAATGATAACAGCAAAGAAATTATAAAGTGTTGGAGAAACTCAAGTGCACTAGATATTCTAGTCTTTCTCTCTTCATCTTCTTTATGTGTGGAACTCGTCCTGTTTATACAGTATGAGATAGGAAGTGGTTCAGTGTTTTTTTTTCTCTTTCCATTCCCTGTTGTATTTCCTCGTTGAGAGCGGCCGATCCGGGGGTAGCTGCGGTCAGCTGCCCACATCTGCAGTTCGGAAAACGGTGCAATTTAAAACGAGGGCAAAATATACAGGAGAGTCTCTTTTCATCTCTCGGCTCCCACAAAGGAGAGCGAGGAGACGAGATGAGAGAAATGAGGGCTCAGGCAGACCTCTGCTGGATCTTCTTTCCATTTGGATATGAGGCGTAATCCAGCGTAAGTGAAATCACATGCTGAATTATCCCATCCAGAAGGCAAGGCGAGCGCTGAAGGAGACTTTAATGATGATGAAGCTCTCCGGTTCCCCTAATGAAGCCGCTGATTGGATACTTTCTTCATGTCAGCACACCAGGCTGCGATCGTTTCCTTCTTCGTGACGTTTTAGACGGCTTAACTCAATCACAGCCTTAAAAAACAATCCTTAAATTCATGAAGGTCCAGCATGTAGACACTAATGTCCTGTTCCTTCATTACTTGTTTACAAACATCCAAGAGACATAGAGTATGAACTACATTTATTATTGGTTGGGTTTTCTACTTGTTTAAGGCCCATTCACACCAATAATGATAAAGACACAGAGAAACAATATCTTTAGAATCACATTGGAAAAACATTGACACCCAATCAGACTCAATCCTGCTATCACAAGCTTGGGAATTTAAAGGGGCAGACGTGTGGAATAAACAGGCAGATCGTCTGCTGGTGTGGACGCTGATATAGTTGTCTTTATAGTAGGACGTTCGATTAATTATAAGCAAAATAAATTTGACTGTGAAGATACCCACAAAAGATTATTTAAAGCTATTTTGTGTTAAATGAGAAAGTACGGACATTTCAAATTGTAGCTTTAGAAAAGAAATATTTTATTTGATTCAACATAGAATTTATTACACATAAACATTTAGGCTGCAACGACCTAATGCAAACTATGGAACGTAAAAGAAGATAATTTCAGTATTTTTTGTTCGTACAATGAAAGTCATTGTTAACTAAAACAGCTTTGTTACCAACAGTCTTCAAAATACTTTCTTTTATGTTCAACAAAAGAAAGGTTTGAAACAACATGAGGGTGAGTAAATGATGACAAAATGTAACTTTTGTTAGGTAAACTATACCTTTAATGTTTTTATTATTATTATTAATAATAATAAATGGACTTTATTGGTGCCCCAATTTTGAACTTCCAAAATGTAGTTTAAATGCAACTTCAAAGGACTCTAAATGATCCCAGCCGAGGAAGAAGGGTCTTATCTAGCGAAACGATCTGTCATTTTTTTCGTAAAATTTTTAAGCACAAAAGTTTGAGTAGCACAGGTTATGAGATGCGCGTTCATTTACTATTGAATCACGTCGAAAGGTCACGCGGAATGTAGGTGGAACCACAGACCCAGTGTTTACAAAGCGAACACACAAAGACTAAGAAAGTGCAAGTAAGTCAAATGCTGTTTACAAACAAAAAGGTACAATGATGTCGGACGATTCTGAAGTTGTAGGAGAAAATAACATGGACTTTTTCAACATACTCTATCTCTTTGAGCCGGAATACACAGACGATGAACTTGTGCTTGTTTCGAAGACGTGATTCGTAGTAGTGATGGGAAGTTCGGATCATTTTACTGACTCAGACCTTTGAGTCATTTCGTTCATTTTAGCAAAATCAGCATCATGTGACAGCCCCATAGGATGAACGAACAACTCAAAAAGCCCAAAGACTCGAAACATGTTGCGCATGCGAGGCTGAACGAATCACTTCCCGAGATGGCTCATGAGATGAGTCACATTAAAGAATAAAACAAAAAATGAACGAATCGTTCAAGAATGACCTGTGGACGCGCATCCCTGAGCCTGTGCTACACAAGCTTTTGTGCTTAAAAAGTATACAATTTTTTCTTTTTCGAAAAACAATGACTGATCGTTTCGATAGATTAGACTCTCCTTCCTCGGCAGGGATTGTTTAGAAAACTTCCTTTTCTTTCCTTTCCTTATGTGTAAATTGTTGTTCTGGAGATGGAATTCTGGAGATGGAATTCTCCTTTAAATGTGCTAAAAAATGTAATCGCATTATTTGTTCATAACTAATCAATTAAGTTAACATGTTAAACTGACAGCCCTACTTTAAAGTTATCTTTATAGTTATCGTTCTTGGTGTGAAGAAGGTGTGGCCTATAGCATTAAAAGTGGGTGTGGCTTAATATTCTAAATCTTTTTAAAAGTATAACATACCCAAAAATTAAAATTCTGTCATTGTTTATACAGCCTCCTTTTCTGACGCTTGGTGTGAGACAAGTTCAAAAACACAAGCTCAAGATATATTCACGTTTTATTCTACAACATCAGTTGTCAGAAGCTTTTCCTTGCTAACAAGTGGCTAAATTGGACTAGGGAGGTTGTTGTGGACATTATACAGCATCATGGCAAACAGGAAAACTCATCTACTTGCTTTTACAGCCTCAATGTGTTCATAATCGCACTCTTGCAAACTGATCTAACAGATAAAATGTTTCAAATAAAGACTGAAAATGTTGTCGAAAGCTTGATGGTGGTGCTGAAGTCATGCAACTGTTGTGCAGTTTATTTATAGCCTACATTTGGCTTTTTTATTTCCGGCAATTGTATTTAGGCTTTAAAAGTTTAGAATAATGAACAAAATGTGTAAGAATCAACTTTTAATGCTTATTTTCTGCAAATGGAAAAATCTAATTTTTGTCAAAGGAACCAGGTTGACAACCGGGTTGGCTTGCAAAAATGCGTCATCACTGCAGCGCTCTTGGGGAAACATTTAGGTTTGACATTTTGGCAGAAACTGCCTGAAAAGTTTCAGTCTAACACTCTTAAAAAAAAAAAAAAACCTTTAAGAACTGTAATATAGTGCAGAAGCCGTATGGACTCATTTCATATACTTCTGTGGTGCTTTTTAGATCTTGACAGGCATTCATTTTCACAAACACCTGCAATGCTTTGCTAAACATGGAAGAAATTAAGTCAACAACATGTGGATGAGTAAATAGTTCTTACTTTCTTCCTTCTGCTTAAGACTTGTCTGTGAGCTAAAAGTAGGTCATCACCAAACCTGTTGCGTTAGCTGAGCGTTTCTCTCTTCATTTCCCACTCTTTCTCCAGACCCCCCTGCTCTTGCTCCTCCTCCTCCACCTCCTCCTCCTCTCTCCTCAGGGATTTTTTTTCATTTGCAATTACAGTAATATATAACATCAGGCATTGGGAGATTTAGAGCTTTACCTTGCATAACCCAGTGGATTTAACTTTAGGGCTTTGGTTTGACTCCAGAACTCTAGCGCTGCCTGCGCTCAGAAACGAATGCAAACATTCACATCGCTGAAACCTCCAAAGGGCCATCAGGCAGGACAGTAGTAAACGCATTCATGATACTGGAAGCACATCATGGGTTATAATTTCTTCACTGTACACTCAGAGGGCCTACATTTCGACTTGCCCTTTTGTTAGTGCTCAAAAAGCCTTTTATGCTCACCAGGGCTGCATTTATTTGTTTAAAAATACAGTAAAAACAGTAAAATTGTGAAATGTTTTCATGATTTAAAATAACTTATTTCTGTTTGAATATATTTTAAAATGTAATTTATTCTTGTGAAGCAAAGCTGAATTTTCAGCATCATTACTCAGTCTTCAGTGTCACACAATACCTTAGAAATCATTCTAATATGTGGATTTGCTGCTCAAGAAATGTTACTTATGATTATCAGTGTTGTGATGCATAATATTGTGGTGGAAAATAATATTTTTGTCTCACTTTTTAACAATTTAATGCATAAATCGTACAGATCCCACATATTTGAAATTTTCATAGATAAACTGTACATTCTTTGTCATTATTTGTTTTTAAGGTCTGTTTCATAACAGAGTTTCTGATCATGAGCTAACTGTATTCCTCTCCAAATATGTGAAGTGCATTGTGGGTATGCAGCAAGAATGTGTATATACATGTTGTCCAGAGAGCAGCTCTTTTCTTCATTAGAGCTGATTTGATGTGACTTTATTTGAGTGAGGTTGGCTGACTTTTTTTCAGTTTGTGTTGCTGCGGCCCTCTGGTCTACCTGGCCAGAACCCACAGCCTGTAAATTTGATATAACGAAGCGTTCCAGCAAGCAGCGATATTGGCCAGAGACACAGGGGCAACGAGCGAAAGAGAGTGATCTGACTGGTGCAGAGCGAGGGTGGGATAGTTGGGAGAAAACGAGCGTATTTCAGAGTGTTTAGATGAGAAGCAGTCATCATGTCGCTCGATTCAGCTTGTACACTCAAGAACCATTTTTTAATTTCTTTGGCGTCTCAAGTGCTCAAGCTCTGGACGGTTTAAGATGTAAAGCTCTGCAGGATTAGGTTTGTAAGAAGAGGATGAGGAGGAGGAGACGTGAGCGACAGGGGCCGTTGACCTGGTCAGAGGGATGGCAGGGCGGTCAGCACAGAGCTTAGGAGGGAGTGATAAAGACTGATAGAGGTCTTCGGGAGGTCTTGCTTACATCAACTTATGGCTCACGCAACCTGGAGATGAGTTAGAGTTCAGTTCAAGAGCAGAGCCTCACGCCGTGAGACTGCAAACCAGTGTTAACATTCATTTAATGCATCAGGTTACATGAACTGACAAAAAACAGTATGTTTTACAGTATTCGTATTTATAGGTTAATATATGTAAATATATATAAATACATTTTATATATGTGATGCGATCTGGGAAAACCCGACTGATGTCGCACTGGGACGTTTTCAGGAAATTAAAAAAATAGGTTGAATGTAAATTTTTTTGTTTTTATTTTTTTTTTGGTCAAAATTAGGTTTTCATTAAATTATTATTCTATAACATCTTGTCTATCATCTCTGAAAATATCTTGGCGAAATTCACTTGTTTAATGCAGAAAAATAGCCATTTATTGCAGCAAGCAGAAATTACTGTCTCTTATGTTAAAGGAGAAGTTCACTTCCAGAACAAAAATGTACAGATAATTTACTCACCCCAGTCATCCAAGATGTTCATGTCTTTTGTTCTTCAGCTGATAAGAAGTTATGTTTTTTTAAGGAAAACATTTCAGGATTTCTCTCAATATAGTGGACTTCTACGGTGCCTGCGAGTTTGAACTTCCAATGCAGCTTCAAACGATCCCAGCAGAGGAAGAAAGATCATAGCAAAACGATCATTTATTTTCTAAAAAAATGTACAATTTATATACTTTTTAACCTCAAACGCTGGTCTCGTGTAGCTCTGCGTACTGTATTCTGGATCATGACGGTTAGTGTAGGTCGAAAAACTCTTATCTCATTTTCTACTCCTACCTTAAAAACGTCCTATATCGCTGTTTTACCCTTTTTGTAAAGTTCGTTTGATCTTCTTTGCACGGTCACTTTGTAAACAGCCAACTTACTGTTACATTCAAGTGATGGACAAAATAAAAAAAAAAAGTTTTGGAAATGGTATTAAAACCTAAAAAAGGTAAAATTTCACTATGTGTTGGGTTTTCCTAAATCGCATCACATATATTTATACAGCAGTTCTTTCTGGTCCTCGAATTGGATTGGCTGAGAGGAGTGCAATATTCTAGTGATATCGGAACTCTAGTTGTTTTATTGTTTGTATCAGTCCGCTTGTGGTTTTTGTGTCACAGGATGTACTTTTAAAGGAGAAGTCCACTTCCAAAACAAAGATTCATGTATAATGTACTCACCCCCTTGTCATCCAAGATGTTCATGGCTTTCTTTCTTCAGTCGTAAAGAATTTGTTTTTTTTGAGGAAAACATTTCAGCATTTTTCTCCATATGGACTGATATGGTGCCCCGATTTTGAGCTTCAAAAATGCGACTTCAAACGATCTCAGATGCAGTTGTAAACGGTCTTATCTAGCGAAACGATCGGTTATTTTCAGTAAAGAAATACAATTTAAATACTTTTAATGTCAAACGCCCGTCTTGTCTTACTCTGCCTGGACTGTATTTGTTCTGGTTCATGTCAGTTAGGGTATGTCGAAAAACTCCCATTTCATGTTCTCCCTCAACTTCAAAATCGTCCTATATCGCTGTTTTACCTTTTTTGTTAAGGATGTTTGATTTTCTTTGCATGTTTACATTGCAAAGACTGGGTCGGTACTTCTGCAGCGATGTAGGATGATTTTGAAATGATTTTTGAAGTTGAGGGAGAAAATACGATTGGAGGCTTTCGACATACCCTAACTGTCTTGAGTCAGAATACACAAAGTTCAGGGAGGAAAAGCGCTTGAGATTAAAAATAATTTAAATTGTATTTTTTTTAATGAAAATGACTGATCGTTTCGCTAGATAAGACCCTTCTTCCTCGGCTGGGATCATTTACAACCGCATTTGTGATCGTTTGAAGCAGCATTTAAACTGCATTTTGGAAGTTCAAAATCGGGGCATCATATCAGTCCATTATTTGGGGAAAAATGCTGAAATGTTTTCCTAAAAAACATTTTTTTTTCAACTGAAGAAAGGAAGACATGAACATCCTGGATGACAAGGGGGTGAGTACATTATATGTGAATCTTTGTTTTGGAAGTGGACTTCTCCTTTAGGAGCTTTTTAGGCAAGAATGTAGTTGTTTAGACTTCAAGTGTACGGGTTTGTTAATAAAGATAACGTCTATTTGAAAATTTGTTTTGACGTTTTCGAACATGCGAGCTCCAGGGTGTCAGCGGCCGTTCAGCGCTCATGAACCTGCCAAGAGCAGCCTCACCTCAGCCAGCTCTGGTGTCTCTTTAGTGGTTAACATGAGATATAATTAGTTTTGGTCACATTCATCTATTATTTGTTCCAGAGCAAATAGTTCTGACAAAAACTCATTATGTTTATGTAAATTCAGTGCTGTATGTCAGAGCGCTGCCTCTGTACCCTTGATTGAATTGCCTACCAACTTTTAAGATGGCTGTTGTTCATGTATTTACACACTCGTCCTGTCAGACTGTTGTATAATTGCAATAACACACTTGTAGCTGTGGGATATGGCTGTATATCTGCATGCTGTGATTACCTACCAAGAATTCTAAATAGTATTATATTTGTATAAATATATACAGGGTGGGCCATTTATATGGATACACCTTAATAAAATGGGAATGGTTGGTGATATTAACGTCCTGTTTGTGGCACATTAGTATATGTGAGGGGGCAAACTTTTCAAGATGGGTGGTGACCATGGTGGCCATTTTGAAGTCGGCCATCTTGGATCCAACTTTTGTTTTTTCAGTAGGAAGAGGGTCATGTGACACATCAGACTTATTGGGAATTTCACAAGAAAAACAATGGTTTTAACGTAACTTTATTCTTTCATGAGTTATTTACAAGTTTCTGACCACTTATAAAATGTGTTCAATGTGCTGCCCATTGTGTTGGATTGTCAATGCAACCCTCTTCTCCCACTCTTCACACACTGATAGCAACACCGCAGGAGAAATGCCAGCACAGGCTTCCAGTATCCGTAGTTTCAGGTGCTGCACATCTCGTATCTTCACACCATAGACAATTGCCTTCAGATGACCCCAAAGATAAAAGTCTAAGGGGGTCAGATCGGGAGACCTTGGGGGCCATTCAACTGGCCCACGACGACCAATCCACTTTTCAGGAAACTGTTCATCTAGGAATGCTCGGACCTGACACCCATAATGTGGTGGTGCACCATCTTGCTGGAAAAACTCAGGGAACGTGCCAGCTTCAGTGCATAAAGAGGGAAACACATCATCATGTAGCGATTTCAAATATCCAGTGGCCTTGAGGTTTCCACTGATGAAGAATGGCCCCACTCTCTTTGTACCCCATATACCACGCCATACCATCACCTTTTTTGTTCCAACAGTCTTGGAGGGATCTATCCAATGTGGGTTAGTGTCAGACCAATAGCGGTGGTTTTGTTTGTTAACTTCACCATTCACATAAAAGTTTGCCTTATCACTGAACAAAATCTTCTGCGTGAACTGAGGGTCCTGTTCCAATTTTTGTTTTGCCCATTCTGCAAATTCTGTGCGCAGATCTGGGTCATCCTCGTTGAGATGCTGCAGTAGCTGGAGTTTGTAAGGGTGCCATTTGTGAGTAGCTAATATCCGCCGAAGGGATGTTCGACTAATGCCACTCTCCAGTGACATGCGGCGAGTGCTACGCTGTGGGCTCTTGCTGAATGAAGCTAGGACAGCCACTGATGTTTCTTCATTAGTGACGGTTTTCATGCATCCACATTTTGGCAAATCCAACACTGAACCAGTTTCACGAAACTTAGCAAGCAGTTTGCTAACTGTAGCATGGGAGATGGGTGGTCTCGTAGGGTGTCTTGCATTGAAATCTGCTGCAATGACCTGGTTACTGCGTTCACCAGATATCAACACAATTTCGATCCGCTCCTCACGTGTTAACCTCTTCAACATGTCAATGGCTGTGAACAAAGAGAAACTTGTAAATAACTCATGAAAGAATAAAGTTACGTTAAAACCAAGCACACCATTGTTTTTCTTGAGAAATTCCCAATATGTTTGATGTGTCACATGACCCTCTTCCTATTGAAAAAACAAAAGTTGGATCCAAGATGGCCGACTTCAAAATGGCCACCATGGTCACCACCCATCTTGAAAAGTTTGCCCCCTCACATATACTAATGTGCCACAAACAGGACGTTAATATCACCAACCATTCCCATTTTATTAAGGTGTATCCATATAAATGGCCCACCCTGTAGAACTCTAATTATATTGTTACTGTATTTTAAATATTATTTGTAATTTATATATATTCATTCTGTATCCATTCTTACAACACTTGAAATGAAAACAAATCTCTTCACTGAAGAACTGTGTGTAGTGTAGTACAGTTAAACATCTTTTGGCTGACTTGTGGCATTTATCATCTATCATCATCAGGCCTGTCTTGAATGACTTATGTTATCCATTTCTAAAAACAAAAAATAAAAAAGGGTTCTCTTGAGAAAATATTTTAGTCTTACACGAGTGTGTTTTCTTTTTAAAACCCGTAACTTTTGCTATGGTTACACCTGTCGTTTACACCACTCCGGTGTTTTCGACCCTCGAAAATGCAGACCCCTTTTAGTTTGAAACCTCCAGGGTTGTGTTTTAGTGCAAACGGAGCAAAACAGAGACTTTCGCACGTTTGCTCTGTGTATCCTTGACGACCATGTAAACAATAACATCATGTGCATTTTTTGTGCTCATTTTTTGGCGCGTTTTTTGTTGTGTGGTGTGGACGGAGATCGTTTCTGAAACGCAGCGAAAACGGCAGTGTAGACGAGGATCGTTCTCATTTTAAAATGTCGTTTTAGAACGAAAACGCACTAGTGTAAACAGGGCGTTGCTTATGTAACTTACATGCTGTCGTGTCTATAGAAAAAAAAAAGGATGTGGCCTTTCCAGTGCAGGACATATTTGTTTAGCTGTCACTTTTTTTCTTTGCAGTTTTTTCCCTCCATCATTTTTTTCATTCTTCTCCTGCTAATGGCGATGTTCTCTGTCTGGTTTGATGTTTCATGTTTTGGTTTTTATATTAATAGAGCTCTATTCGTCTGTATGACCAAAAGACATAGTTGGGAGAAAGAAAAAAAAAGGGGGCTGAAAGAAAACCGAAGGAACTGGAGGAACAGGGTGGGAGCCAGAAGTGAATCATGAACTAAGTGCATTTCCAAACTTTGCAATCAGATTTTTCCAGGCCATTTTGTCAGTGGCCGTGTCCTGTTCTCCAGCTGTAGTGCAGTAGTTTTCAGTGTGCGTGCTGTACCTCCCGTAATACTCACCTCACTGCTATTAGCACATGTGAACTTTGCTTTTCATCATGCAGTTCCTCTGTTTCTGATTAAACTTCATAAAATACATCACTCACTCACTCTACACATGAATTTCTCTTGTTCTCTCTCTGCAGTTTTATCTGAGTGCATTTCAGCAAACTTTCATATGTTGTAAACCGTCTTTTTATCATGTATGCACACATGTCGCTCTCTGTAGCACAGATTAAAAAGCTCAGGGGTGGTTGTGCATGTGTACTAGTTAGGGCTGTATAATTTGGGAGATGATAATAATAATATTAATAATTATTTTTATTATTATTACAAATATTAAAATAAAATGCTAAGCAAAATAAGAAAAATTACTGTTGTAATATTTCACTGTAGAATAAAAAGTTATGGTACTTTTTATTTATTTATTTATTTACATCAGTTTGGTAGTTTTGGAATAAATCTGAAATTGCAATATGGCTTAAATTTATCAAATCATCAACACTGCAATTTAATTAAATTAGTGCACTTATAAATCAGCTTTTGTAAACAGCTTCAAGTGGTCTCTGTATTTTTAGTTATTTTCTTTCCAAAATATAGGCTTGATGGCTTAACATTTGAAAATGAAGAAATTTAGATATAGATGTTATTATAATAATTTGACAGTTGTACTGTAAATTTGTTTTCTTAAATACGTTTTTTAAATTTTACTATAAAATATTACAATAGTAATAGTAGTAAGATGTTTATTAATAATAATAATAATAATAATAATAATAATAATAATAAATTTTTCTGATACGGATTTTCACATTTTAAAATGTTGAAATTGTGATCATTTCAATATGACTGTAAAATGTATTGTTGTTATTATTAAATAAATATCGCTACTGTAATATTTTCTCTGTAAAACAAAAAACCTTGAATATTTAAGCTGCTTCTTTTAATTTATTTGTGCAAAAATATGATAATAGATTAAAATATTACAATAGTAATAGTAGTAAGAAGATTAATAATAATAGATTTCTGATAAAGATAATAAATAAATCATAACAATAATAATAATGCATTTTTGATAAACAAAAAATTTTATATTGCATTTGTAATAGTTTTTGTAAAATTTTTTAAAAAAGTGTTAAAGCTGCTACTAAATATTTGTGCAAAACTATTATATTTCTCTTAAATTATGGCAAAATATTAAAATTGTAATAGTAGTCAGACATTTAATAATAATAATAATAATAATATGTTTTTCTGATAAAATGTGTTGTAATTGTGATTATTTATTAAATCTATTATTAAATAAATACTGCATCTGTAATATGTTTTTGTAAAATAAAACAATGAGTATTTAGGAAAGTTGCTAATATTTTTATTTTTAGAACAACTGTGTAATTACAATTCTAATTTATGGCAGTCTTAATTTATTACATTTTCATGTTTTATTTTAGTGGAAAACTGTGGGGAGCTTTTTAAGTTTCTCTTTTGTTGACAACGTTACAAGTTTGGGAAGTGGTTGATTGGTACGTGCTGCGTTCCCAATAGATTAATCATGCAGGCCTAGGAAAAAATAGTTTGTAAATGTTTTTGTAAGTTGTAATTTAGTTTTCATTTAGCATTGCTAACATGCAGTTACTTCCCAGCACTTGTATAATCTGACGTTTCTGCCAACAGACAAACTAGTGTTTTATTCTCATCACATCGTGTAAACAATGCTAATTATTTAATATTTTGGCTCATTTGATCGTGTTTGCATGAAGCAGTAAGTAAGTGTGTAGCACATTGAGCTTCGTTCCAGAATTCTGTTCCACAAAATTGCAGTCCAGAGAAAAAAAAAAAAATCCATTCCACAGAATTCCGCAGATTTCCCCTCAAAATTAGTGCAGAAAATTGGGGAGAATTCAGCAGAATCCATGAACTGTGCGCCTCCCGAGTTTTTTTTTTCCTGGCCTGTCAGTCTTATTTAATTTCATTCATTCAGGTCTGTGCTCACACACATACACGTCTCTCCGCATTTGCATCTGTTTTTCTTTTTCTGTCTTGCTGTTGCATCCCTCCACCTACTTTTTCTTTTTCTCCATCACTTTCCCTCACACCTCCTCTGCTTTTCCTGTTTTAGTCTCACCCCCTTGTCCTCCTATATCTGTCTCTCTCTCTGTCTATCTCTTTCCAAAGCTGTTTTTCATAAAGCGTTGGCTGGAATGGCAGATCCCAGAGGCGTAGTGTGAAACACTAGACTCCGATGGAGCAGGAGCCAAACAGATGCAGCCCCTCGTCTCAACATATACCTCAGCCTCTCTCTCTCTCTATCTTTGTCTCTCCACCCTGTCGACACGCTCCCAAAGTTCCTCCGACTCTCCTGCAACTCTCCTCCGCCCAGGCGCTGAAAAACACTCTGCGCTTTTGTTAGTCTAGCTGGTGAAATTGCTGGAGGTGTGTTACTTTAGTGAGATACGCTTGTTTATTTGTGCACTTCACACAGAATTGTCTTCCCAGGCTGAGATTCTTAAAGGGGCAGTACACCCCAAAATTAAAAATGTCAGGCAAAATGATTTTATGATCATGAGTGCAATGATTTGTTTGATTAAGTAAAACACAAAGCTGTTAAGCAGAATATGCCGCTGGTCTTTATCGTACAATCAGCGGATGTTGACTATGGCTTACGACTAGATTTTCAGCAAATAATCACTTAAATTCAGTGTTGTCCTCATGTAAAGCCATCATATAGCTTCAGAATATAGCGCACAGATCGTATGAATGCCTGTAGGGTACTTCTATATAAAATATAGATGACTGTAATGATCAAATCAAGAAGAATGCAATTTAGTGATATAATAAAGGCACTTTTAAACCGGCTGTATTCAACAAAAAGGAAGCCTAAAGTTGTTTTCCACTAAAATATAAAAACTGTGTTTTAACTTTTGAAAGCTCAGGAATTAAGACCATAAATAGCCACAGAAGAGCCATAATAACACAGAAAAAGGGCCATAAATATTAGTATTGCAATTATATAGTCGTACTCTAAACTAAAATTATTTTTATTGTAATATTTATATTTTCATATAGATTTTTTTAATATTATATTTTTAAATACTATTTTTATTTTAGTCAAAGATTACAATAGCAATATTTCTTATGTAGTATATTTTATATATTATATATAATATTTCTTATATATTTGTAATTTGTAATAATAATAATAATAATAATAATATATAAAATAATATAAATTGTATATATTATATATTATATGTCTTAAATATATTTTTATTTTGTAGTAATGTTAATGTTAAAATGTTAGTAATACTTATAATTTTTGTTATTGTTGTTATTATTATTATTATTGTTATTATTATTATTATTACTTCGTGTTTTTTGTATTTTTGTATTTTTAAATACTTTTTTTTATTACAATAGCAATATTTCTTATAGTATTTTGTGTATTATATAATTACTTGCGTCTCTTTTTGTTTTTGATTTGTAATAATAATAGTAATGATAGTAATGCTTGTTAATAACAACTTATTATTATTACTATTAGAATTATTTTTTTAATCAAATGCTCATTTTATTTTACAATCAAATATTACAATAGTGATGCTTATTTTGTTTAATAGTTTTATTTATTAATACTAATGTATTTTCATTATTAAATGGTCATTTTTTTTTTATTTTACAGTCGAATATTAAAATAGTAATACTTCTTATTTTGTTTAATGTTTGTGTTTAGTATAATAATAAATTTATATATACTTATTAGCCAAATTGTGCAGCTCTGCAAACAAACAGAGCAAACCTGGAGCTTTTTTTTACATTGCTGATCACAATCATTAAAATCACATTTTTTTAAAATGAAAAATTGCAATAAATTTTTGTCCCCTACATCATGCAGCCCCAGGGGTCATTCACACAGAGCATTGTTGCTTTGAATAACACGAGACATGGGCGGTGGAATGGGGGAAAAAAAACGCAAGGCCTCGGGACACATTTTTTGAACTTGGTTTAACTTGAGCTCTGTTTTAAGAACACTGTCATTTGCGGGATGTTGCGTAACATGAGTGTGACGGTCAAACATATCTGTCTAGCACATATATACAAAGAAAAGCAACGGAAAAGTAGCACAGTGGAATGGAAAAATGCATTCACACGGCCCCCTAGACTGTATCTACTTTCACTGTATAGATAAGAGCATTTGTAGCGAGTTGAAGCGAGGTGTTTGGGAGGATGTATGTGATGGATCTTCTGGGTCTGAGGTGTTCAGTTTCCACCTTTCCTCCTGTCGGATTCTGTTTCCTCTCAGCGAGCGCGTTGCCAGCGCGCCTCATTCCTGCGAGACAGACCGAGAGATTTAACCTGCTGTTTATGAGCGGGATGAGTTTGACGCATGACCTCCTGACACGGGATCTGATTTAATATTCTCTTATCGCGGAGGTGCCGTCCTGATGAACGAGCTGAGAGCATTAACGTCTTATCTGCTCCAACAGGCCCAAAGACAGATGAGATACAGGCTTAACTCTGCTCCGATACAGACCGGATTAGATTACATTAGTTCAGTTTTATAAGTGGATTGATAGATGATAGAAATCTATTAGCTCCACGATCGACGGTGAGCCGCTAAAAGCTTAAACACGCAACAAAACGGATCTCCTTAAATGACCTTAAAGCCACTTGAGGGTGCAAAAACATTGTTTAAAACCCATAATGTGATGTTTTCCAGAATAAAATGAGATAATCTGTAAAGTTAGGTCCAGACTTCTCATTAGAATCAGATGCTTAAGAAAGTAAGAAAGTAAACGTTGGCTTTCAGGTGTAGTTCCTCCTCACAGACTCTCTTTCAGTTGGGTTTAGGAGAGATGGAGGAAAATGTCTCGTTCTCACGTTCCTCCATGCGACGCGAAGAGGTCCGTCTGCTCTCGGGTCGTGTGTTTTTCTCATGGTGCCGCGTATCAGCTAATCTTTCAGCGGTAGGATATGGGGGAACGTAACTGAAGGAAGTGAGTGTGTGTGCGGGCCTGGCTGACACTCAGGGCTTTTAAAGAAAATACAAAGTCTAGACGTGTTTATTTGTTCACGCTATCAGATCATGAGATAATGCTCGGACACATACGGACTGCAGTGTTTCTTTCACGCAATCTGTTGCTTCTCCATTTTTGGTGCAGTCGTCGAAATAACTTGTCACACTATATTGCCATCTGCAGGTGGGATGTCTCACTGAGATTTAAAGGCAACCCAGGACTTCTAAAATAACTGTTTATTTTAGTTATTTGATGCTTTTTTAACTACTAATTTTCATCAATGCTGTAGATTAACAAATTAGAAATTATTTTAGTTATATATAGTATATAATATCATTATGGTATTATAGTATTTTTTTATGAATTGACTTTTTTATGTTTTCAAGTTTAGTAAGTTATATGATCTATTGGCATTTTTTTTTCTTTTCAGGTTTAGTTTTAGTAATGTTAGTGCTTCAGCCTATTTTATTTGATTTATTTGCCAAGGCATAATTTCTTTAGTATGATAAAACAATTATAAAAATCTTTGCAGATTTTTTTATCGTTATTTTTATTTTAGGTTTAATTTTGGTCATTTTAGTATTTAAACTTAGTATTTATGTACTATACTAATAGTTTTTAGTATGAATTAGCTTTTATTTTTATATTTTCAATTTCAAAATTTGAGTAATTTTATATGCTTTTGTTATTTTTATTAGTTTTTTACATTTTTAATTTTATCAGGTTTAATTTTAGTATGTTAGCTTATTTTATTTCTTTAGTATGATAATAATAAAAAAAGAATAAAAGCTTAAACTAAATAGGTTTTTATTTTTGTAAATAAATTTGTTCTTTTGTTTAGCTTATTTTATTTCTTTAGTATGATTTTAAAAAAGTATAAAAACGTTAACAAATTAGGTTATTTATTTTTGTAATTTTAGTGATTTTGCACTTTTGTCATTTTTGTTATTTTTTATTTATATTAATTTTTTATTTTTTTTGATTTTTAGCTTAATTTTCATTTTAGTCAGATTAAATTTTGAACTTATTTTATTTCACTTATTTAACAAGGGAACATTTCTTTAATGATCGAAATGTATGAAAAAATGTATGAAAAAATGATGAAAAAATGTACGAAAACTTTGCGGATTAACAAATTAAACGGGTTATTTATTTCTGTAAATTTAATAATTTATGTGCTTTTGTAATTTTCTACTGGTTTTTATTTATTTCAGCTTTTGTTATTTTTTATTTATTTATTTATTGTAGAAAGATTTATTTATTTATTTATTTTTTTACATTTATTTTTTATTCTTATAAGGTTTCATTTTAGTACTTTAACTTATTTTATTTCTTGTTTGCCAAGGCAACATTCCTTTAGCACTGTAAAAAAAAAATACATAAAAAAATTTGCAGATTAACAAATGATTTATTTTTGTAATTTTAGTAATTTATGTGCTTTCATCATTATTTTATTTTATTTTATTTTATTGTTTTGTCTTTATTTTTATTTTTTAGATTTAAGTCATTTTGGTAGTTCAACTTAGTATTATTTATATACTATACTAATAATATTTATTAAGAATTAGCTTTTATTTTAAACAATTTAAATCTCAATTTTAATTTTAGGAATTTTATATGCTTTGTCATTTTTTTTTATTAGCCTTTTGTTAATTTATTTTTAATTTTTTTCAGGTTTAATTTTAGAACTTTAACTTCTTTGCCAAGGCAACATTTCATATTTTCATGTACATTTTTTTTCTAAGTTTAACTTAAAATTACTTTTAATATTTACATGTTATTTCAGCTTTATTTCTGTTACCAAAAATATTTTTTACATTTTGATTTTACTTAGTTAACTATTAGTAACACTGGTTAAAAGTCACAATTATTAGTTCCAGTTCTTTACGTTTTATAAAGTCTAGTTTATTAGTTAGCAATAGTGTAAAGTTATCCAATTGTCACCTCAATCAAATGCTATTTTCAATGCAAAACATGCTCAGAAATGTGTTTTAAAGATACTACCCTCTTAAATCCCTTTAATGTAGTGAGCTCCTTGTTTTAGTAGCTTGTTATGCAGCTAACTAATTGTCTAATTAGATAGCTTAGCTATAGCTGAACTAGTTCAATCGAACACATTCCTTAACACCACAGTCGGCCCTATCCCGTGCTCCCCTCTCGCTATCTCTCTCTGTGTCTCTCTCTGCTATTCAGACCCTCATTAGCTAAAATAAGCACATGCGTTCTTTAACAGCCGTTCCTTTATGTGCTTGTGTGTAGTTTTATAGCGCTCGTAAAACACCTCCACTCAGTTTGGAGTGATTATCTGTGCGTTTAGCAGCCCAAATAAATCCACTCCGGCTCTCCATTGAGGGTTTTCAGCTGCCGCAGTGATTTCACTCTGGATTTCAAGGCTTTAATTGCGTAGTTGTGAGTGTGGTTGTTCTCTTTTAGGCCAGTTTGTTATTGAGATGCATTTAAAAGAAATGTTGTGTGAATGGTACTTTATAGTGCATTGTGCAATGGTGTGATGAAGAGGATAGACCTCACATGAAAACTAGACAGAATTGAGTCTCAGGATAAAGCCTGGTCCACTTTACATCAGAATTTGGCTAAAAAGCATCCGTTTGCACAGGAAGAGAGCGTCTGATTGACAAGTGAAGCCACCAGCTACAGTGTGTGTTATTCGGTGTGTGTCCAGTGTGCTTGCAGTGTAATTTACTGCGTGTTTATTTAGTTTTTAAAGCACTCTTCAGACTCGATTACTTTTCTAAATGACAGTTGTTAAATTTACAGTTGTTAACACAACACATCTATGATTAGATCCGTCTGCAGTCTGGATGTGGCTGTTATGGAATGGATACTTCATTTAAGTTAATTAATGTAATCTTTATTTATTTTTTATCGTGTATATATACACACACAAACACACACACAAATGTATTTATGTGCGTGTGTGAACTGTTTATACTACATATACTGCTTTTGTTTTATTATTATTATTTGCATATATATAAAGATAACAAATATAAAAACAAATTAAAATTTAATCAAATGTATATATGTAAGTGACTTTTTAATTACGTTTTTTAAAAATTATTTATGATGTGCTCACACAAAGTTTAAATGGTTTAATTTTTTTATTTAAGTCTCTTCTGCTCACCAAGCCTGCATTTATCTGACCCAAAATACAGCAAAAGCAGTAATATTGTGAAATATTTTTTACTATTTAAAATATCTTTTTTCTATGTAAAATGTAATTTATTCATGTGATCAAAGCTGAATTTTCAGCATCCTTAGTTCAGTCTTAAGTGTCACGCAATCCTTCAGAAATCATTCTAATATTCTGATATGCTGTTCAAGAAACGTTTATTATTATTATTATCAATATTTAAAACAGTTGAGTAATATTTTTTTTCAGATTTCTTTGATGAATAGAGATAGAATAAAGATCAGATTTTATCTGAAATAAAAAGCTTTTGTAACATCATACGCTATACCATTCAGAAGCTTGGAGTCAGCATAATTGTTTTTGAAATCACAGGAATAAATTACATTTTAAAATATATTCACATAGACAGCAGTTATTTTAAATAGCAAAAATATTTCTAAATAGTTATTGTTTTTGGTGTACAATGGCTCAAATAAATGCAGGCTTAGTGAGCAGAAGAGACTTCTTTAAAAAACATAAAAAATCTTACTGTTCAAAAACTTTTGACGTGTATGTGTGTGATTTATATTATTTACATTTTTACTGTTGTTTTATTATTTGTGTCTTTTAAATATATTATTAATGCTAGTGTCAAAATTAGTGAGTTAACGCAGGTGTTTCATTTGAATGCGTATTTAACACAATTAACGCAGGGGCGGGGCTAGATTTGGCCACTCCACCCACAGCCACTAAAGAATTGCATTTATTTAGATGCAGAACGTAATAACGAGCACATCAAATGGGAGACTTTTCAGACGCCCACTCCAACATCACCTCAGCAGCAGGCGTGAGTCAAACGAGTGTGGAAACGGTAACAGTGACGAGGAGCTTTAGTAGAACATCATTGAACTGCGGTCAGATGAGATTTTGTCTGGTCATATGTCAGTAAAAACAAATCTTCCTGTTCTGTCAGCTGTTGTACTGTGCTTGTAGCTCTTCAAGTGCATGCACAAATATTTAAATTAAGGCTATAGCGTATTAACGCACTGTAGCATATTCAAACCCAAATGAAACTACGAGTATGTATGTAGTTAGTCGTTGTTATGTCGTCAGTTAAGTCATGAAGTTACAAAAAAATCGACTAAAGCTGCCTTAAAACTGTGCATGTAAGTATTTATTGTTTATGAGTCACATTTAAAGCAGTGTCAGATCTGCTTTAAGTTCATCAGCAGCAGATTTTTAAGAAATAGCAGCCAAAATATCCTAATAACCAGCTGGTGTGATTTTAAAAATTTAAAAAAAGAGGAAATCAGTAACTTCTGTAGTTTTAAGCTTTAACTCTTATTTAATTGAATTTTAGTGTTTGATAACTTTATTAAATTTGGCTATATTTTCTTGCTGAAAGGCACAGGTATCTATGACAGTCATTGTAGTGGGTTTATGTGAAGATTGTTTTAAATTCACTTAAATTACAAGTCTAATAAATGTTAAATTGAAAGCTCTCAATTATACTGTAATGTTGAATGGCTGTAGTCAATGGTTAAATATTAGGAATGAAAAAAGAGACATCAGTTGGTATCAGTGATACTTGCCTTCAGTCATAAAAAGAGATGGCATTAAACAAATATCAAAAATATACTTAATTTATGTTGTTTATACATTAATTTGAAGATTGAATGATTGTGAAATTGTTGCAACATAAAAGTATAATTATTGTAAAAGTAAAAAAAAAAGTATAAATTGTAAAGTTTGGTGCCACAATTAATAAAAATTTGTCGCAATTAGTTTTAGAAAAAATGTGCGATTAATTAGTTAATTGTTTTTATTGATTGACACCACTAATATATATATATATATATATATTTTTTTTCCTCACCTTCTGTTACCAAATTCTGTTTAAGCATGTCTGACTATTTAAATACATAAAACAACATGTACATTTGTCTGGTTTAGGGATGCTCATTTTAACCGGTTAACCGTTAACCGACAGAAAGAATTTTGACCGATTAATACAATCAGTTAAACGGTTTAAAAGGTCTTTTTTTCAGTAATTCAGTAATCAAAATATTTTAAAACGTTTTCTGGATGGTTAAAATAAAATGAAATTGCATTTTTGAGAGAAAAAAGATAAATCGCGTAGGCCTATAACGTTAAGTCGCATTTTATTATTACATTCAGAAAGACCTGGTGTCGACGCGAAATATTTACAATACACTATAAACATAGGCTAGGCTATTTTAGTTCCCCTCACTCCACAAAAAATCCTTTCAATTTAACAGTATTTAGAAAAGAACAAGAATGAAAAATATAAGAAGCTAGGCGACAAGCCAAAACGAAACCATTTAGGCTAAAGCGAAACTGAAACTAACATTGGGTCTCTCATACGACACAAATCCAAATGTCTCCGTATTCAAGATGTATTTGAATGCTAAAATATTATTTATTATGTAAACCTGGTTTTGTACTTCTCGCATTACAATATCCACATAAAAAAATGTTTGGCATAATATCACGGCAGTACGTTGATAACGATTAAGCAGTGTGATTTTTTTTTCCCATATGTTTGGCTGATTGTGTGTGCGCGTGCGGCGCCGGCGCAATCACTTGATTTTTTCCTTCTAACAGGGGAAACGACTCTTTACAGATAATCGAAACTGTAAACGGTTTGCTGTTTGTAAAATAAAGAAAAATAGGATGCCGCTTTCAGCCGTCTTCCTTTCGCGCAGCACAAAAATGAACCAAAACTCTGCATACTAGCTACTTGTTGCACTTTTTTTGTTTGTTTGTTTTATTAAGTAAAAATATTTATCTTATAGGCCTATTCATTCATTATATATATATAGCCTATCTTTATGATGTTTTTCTCCATTGGCAGAAGCTGCAGGTGATGCGACGTGTCCATGTGAATCCTCATGTTCTGTTGTTTGCTGCTTTTTGCGCATGTAAAATTAATCCCGGAAAACAAATGTTGGTATTTTAACGGGTCACAGACACTTATCCTTTCTAAAATAATTAAATTCTAATTTAAAATAATCTTGTCGGTTAACGGTTAATAATCGGTTAACGAGCGTCGGCTGTCGGTTAGGAAAAATAACCGAAATGAACATCCCTAGTGTGGTTATTAAATGAAGGAATAAAATATTTATTTATTTTTCATTTTTTAATCAAATGAAAATTTTGGCAAACAAAAGTTACTTTTAAAATTAGTAATAATGACGGAGCGTTACTTCACCAATATTTTGACATTTTGTTTGAAACATTAAAGTAGACTTTTGAAGAAAATCACTTTTGTAAATTCAATTTTGATGTGGACCCCAAAATGGAACTTGAATTTTATAGCTCTCACTGTCTGCTTCACTCTGCTTTCAGTCCCACAATCCTCTGTGAACCATATAGAAATAACTAAAGATGTAAGGTCAGGGTGTGAATGGTGTGACGGTGTGTGTTATATCGTGGCATTGTGGTCGTCGTCCCGCTCTCGTTCTGTTGTGTTCACTCCATCATGGACGACAAGAGACCCAACTTTCTGTCTGTCTGTCTCTCTCTCTCAGTGTCTGTGATCTCAGCCAGCACGTCTCTCTTTCACTCTTCCTTCTACATTCCCTCTGCTCCACTTTCTTGGCACGATCGGACGTTCCCACAGCTCAGCCACGTCTCTCTCCCTGTCTGTCTCTCTCTCGGTTTCAATCTCTCTTTTTGGCAGAGCCCGCCTCACATGATCCACACACACACGCTCATATCATCCTCACATCTTTTATACTCTGATATACAAGCTGACTTGTTAGCATACTTCACATACTTCAGCCTGTAAACAATCATCCCAGAACCCCATTATTTCACGTCTTGCCTGATTTGTAGTTTCTGAAATCGGTTTTCGGTGATTATGAATCTCTAACATGAAAACAGTCGTCCAGACAAAAGACATGCTTAGAAAGTTAACTTTTATTAATGGTGTGCGCTAATGCAAGAATCACTGTACTTAGAGTTCATACTGAGAGTTATACACTTGGATTTAGACACACATTAATGTTCAGATGTTTGGGATCGGGATAGATTTTTTTGTTTTAAGAAATTAATATTTTTATTGATTAAGGATCCATTAAGTTGATTGAAAGTGACAGTATAGACATTTATAATGTTACAAAAGATTTTATTTCAAATAAATGCTGTTTCTATTCATCAAATAATCCTAAAAAATATATACAAGTGTTTTATCAATAATAATAATAATAATATATTATTATTATTATTATTATTTATTTTTTATTTTATTATTTATTTTTATTATTTTTATTATTTTTCCCCCAGAAAATTCAGCTTTACATCACAGGAATAAATTAACATTTTAAAATGTATTGAAATAGTAAATGGTTATTTTAAATGTAAAATATTTCACAATATTACTGTTTTTTCCCCACTATCAAACAAATCTAGCATTGGTGAGCTTAATAGACTTCTTTCAAAAACATAAACTCAGAATATAAATATAAACATAAAATTGGAATACAAAATCTAAAAATAAAAACACAATATATGACGATATTAATAAATACAAAATAATGCTAAAATAGTACTGTTTTTTTTTTTAAATGTAACCTGCATTTTATCATATACTGAAGCTAAAATTAAGATACAAATTACAGGAAAAAAAAGTGTTTTTTTTTTCTTATGCTTAAATAAAGACACAGTGTAACCAAAAAACTAAAACTAAGTAAGGTAAATAACAAAATAAATAGGTATTTTCACAGCCATTTAGGCATTTTTATTTATCAAGGATGCATTAAATTGATCAAAAGTGACAGTAAAGACATTTATAATTCTTTACAAAATAATTCTTTACAAAATTACAAAAGATTTCTATTTTAAATAAATGCTGTTTCTACTCATTAAAGAATCCTGAAAAAAAGTGTTTTATCAATTTATCAATAATAATAATAATTTAATTTAATTTATTTATTTTCAGAAAATTCAGCTTTGCATCACATTTTAAAATGTGTAAACGGATATTTTAAAATAATATACGAATATTTTAAATGGACAAATTTCACAATATTACTGTTTTTACAGGGTTTCTTTTGTATAAACATAAAATTAAAATACAAAATCAAAAAAAAAAAAAAATCACAATATTTATAAATGCTAAATAATGCTAAAATAACGCTGTTTTTAATTTGTTAATCTGCATTTTATGATATACTAAAGCTAAAATTAAGATAAAAATGACAGGAATAAAAAAGAGATTTTTCTTAAGCTTAATTAAAGTAGCACAACATAAAACAACAACAACAACCAACCAATCAAACAAACAAACAAAAAACCTAATACTAAATAAAAAAAAATATATAGTTATTTTCAAAGCTATTTAGCAATATTATTGTAATGGCTGCATTTTGCTCTGGTAATTAATATTTTTATTTATCAGGAATGTATTAAATTGATTGAAAGTGACACAACGTAACCAAAAAAACAAAAAAAAAGTAAACAACAAAAATAAATAGTTAATTTGAAAGCCATTTAGCAACAGGATGGCTGCTTTCTATTTCAAATAAATGCTGTTTCTACTTATTTACGAATCCTGAAATAATGTACAAGTGTTTTTAATAATAGTAATAATTATTTTATTTTATTTTATTTTATTTATTTATTTTTCCAGAAAATGTAGCTTTGCATCACAGGAATAAATTTCACATTTTCAGAAAACTGATTTTAAAATGTATTTAAATGTCAAACTCCAAAAATGACCATACAAATAGTCTTTACAAGTTTTATACTTCAGAACTTTTGTCAAAGTAAATTTTTTATGGCGTAGAAGACTTAATATAGAGTAAATGTCATGTGGCTGGGTTTTAATGGCCTTCATCACCATTTACTTTCATTGTATAAACAAGTGCAGCTTGAACACTTTATTAAATGTCTTCTTTTGGAGTTCACAGAAAAAAGTAAGTCATACAGGTTTGGAAAAACACCAGGATGAGTAAACAATGACCAAATTTTCATTTCTGGCTGAACTGTCTCTTAAAATGAAAATAAATGCAGCCTTGGTGAACGTAACACGACTTCTTTCAAAAACATAACATAAAATCTTACAACCCTACACTTTTGAACAGCAGTATATCTTCAGACTTCAGAAGAAAGCAAACATTATAGAAAGACGTTTAAATTCTCTCGTCGGAGAAGCACGTCATCCGATTTTCTTCCAGCTCTCCTCCTAGCCCATTTGACTGTGACCACATATGTTTTACTCTAAACACGGTTTATTTCAGGCCAACGTTTACCTTCCTGAGGTCAGCAAACCCTCTTTTCCTGTGTCCTTCGCTCCCTGGTGGCCGCTGAGAGTCACTACACCCTCCGATTTGATCAGAATCACCACTGTGATACTATTTTCACCCCAGACGCACTAAAAACTGTACTGCATCTGTGAGTGCCAGCGTTTGCATCAGTGTAAATACAGATGGAAGTTTTAGACGCTAAATTGGGGCGACAGCACTAAAATCGCAGCGCACAAACGCCCACGGACAGATGTGTGTGTGTGTGTTATCGCTCTCCTTTCGGCTCAGTTCTGCATGGATAGTAAATGGATTAGATTACGATAAGGTGTGTGTGTGTGTGTGTGTGTGTCTTTGATGTGTGTACATAGTAAATGTATAGATTAGACGTTGGCCGTTATCCTCTGAGAGCGGCAGACTGTGTCTATCCGTGCCAGCTGCTTGGTTACATCTCTCTAATCAGACGAGAAGAGGACAGAACATGAAAGAGATGGGCGGTACGCCAACTTTCTCTCTGTCTGTTTCTCTCTCTCTCTTTTTTTTCCCCTATCCAGTTTTTCATTTCTCAGCCATACCGTGTGTCCACGTTTCTTTTGCGTTAAAGCTGCTGTTGCGAACGTCTCTATTGCCCCTCCCCGCTCTGCTTCTCACCGCCTTTCTGTGCTGTGCCGGGTGTGTAGTTGGCACGGAGCGGGCACAGACGGGCACACAGATGGGCAGCGGACGATGCAGGGCAGATCCCTACACACCTGCTCCTCTTTGGCATGACCCAGGCCAGACAAACACACACACACGCGTAAACAGAAACGTGGAAAATCTACATTTGTGTGTCCATGAACACATCACACACAAGGGTCTTAAAGGGACAGTTCATCCGAAAATGAAAAACTCTTGCAATGATTTACTCAAAAATCACTTGCTGCTTTAGATTTTCGAATTTGATCAAATTGGCTTTAAGTAATAAACCAAAAAATGAAGCTGAAATTGGGTATTACCTACTTATTAAAAATTCTTTCAATAAATTAAAATAAAATTTTAATTTTACCATTAAAATATACATATTAGATGAAAACTTAAACAAAAAAAAAACCTTTATCTTGGCAACTAACTGAAATAAAATAAGTTTATAAATAAAATAAAATTGAAAATTAATTAAAAATAAATGAAAGGCTAATAGAAAAATGAACATATTGATAATGAAAAAAAAACTGAAATTAAAATGAAAACTGAAAATAAAACTGAAATAAGTTTGACAAAGTACTAAAATTACTAAAACTGAAAATGAATTATGAAAGGCAGATAAAAAAATTTACAAATACTAATAAAAATGACAAAAGCATATAGCAAAATTGCTAAAACCTAAACTGAAAATAAAATTGAAATAAAGTACGTTTAAAGTAAAGCACTAAAATTACTAAAATTGAAAATGAATTAAAAATAAATTAGAGGCACATAGAAAAATTAACAAATACTAATAAAAATTACAAAAGCATATAAGAAAAAAATGACTAAAACCTAAACTGAAATTAAAATGAAAACTGAAAATAAAACTGAACTAAAATATGTTTGAGGTAAAGTACTAAAATTACTAAAATTGAAAATGAATTAAAAATAAATGAAAGGCAAATATAAAAATGAACAAATACTAATAAAAACAACAAAACCATATAGCAAAATTACTAAAACCTAAACTGAAATTAAAATTAGAACTGAAAATAAAACTGAATAAAATAAGAGTAAGTTTGAGGTGAAGTACTAGAACTACTAAAATTGAAAATAAATTAAAGATAAATAAAAGGCAAACAGAAAAATTAACAAATGCTAATAAAAATGACAAAAGCATGTAACAAAATTAGTTATTTTAACAAAAATAGTTATTTTTATAGCCATTCAGGCTATAATGGCAATTTGTTTCTCTGGTGACGAGCTGTCAAAAAGGTCTCTACAGCTCATATGTTATAGGTCAAAATGATTTTTTTTATGGCTTAGAAGATTTAATATAAATGGCTTGTAATGCCATCCACCAATATTTACTTTCGTTGTGTGAAAAAGTGCAGCTTGAACACTGTATTAAGCGTGTCTTTTTGAGATCTACGGAAGTGCGTTATACAGGTTTGGAATGACATGAATGCGAGAAAACACTGACCAAGTTTAAATTTTTGGGTAAATTCTCTTCAAATCATCCTCTAGCATGAATATGCATATTGTAATCATGTACATGATGTTTAATATGCAATGTGTGCGGCCAGCGATTGCATCAACAGCACGCACACACTCACCCAAAGCATACAAATGCACACACACGCTCTCAGATATATTTGCCAGAGGAAACACAAATCCATGCCCAGTTTCCCACCGTAATACCCATGTGCATATGCACACACATACATGCTCGCACACACGCGTTACATGCCAACTCCAAACACACCTGCCACATTACACGTTCAGATTTCATATCCGCCCCTCCGCGAGCGTCCACATACATATTAATCCGGACCCGAGCAGGTATAGACCCCCTTTAAAAGCACAAGCTGCCCGATTTCATTCGCTGCAGGGGCTGCTGGGAAACGCAGGGCTGAGGGGGCGCGGGCACAGGATGGAGTGTGCTTTCATAAGATAGGAAATGAATAAATAAGTGCTGGTGGAGGGGGGCAAATACTCAAATAAAGTCCAATAAAAGAGCTCAGAGAACATCTGTGTGGGATCGCCGTGGGGATTAGGAGGGTTTGGAACATTTTAAGCGCATTACGGATTAAAAAAAAAGGTCAGAATGTTTAGCAACATACCGATAAACCTCTTAAGCAAAACCCAATTGGAAAAGCTGTGCTGCCTCTTCATTCTGCACCGTAGTCTGTGTGTGTGTGTGTTTACCTAAGGTGTGGAGGCGTGCATTGGTTTTTTTTTCAGGAAAATGCATTGCACATTTTCATGCGGTATACATTTTCCATGTATTTGTCATCATAAGCCATGACGTTTGAATCCAGGGGATCTAACATGCCTCTCCAACTAAAACACACACACAGAGAAGTAATGTTTTCTCTTTAGGGCTAAGATACATTTGGGTTGATTTCATTTGAAGTTAATATAATTCAAACTTGACCCTTTTTAGTTTCTCATTTTACTTTCCACATACACAGTCTTTCAAAAGTTTGGGATCGGTAAACAAGTTCTTAAAGAAGTCTCTTATTGCTCATCAAGATGGCATTTGTTAGATGATAAAAATATAGTAAAAACTGTGAAAAATTATTGCAATTTAAAAGAACTGTTTTCTATTTGAATATATTTTAAAATGTAATTTATTTGTGTGATGCAAAGATGAATTTTCAGCTTCATTACTCCTGTCTTCAGTGTCACACGATCCTTCAGAAATCATTCTGATATGATGATTTGCTGTTCAAGAAACATTTTATATATATAAATATATCATATTTTCAAATTTTACATTTTAATCTATTGGTTATTTATGGAAGTCCATTTTCATCACTGAATAAAAAAAGATTATTGTGATTTTTTTTTTTTTTTTTATCCCACAATTCTGACTCTTCTCATGATACAAACTCACAATTGCGAGTTATAAAGTCAAAACAGCGAGATATGAACTCACAATTCTGACTTTTTTCTCAGAATTGCATGGTATAAACTAGCAATTGTGAGTTATAAAGTCAGAATTGTGACTTCTTTCTCAGAATTGCATGATAAACTCACAATTATGACTTTTTTCTCAGAATCGCATGATATAAACTTGCAATTGGGAGTTATAAAGTCAGAATTGCAAGATAAAATTCACAATTTTGACTTTTTTTCTCAGAATTGCATGATATAAATGTGCAATTGCAAGTTATAAAGTCAGAATTGCAAAATATGAACTCGCAATTCTGACTTTTTTCTCAAAATTCCATGATAAACTTGCAGTTGTGAGTTATATAGTCAGAATCGCCTGATAAAATTCACAATTTTGACTTTTTTTCTCAGAATTGCATGATATAAACTTGCAGATGCAAGTTATAAAGTCAGAATTGCGTGATATAAACTCACAATTGCGAGTTTTTTTCTCAGATATGCAATATACACTCGCAGTTTTGACTTTTTTACTCGTAATTGCATGATATAAACTTGCAATTGCAAGTTATAAAGAATTGTGAGATATAAACTCATAATTCAGATTTTTTTCTGAGTTATAATGTCAGAATTTCAAAATAAAATTTACAATTTTGACTTTTTTTTCCCCCTCAGAATTGCGAATTATTAAGTCAGAATTGCAAGATATGAATTCACTGTTCTGACTTTTTTCTCAGATTTGCTTGAAAAAGACTGATATGTTCTTAGAATTACATCTTACAATTTATATCTTACATCATAACTCTGATTTTCCTCTGAGGGAAAAGGTCTAAATGTACCTTTTTTTGGTTGATGTCATGTTGTTTTTGTGTTGTAGATTTTTTTAAATAAAGTTTTTGACAGGGGTTAAATTGAACCCCAGTACTCTCAAAAAGCAACAAATTTATGTTGAACCCATTTGTGATAGTACTTTATAAACATATTTGATAGAAACAAAGTAATACTTAGAAAACTGATATGTTTAGCTGGAAAGCGTTAATTGTGATGTCATCTGCAGAGTGTTTCTATCGGGTGTTTTGTGTGGTTATTGAGCGGTTAACACATCATAAACTATAATAAATCTTGTCGCTTAGTAAAAGTCACATTACAAATGGTGCAGGACAAGTTTGTGCCAAAGTTGAGTGTTCAGGATTCGGAATTTATTCAGCTCACTAACACAAAGTATGAGCAATAAAGTGAAAAATGCCTTTTAGAGATCCTATAGGTCAAGCCTATTTAGTTTACCTATAAAAAGATAGAACAAACCAAAATCATGATTATAATAGCAAATACGTCTTTGCTCTCACAAGCGCAGTCATTTCTGAATTTTTGCATGCTAAATGAGTCATTAGACGGCAGCTTTTAAGAAATGAGTGTGTGAAGGATCTTCCGCAAGTGCTGTTTAGGGATGGTAATAGTTTTAAATACCCTGTTGAACAATGGTTTTCCATTTGAAACTTACTCAAGAAGTGTCCTACCATTGTAAAGACACTTTTGTAATGTTAAAAGCACTGCCGCTGTGTGTGTGCATGTGTGTCGCCCAGTATCTTTGGCATGGTGTGTTCAGGGGTCCTTTGACTGTGTGTGCTGGGAAGATAAGGATTAGCATGAACATTGTTGGATGCAATAGCAGTGTGTGTGTGTGTGTGTGTGTGTGTGTGGTTGCATGCTGATAACGGTGTTGATTGGACTCCATAGGCTGGAGTCTGTGCTCTAATAATGGACAGTCTCTCCTTTGTGTGTTTGAGTTTTGATGATCTGGCCCCCTGCTCATCTGCGCTTTGTCTGTGCCCAATAGCGCGGCCTCTCTCATTCACTCGCGTCCAGTTCTGCATAGTGAGCTTCACTAATGTGCCATGTAATTGGATTGGAGGTCATCCGAGACGTCTCCTTAAACTGCGCTTCATACATCCACACCACCAGAGGGCGATAATTATTAGGGATTGTAGCCATTCTGAATTCACAGAATCCATTGGTAGCCTGGGTTTTAAAATCATCTTAACGGAATAGTGATTCTGATTAAAATTCTATTTACAGTCTAGAATGCAATAGAATTTGATCAGTACAGGCCTGCACATGGTTGCCAGATTGCAACTTGAAAAATAACAGAATAACATTTCTTAAAATAACATTTCTCTTTTAATCAAATAATATTGCAAGCATTCTAATTGTACTGCAAGTAGTATTTTTTAGTTACATAAAATAAACGTTATACTATAAAAAAATAAAGTTGATTCAACTTAAAATAATTTGTTACCCTGCTGCCTTAAAATTTTAAGTTCAGTCAACTTAAAGTTGGGTCAACTTGAAATGTTAAGTTGTGCTAAGTGACAACTTAGATATTTGAGTTCATTCAACTGTTTTTAAGGCAAAATTTTAAGGCAGCTGGGTAACAAGCCCAGCTTTTAAGTTTAACAAACCCAAATTATTTGTTTAGTCACCTCAAATATCTAAGTTTTCACTTAGTACAACTAAACATTTCAAGTTGACTAAACTTAAAATTTTAAGGCTGCAGGGTAACACATTTTTTTAAGTTGACTCAACAAATTGTGTATTTTTGTTTATTACAGTGTGAAAAAAAGAAAAGACATAAACACACACACACACACACACACACACACACACATATATATACATATATATATATAAAAGAAGACAAATCACACAACAAAATTACTAAAACCACAACTAAAATACAAATGAAAATGGAAAAATTAATGAAAAAAATAACACATTAATAAAAGAGTATTAAAAATATTTATTTATAGTATTTAGGTATTATCTATTTATTTATTTTATTTTTTTGTTATTTATAATACAGATTTGTAGAAGTTAATCATATTTTTAGGTGGAAAGTGCACGACCGAAACCCCTTTTAATCATTAAACGATGTGTTATCATCACCACATCATGTAACCACTATAGCAGTTTTTTGTAAGGAAATGAGATTACACGAGTTGATTAAAGTGCTTTATGTCCATTTGAGTCGATTAAAGCACATTTACTTGCATATCAGTTCACAGTATCAGCTACATGCACTTCTGCGAACAAAACGCGGCGGCAGTCGATATTTTTTCCCCCCTCAATTAGCATTTAGCACAAGTAGCTGAAAATAACCTTCATTTGCGAGGCTTTTAGCGTATAGCGCGTTGGTGGAGAGGTTTTCTCTTTCTGAGAGGAGTGCGTCTGTGTGTGGGTGCTTTTGTAAGCTAGCTGGAATGCTCTGGTACCGCCAATGCTAAGATGGCTGCCAAGCGCTAAGATGGCTGCCAGGATTCCATACAACAACAGCAGCAGCAAGCGAACGAGGGGGTGCGATAGAGAGAAAAGAAGGAAAGAGGGGGCTGCCGTGTTCACTTTTTCCTTCAAAACGTATAGTGTTGGTTTTTTAAACCACATTCTGTTGCTGCACATAATTAGTGGTGCATGCTAAGGCCAAACAACACGACTGCTACATTTCGAGGCAAATCTAGAGACCTAGGCTAGTAAGCGACTATCCAGAACCCTCCTAGCAACTAGCAAACATGCTAAAAACACAAAGTATGACTGGCTAAAGAGGTGAAACATTCATCAATACTCTTGTAGACCTTCTTAAGGTCTATAGTTAGTCAAAACCTTAGTGCATATAGAAAAAAGGGGGTAGTGAGTCTCGGCCAATTCAAACAGCCGCAGGGGTCTGGTCTCGCTCCAAGATCGCTATACTTTCTAAGATAAAAAGCCTACGGAGACATTGTCCAAACAACTCGATGGCTGCGTACCAGCCTTTGTCTACTTCTTATGAGCTATACGGCAGAGTTGGGTTACACCAGGCTGCTCTCGGATGTGTATTTTGCAGATTTATAGATTTTAGATTAGCAGCGCAACTTCAAACCTAAAATGGACAGCGGTGTGTGTAGTTTGTTTCGGCTGTGTTTTTTCATTGCGCCCGACTGACCAAGTCCAGTTGTGTTTTTTTAACACACCTGGGGTCTACATTGCCCGGACTGAAGATCTTGTTTCATGGTCGAAAGAGGTGGTTTTATGTCTAGATATTGATATGGTAATATTGAAATAATAGAATATAATCTTTGTTTATCGACCTAGGCAGAATTTGATTTCGAAATCCACGTAATTTGAGGTGTTATTCAAGTATATGGTGTTTAATACTTAAGACTACACATTAGTTCACTAACCAACTCAAACCTACATTACTGTTTAAAAAAAATGATGGAAATTAATACTTGTATTCAGCAAGGATTCAAAATTCACAGTAAAGACTTTTATTTTGTTTTGATCTTCCAATACATCAAAGAACACTGAAAAACTGTATCACAGTTTCACAACTGTTTCCAACATTGATTATAATATTTCTCAAGCATCAAATCAGCATATTAGAATGATTTCTGAAGGATCATTTGACACTGAAAGCTACAGTAATTATGCTGAAAAGTCAGCTTTGCATCAAAGAAATGAAACCACCATAAAACCAGTTGTAATAATATTTCAGAATATGGTTGTTTTTACTGTTTTTTTTTAATCAAATAAAATGCAGCCTTGGTTGAGCATAAGAAACAACTTTCAAAACAAAAAAAATCCTACCCATTTCCAGACTTTTGAGCGATAATGTATCGTCAAATACCAACTAACAACAAGACAGAAAATCAGATTTCACGTATAAAGGTCCAAATTTTGCCTGAGTATCATGTAAATGATCCAGAACCGGAGCACATTTTGCATGTCTCATTTCCAGCTGTGTCGTCTCAGCGCTACATTGAATATGTGCTGGCAGAGAATATATAGAATGTTCTACATCTGCTAATTGATTCAGGCACCTTTGGACTGAACCCAGCCGTCCCATGTTTAATCTGCTCTCTTTTTTTCCCCCTCCTGTCTCTCTCTCTCTTTTTCTGTCGGCTTTGCAGAATCTGGACAATCGGATAACTCCAACCAACAAGGAGAAGCAGACATCAAGCCTCCGCCCAATGGTGGGTCAAGCATAAAGAAAATCGCACACACGCTCTCACAAACAACTACACACTCAAAGGTTCCAAATGGATCTTACGGCCCAATGTCATTCAACCCAGAAATTAGTCTTCATTCACTCAAATGTATTTTATATTTGAAATAAAGGTGCCTGAAGGTTCCCCAAAGAGCTGTTTAGTTGAAGATTTAGTTAAAAGAGCCACACTAGAAAAATGCAACTTCCTTTTTTTTCAGACAAATTTTTGTTGAAAGCACAGTCACTTTAAGTTCATACAATACATACAATTTTCCATTACGTCCTCAAGTTTCTGAGTTTTCTCAAATGGAAAGGTTTTTATGGAACCATAGTGGAAATAAAAAACCTTTTTTAGAAATGTATTGTGGTTAAATCTTTCCAAACTCCCGCCTTAACAAGGAGATGTTAAGCACAATGTTCTAACAGCTCACTTTAATAGAAGTAACTTTTGTTTAGCAGAAGGTTAGATAGACAGTCATACAAGTTTGGAACAACATGAGGATGAGTAAATATGATACATTTTGTTTACCATTGTTTTAATTTATGAAGATCACTTGGTTCTCCAAAGCCCTGTTAAGTTGAAGATTCTTAAAAGAACCACACTAAAATTCAGCTTCCCTTTTTTTCAGGTAAACTCTGTTTTAGAAGTATTTCTGTATAACTTTTTCAGTTTGCTTAACAAACTGAGACACAAGTTTGACTAACTATGAAGTTCTACATCACTATTACTGTAAGTAATATTAATGCACAGCTTTGCTAGCTTATTGAACTTGAATCCATAAGTAAGAAACTTTAAGTTAACACAATAATGTTTTCCATAAAGTCCTCAAGTTGAGTTTTGATTTTTACAGTGCTTTTTTTTTCATAGTGTGCAGAACATTTTAACTATCTAAAGAACCTTCTCAAGTTTCAACTCTCCAGTGGAAAGGGTCTTTATGGAACCATAGTGGAAATACAAAACCTTTAATTTGAAGAGTGTTTGAATCTTTCCAAACTCCAGACTTTCATCTGTGTAACACAACGGAAATGTTAGGCAGAAGGTTCTCTCTGCTGACTTTAAAAGAAGTAATGTCAAATTTCTGCTAGACTACTTTTGTTTAGCAGAAGGTTAGATAGTCACACAGGTATGGAACAACATGAGGATGAGTAAACATTGTTTTAATTTACGAAGAACCTTAAAAATAACTCTTAAAAATAAGGGGTTTTTATTGGCATCTGTTGTTCCACGAAGAAAATAAAAATCCATGGAACCATTGAAATGTTCTTCACTCAAAGAAAAGAACTGAAAAAGAACTTCTTTGGAGAACTAAAAACTGAACTTTTGGGACTGTTATTTTTAAGAATGTTCTTTATTGGCATTATGATTCCATAAAGAACCATTCCATTGCACAAAAGTTTCTTTATAGTGAAAAATGTTTCCTGATGTTCTTCATACTAAAAGAAAACTTCACACTAAAAGAAAATGGTTCATTATTCATACTTTCTGACATTAAAAAATGATTCTTCTACAAGGTTCTTTCTTTGCTGAACCATCATTGGCAACCTGGAACCTGTGGTTCAATGAAGAACTTTAAAAATCCATTGAACCTTTCCATTCTACAAAAGGTTCTTCAGATTATTGAAATGTTCTTCACATTAAGAAAGGAATGGTTCTTTAAAGAACTTTTAACTGAAAGCCTCTTTGGGGAACTAAAAATTGAACTTTTGGAACCCTTATTTTTAAGAACGTTCTTTTTTGGCTCTGTGATTCCATGTAGAACTTTTCCATTGCACAAAAGTTTCTTTATAGTGGAAAAAGTTTCTTGAGGTTCTTCACACAAAAAAACACGAAAAAAAAAAAAAAACTTCATGGGCATCTATGGTTCCAAGAAGAACTTTAAAAATCCAAAAGGTTCTTCAGATTATTTCAAATGTTCTTCACACTAAGAAAAGAAAGGTTCTTTTAAGAACTTTTAACTGAAAGCTTCTTTGGGAAACTAAAAATGGAACTTTTGGAACCCTCTTTTGGAACCTTTATTTTAAAGAACTTTCTTTACTGGCGTTATGATTCCATGAAGAACCATTCCATTGCACAAAAAGTTCTTTATAGTGGAAAAGGGTTCTTTAGATGGTGTTCTTCACACTAAAACTGTTCACCGAACTGTTCTTAATAGAAGTAAAAATGTTCTTGTGGCCTGCAAAGTCATTATTCTTACTTTCTGGCACCCCAAAATGATTCATCTACAAGGTTCTTTCTTTGCTGAACCTTCAAATTCTGCAAAAACGATTGAAAAGCCCTGATTGTTCAAGAAGCAGTCCACTTAAACTCAGTAGAATCACATCTGAAGTTGTCATTAAAGTCTGTGAGCGAGCAAGCTCTGGTTAGCACTGGTGGAAACGGCGTGATGAAATCCTTACACTACACAATCAACGCGTCAGCCACCATTTTCCACTCCGCCTGCCAGTCAGCAGATGGATCTGTGGGTGAGCCGCGCTCTCCACGGACCTCCGAACGCACAAATACTGGTCGATTGATACCGTAAGCCGTTTTATTTACATTAATAAGGTCACAAACGCGGATTCTGCGCGAAAGCGATTTCCATCAGAGTTTATTATAGTAAAGTGTTGCTAGGCCGGCTGTGACGGAGAATGGCGGAACGCTCATAAATCACTCGGTGATTGGCTGATGGGAACCACATGGCTGCGGCGCGGGCAACACTGAGCTCATGCGCCGGCCTCGCTGCGGTTAACCGGCACACATACGCACACACACGCTGACCTCAGCCAGCACTACAGATGGGTGTGGAAGCATGGCTCATTCACCCGTTTTGCCCACACACACAAAAGTACATATTGAAAGCCAATATGCACAGCGAAAGCAAATACGTTTGTATATTTGTATGCAGCATCGCACACACGCGCACTTGAGTGTGACATAAAGCATTTTTAGTGTCCTCATTAAGTTTTAGCTGAGAGTGGAGTGCTGGGTTGGAGTTAACCATAAGTATGGGGTAGCCTTTTATTCCTTGGAGACGGAGAACACATGCCAACCGATGACTGTAATTATATGCTCCCGGCCTTTTTATGACAATTGAGCCCAGTTTATTTTGTGTGTGCGTGTGTTTGACAGGTGCAGATGAGTAAATATGGGGATTTTTTTTTTCAGTGTAATTTGTCGGTGTAGTGTGTTTTCATTTCTGGCCTCTTTTTTTTTTTTCTCTCCAGGGCACTTGAGTTTCCAGGACTGCTTCGTGACGTCAGGCGTATGGAACGTGGCGGAGTTGGTCCGTGTGTCACAGAGTAAGTCACATGAGCTGCGTCTTTCTGATCGACAGTCGTAAATATAATCTTTTTATTGGAGCTAAAAAGTCATTTTTATTATTATAACTCATAAAAATCATTGTAGCAGTGACATACAAATAAAACGCAAATAAATAAAACATATAAAAATTGCTGAATTTTCAGCAGCATTGCTGCAGTGTTCAGTGTCACATGATCCTTTAGAAATCATTCTAATGTGCTCATTTGATGCTTGAGGAACATTTAGTATCATCAGTGTTAAAAACAATTGTGTTGCTTAATATTTTTGTGGATTCTTTGATAAATAGAAAGTTACAAAAGAGCAGAATTTATTTGAAATCTTTATAATCTAACATTATAAATGTCTTACCTGTCACTTTTGATTAATTTAATGCATTCTTGCTTAGAAGTATTATTTCTTTATATACAAATCACACTTCTTCCAAAATAAAAATAAATAAATAAATAAATAAAAAACTACAAGGAAAAATTTAGAGACTAAAAACTAAAAAGACTTTTATAAACTCATTGGACAACCTTCAGTGATTTCTGTTATGCTTGAATCTGAAAGTTTTATTATGTTGTCATGAGAACAAAGATGGATGATGGGATTGATTAATCAGACTTCACTCTGTCTGTGTCTAATTCAGCACCAGTTGCCACAGCAACCGGACCCAATTTCTCTCTGGCCGACCTTGACAGTCCAGGATATTACAACATCAACCTGGGTCGCCGCTCCATTACGTCTACACCATCAACCAGGTACACACACGGAGCTCACTTTCCTTTCATTCTGTGCCAGGATTTTTTTTTTTTTTTGATGCCAAATGAAAGTGAGCATCTTTCTGAAATATAAATCTAAAATAATAAAATAATATTGGCATGTATATTACTGATAAATTTCTTGATTTCCTATTTTTTAGAAAGCAAAATGCAACAATAAAATGTTTTTTTTTCCTCTCACGTTTTTCACTATTTTCTATCGACCCCCTAGCCATTTTTTTTATTTTATTTTATTTTGTTTTATTTTATTTTATTTTATGCTGTTATTTCCATTTTCTTTTTTAATATTATGAAAGATTTAAAAACATTTAAATTGCACTCTTACATTTATGTAAACTGTAATTAATTTACGTGCTAAATAAAATATATACATTTTTCAGATCTGTTTAATACATTTGCATAAGATTAGTAAATAATTTGCAAATTTTTGAATTTCTGAGGCATTTTTGCCCCAAGCTCTGGTTCATTTCTGACTCTAATAAATACTAATAAACTCTTGCATGTCTTAAACAGCTTTACTAGTTGATCTGTCACTAGTTTAGTAGTTTAATGCATGTTGGTAGCACTCACACGTTCTTGCTTTCCTCTTTTGTCTGTATATATTTCTGTCTATCTTTTACCCTACCTTTTTCTCTGCCTCTCACCTTTGTCTGTTTGATTGCTGTCATTTTTGTCTCTTTATCTTTCTCTTCTCCTGTCCCTTCTCTCTCTCTCTCTCGCCTTGTCGTCATGTTTCAAACGCTGCAGGACTGAGATGGAGTTGTATGCCAGTCTCCCGCGGAGGTACTCCACACTTCCTGTAGTCTGATTCACTTCAAGCTCTGCTGTCTTACTCTGCTGTCTTTGCTCATCTAATGTCTCATTCTGCTAAGATAACCTGTGCTCTTGAAACAGTGATTTTGAGTGGACTATTTTTAAGCTATTGTAATGTTTTTATAGTGTAATCATTTGTGTTTAAAGGAATAGTTCAGACAAAAAGTTAAAATTTCCTGAAAATGTAATCACCCTCAGGTCATCCAAGATGCAGATGAGTTTGTTTCTTCATCAGAACAGATTTGGAGAAATTTAGCATTACATCATTTGCTCACCAATGGATCCTCTGCAGTGAACGGGTGCCGTCAGAATGAGAGTCAAAACAGCTGATAAAACTCCACCGTAATGATGGATTTGTTTCCTGCAAACATGCAATTTTTCACTTCACAAGACACTAATTGATGGACAGCTCTCATTCTTACGGCACCCATTCGCTGCAGAGGATCCGTTGGTGAGCAAGTGATTATAATAATGCTTAATTTCTCCAAATCTAAATTTCTTAATATCTCAGTACACAACATGCAAACCTTTTAGACATCACATTAAATAAAGCCCTCCCTTACCTTCTCTCTTTTTTTCTCTTTCAGCTCCAACAAACGTAAATCCATTGATGACAGTGAGATGGAGAGCCCGGTGGACGATGTCTTCTATTCGGGCCGTTCTCCAGCCCCGGGAGCATCCCAGCCCAGCGGCTGGCCCAATGATGTTGATGCAGGTATGACCGCTTTACCCAGCAGCCCTCTGGCTCTTCACACGCCCTGCTTGACCTCCACTCAACTAGAAAACTGCTGTTAAAAACGGATTTGATTTGATTTGATTGTATTGCTTTTGCACCAATCTAAGTCTACATGGAGTCCTTATAATTATACTCACACTTTGAGGGATAGACGTTTGATTTTAAACATGCAGCACGATTGTCCCTCAAAGACTTGTTTTGTGTCAAATAAAGTGTCATCTGCTCTGACTAACCTTTACAATGTATAATCAGTTGGGGTTTGTGTTTGAGCAGTTTGTGCACTGAATAAGTGGACGCAAGAGCGATGTGAAGGGCCAGACTTGTCCTTAACTTCATGTTCTTCCTTTTATCCATCAACCCATTAATCTGTCTCTTTTGCTCTCTCTCTCTATTTCTTCTCCTCTGTGCTTGCCCATCATCTTCTCATACCTCAATAGACTGCAGGAATAAAAAAGACAAGGACAAACATTAGACACTCATGTGATCGGATAGCTAGAATCATGTGAATGTTAACTGATCTGTTAGTTGGGTTTGTTTGAGGCTCAGCTATACAAAAATCTTAAAAGCACTTGCAATCACTCGTAATTCATGCGTGCATGCAGTGTTCTCAGAATTAGGGCTGGAAAACATTTTATATATAATACTGTTTGGTTTACACTGAAATGTTATTTATAAAAAACGTAAATACTAAAGAATACAAGTTTGGTAAGAAATTTCCTTAGTTTCTTTTGTAAATTGTACTGATGTTTATGAATATCAGTATTCAGAATATCATATTTGTAAAAATATTTTCACACATTTTCTCAGATTTAGTTTTTTATTGCATTTTTTTCTATATAATCTAGAATATTTTATCATACCACCATAGTTTTTGAGTAGTTTTACCTTTAATTTTCTTCTTTCCTCTTTATAGTGATGCTTTTTATTAAAGGAGAAGTCCACTTCCAGAACAAGAGTTTACAAATAATTTACTCACCCCCTTGTCATCCAAGATGGTTATGTCTTGCTGTCTTCAGTCGTAAAAAAATTAGGGGAATTTTGAGGAATGCAATTCAGGATTTTTCTCCGTATAATGGACTTCATTGGTGCCCCGAGTTTGAACTTCTAAAATGTAGTTTAAATACACAATCCCAGCCAAGGAGGAAGTGTCTTATCTAAAGAAATGATCAGTCAAGTCAATGATCAGTGCAAGTAAGGCAAACGCTGTTTACAAACAAAAAGGTAGAACGTGTTGGACGATTCTGAAGAAAATGAGATGGAGTATTTTGCCATACTCTACCTTTTTGAGTCGGAGTACACAGACGATGAACTTCGTAGCGTCGTGAACGCGCATCCCAGAGCCTGTGCTACATGAGCTTTTGTGCTTAAAAAGTATGCAAATTTTTTTTTTTCGATAAAAATGACCAATCGTTTTACTAGATAAGACCTTTCTTCCTCGGCTGGGATCGTTTAGAGCCTTTTGAAGCTGCATTTAAACTACATTTTGGAAGTTCAAAATCGGGGGACCAATGAAGTCCATTATATGGAGAAAAATCCTGAAATGCTTTCCTCAAAAGTCATAATTTCTTTACGACTGTAGACAGAAAGACATGAACATCTTGGATGACAAGGGGGTGAGTAAATTATTTGTAAATTGTTGTTCTGGATGTGGACTTCTCCTGTAAGTCTTTTATTTGTATTGTTCTATATCTTTTCTTTTTTTCATGTTTTGACTTCATTAAAAATTTTTACTATGTTAACCATAGTGTCTGCAAAAATATCATGGGATTGGACTTAATTGAGGCAGTGCAAGAAGCCTTTTATTTTTTTGATGACAGTGATGGAAAATCCAAAATTAGCACATAACTTCACTCATTTTTTAGTGGAAACTATGGTTACCATGGTATCTTTTTTTTTGTAAATATGAAAAGGCAGCTTTGTTGTTGTGTTGCATGGGCAGAATGTGCTGATGAAATTCATTTTAACTTGAGCAGTGCTGCTGTCACATGTACTGTGGGTCTTTCTCTGTATCCTCACACCAGACCATTAAATATGCACCTTTCCTTCATTAAAGCAATAAATAGTTAAAAACGAAAAAGTATCCTGTGCTCACGCCACAAAATCAAAACTCTGACACCTTAGATTTGATGCTCAAAATACATTGGCTGCACCCCATTTCTCATACAAAATTATCCGAGAAAGGTTTCACACATGCATACTTCATAAATTCACCAGATACATACCATCTAGATGATTTTCGCTGTACTGTTATTTGAAATGCACTAATTTTTAGCTTGCAAACTACTTAGTTTGGATAGTACACTCATTTTTAGCTTACATACTTCTTAATGTAGATAGTATGAGAACTGGCACTCATTTTTAGTTATAAAACGTATAAAAATGAGTAGTATGAAAATTGACACTTGTTTTAGGTGCATACTACTCGATATGAATAGTATGTGAAGAGTGAAATTCTTTTTTAGCTTGCATACTATTTAATATGGATAGTATACAAATTCATTAGATTTTATACTTTAGGTAGCATACTATCCAATATGAATAATGTGTGAAAAGTGACACCCTTTTTAGTACTTGCATACTATTTAATATGGATAGTATACCAATTCATTAACATGTAAACTACTAAGTACAGATAGTATGTAAATTGTAACACTTTTTTCCTTGCATACTTAATGTAGATAGTATGCAAACTGGCACTTATTTTAAGCTATAATACTAATAAAAATGGCTAGTATGTAAGTTGATTCGTTTTCAGGTTGCAAACTATTTAATATGGATAGTATGCAAATTGTGATGCTCAGTTTGCATACTACTTATTTTGCATACTGCGTAATAGTATCCAAATTTACACTAATTTAATGCAAAATTATATACTTGATTTTATCTTGCATACTTAATATAGATGGTATGCAAAATGCGACATCTGTTTAAGATTGAATACTGCCTAATATGGATAGTATGCACACTGACACTTGTTTTAAGCTTGCATACTACTTAGTATGGATAATATGCAAACTGATACAGTTGATTTTATCTTGCGTCCTTAATATGGATAGTATGCAAAATACGAGTAAGCTATAAACGAGTGTTATAACTCGCATTCTATCCATACTAAATACAGTAGTATACAAACTAATGAATTTGTATACTATTTATAATAAATAGTATGCAAGCTAAAAGAGGGTTTCGCTTTTCACATACTATTCATATCAAGTAGTATGCAACCTAAAAACGAGTGTCAATTCATTTTTAGGTTGTAAGGTAAAAATGAGTGTCACAATTCACATACTATCAATTTATCTTGCGTTCTTAACATGGATGGTATGCAAAATGCGACATCTGCTTAAGATTGAATACTGCTTAATATGGATAGTATGCAAACTGACACTTGTTTTAAGCTTGCATACTACTTGGTATGGATAATATGTAAAATTATACACTTGATGTTATCTTGCGTTCTTAATATGGATAGTATATAAATTGATCCTTTTTTTAACATTTAAATGAATACTGCTTAATATAGATAGTATGCAAACTGACACTTGTTTTTAGCTTGCATACTATTTAGTATGCATGGTATGCAAATCACAACACACTCACTTTTAGACTGCATACTGCTTAGTATGGATAGTATGTGAATTGTGACGCAGCCAATGCTCATTTAATATTCTGCCCCACTCCTCATGTTTTAGCCGCTGATTGGACAGTTTGTGTGATGCGTGTGGCTTTGATCTGTACTGTTTTGTGCACTTTGGTTGATTCTGGGCGATAGTGAGCAATACTGTTTTTGACCTCATGCATATGATGTTTTCTCAAGTGTGTATAGTGATTATGTACTGATGATGATTGAACAGTAGTCCCAAATTTCCCCCATCTCTCCAGTTGATCTCAATCTCTCCCTCTCTGTGTCATTGTTAACTCTATTCTTTTCCCCTGTTTGGGTTTTTCAGTGCAACACCATTTGGCCAGTATGCAGGAGAGGAAGATAAAACACGAAAGCGATGGCGTGCAGTTTCCTTACCATGGTTAGACCACATTACCCTCATATTCTAATGCACACACGTGTATTGAAATGTGTCTGTTATCTCTGTCTGTCTTTCAACTCTCTGCTGCATCACACACATCTCAGCTCTTCTCTCTGATTTGCTGTTTTGCTCGAGGTGGCGGGTGTTTTGTGGCCTGTGAATGTGCTTTCATTTTGTTTTGTGCATCAGACGTCTCTCCGTACGTCTCATCCGTTGGGTGTGTTAGATTCTGATATAGGATCCCTGTGGACCGAAGCAGAAGTCCAAATCCTGATTTTCACGGCATTCCCAAACATAAACACTTACAGACGTGACTATTGTGTGGCGTAGAGCAGCGGGCCTTTCCAGACATTTACTTAGCGTTTTTGTTTGTTTCTTCTTCATGTAGGATTTATTGTAATTAGTGTGTGTGTGCATAAAGGGCTTTACATGCTATAAGCGATATCTCAGCTGTTTGTTCAGCTCGCCTATGAGATTTCAAACCTGTATACGCTGTTAGGTCTGAAATTATACTCTAGGCGAGGATGCAAATGCAAACACAAGCTCAGTTTCACGCCTCGTTGCGTTCCACAAATTGTTAGAACGCAATTCATAACACAACACCGCAAATATGTCTCTTACTGGTCAGTTTTCTTTTTTAGCAACAATTTACTGCTGAGCAAGTTAGCTTGTTGACATGATTGTTTTTTTACTTTCCCAGTGGACTTTCCTAGGCTTTTTGTACGCAATTTGTCAGAGCACAATTTTCCAAAGAAATAAAGTATTAATAAAATAAAGTATAAAGTGTTATTAGTCAATATTTGACCATAATATGTGCTGTATATTGTGTATGCATTAATATTATAATATTATTTAAATGAATTTTATTATTACTGTATATTATTACTATTAATATACTCTTTATATTTTGTGTTCTATGCATTTATATTTAATAATAATATTTATACATTTTATATATATATATATATATGTGTGTGTGTGTGTGTGTGTGTGTGTGTGTGTATATATATTAGGGATGCTCATTTTAACCGGTTAACCGTTAACCGACGGAAAGAATTTTGACCGATTAATACAATCAGTTAAACGGTTTAAAAGGTCTTTTTTTTTTTCTCTCAGTAATTGATCAAAATACTTTAAAACGTTTGCTGGATGATTAAAACAAAATAAACTTTTTGAGAGAAAAAAAAAAGATAGATCGTCTAGGCCTAAGTCGCATTTTATTATTACATTCTGAAGCCGACGCGAAATGTTTACAAACACTATAAACATAGGCTAGGCTATTTTAGTTTCCCCTCACTCTATAAAAAAATTCTTCAATTTAAAAATATTCAGGAAAGAACAAGGATGTAAAATATAAGAAGCTAGGCTGTATAAACGACAAGCCAAAATAAATTCATTAAGGCTAAAGTGAAACTGAAACTAATGTCGGGTCTCTCATTCGAAACAAATCCAAATGTTTACGTATTTGAGATGTATTTGAATGCCAAAATATTATTTATTACATAAACCTGGTTTTGTACTTCACTTGCATGCCAGTATCCACATAAAACAAATGGTTTGGCATAATATTACTTCAGTGTGTTGATAACGATTAAGCAGTGTGATTTTTCCCATATGTTTGGCTGACTGTATTTTATGATGATAATGGAAAGGCTTTTTCCTTCTAACAGTGGAAACGACTCCTTCTAGTCATACAGATAATCGAAACTGTAAACGGTTTGCGTTTGTTTGTGTACATTCACAATAAAAACAAAACTTTGTGCTTTTGCAAAATAAAGAAAAAATAGGATGACGATTTTTAGCCGTCTTCCTTTCGCGCAGCACAAAAATGAACCAAAAACTCTGCATACTATAGCTACTTGTTGCACAGTTTTTTCTTTCGTTTTGTTTGGTAAAAATATTTATTGTATAGGCCTATTCATTCATTATATATATAGCCTAGCTTTATGATGTTTTTCTGGCATAAGCGCTGCAAGTGCGTGATGTGATGCGTCCATGCGATTCCTCATGTTTTGTTGTTTGCTGCTTTTTGCACATGAAAAATTTATCACTGGAAAACAAATTTTGTTTTTTTAACGAGTCACAGACACTTATCCTTTCTAAAATAATTAAATTCTATTTTAAAATAATCTTGTCGGTTAACGGTTAATAATCGGTTAACGAGCGTCGGCTGTCAGTTAGGAAAAATAACCGAAATGAACATCCCTAATATATATACACACGCACATATTACATTAAAATAAATAATGTACATATATTATGGCAATTTAATATTAAAGTGACAGTAATATTAAAAAAAACTATGGTGTATTATAATTTATGGTGTATTATTTTATGCATTTATTATTTATTATATTTATGCATTTATTATATCAAAATTGTTGTTAGTAGTATATAATGTGTACTTTATATACATGTATTTTATTTTATTCTGTAATATATTCTATATTATTATTAATATAATTGTCATATTATAGTACTATAATATGTTTATTATATTTTTTATGTAGTATGTGAATTTTTATACATTGATTTCATATTTTAAAATTAAACAAAAATAATAATACTTTATGGATTTATTATTTATTATATTTATGCATTTGTTCTGTATTTTTTTGTTAGTGAAATAATAATAATAATAATATTGGTAATAATAATTATATAATTATATATAATATAATAATATATTTTTATGTAAATATAAATATATTATGGTAACAATGTGACAGTAATATTAATAATTATAAAATGAATAATGGTGTATTATTTTATGCATTTATTACATTTATACATTTATGATGTCGGAATATGGTTGTTAGTAGTATATAATCTGTATATTTTATATGCATTTATTTGAATATATTCTATAGTATATTCTATATACGTTGATTTTTAAATTAAAGTAAGATTTACATTTTGTGCATTTATTATTTTTAATGAAAGTAATATTATTATACTATATATAAATATATATATATATATATATATATATAATTGGTAATATAATGTGACTACTATACATAATTTAAAAAGTACTAATCATTTATTATGCATTTATCACATTTATGCATTTATTGGGTCAAAATATTGTTGTTAGTAGTATATAATATGTATATTTTATATATGTTTATTATATTCTATAATATATTCTATATTAATATTAATCTAATTGTCATATATTACTATAATATATTTTATATATTTTATGTAATATGCGTATTTTAATGCATTTATTTATTATATTTCTGCATTTGTTTTAATGAGATTATTATTATTATTATCTAATTTAGAGGCAAGGCAGCTAAATGAAAGTTTCACTTTCATTTAGCACTGGTAAATGAATAAAGACCCGCTTACATTTTTGTTTTCTCGCTAAATATCCTGTTTCGCTCTGAAATCCATCAGACGGGGCGTTTCACATTGACTGTAATGGCACAGACATTTGAAGGTAACTTTATCACTCCCTCGAGTATGCGAAAATAGATTAAGCAGGAATAGCGACAGTAATGTAAGAATGCACGCTGTGTACGTACAACGGCAACTTGTGTACTTGCAAAGGGTACGTTTCTGGCCCGAGGGTCCACCTACGTCTAATCACATTCACTGCCGCCCACGTCATGATCAACACAGTCGCACAGATCTTAATCTAGGGAAACATGGGTAAATCCCACCAAAAAAATGCCAGCATGCTCAGGTGCTCCTGATGTCATGGGAATACACAACACACACGCACACATTTACACCCACCCCACCCCTGAACACTTGAAACACACACACACACACACAGTCTGTGGAGCACCAGAGCTCTGGTCCAGATGGCTCCTCCATGTGTCGACAGCGTTGGGAGCTACTGGGTTACAGAAGACATCTGTTACGCCGATGAAGGCGGTGGTGGCGCTCGGAGCGCATGTGAGCGTGTGAGAGTGTGAACCGCGCTACGCTCCAAAGGTGATTCACTACCTGAATGAGGCTCTGGCAACGCTGCAAGGTGACGGTGTCATTTATCATTAAATCTGGTGTCGCCCGGCGTACGGCAGCAGCCTGTGAACCCGCTCGCGTTTCATTCATACGTCCCGATCGCTTTCCCTCGCCCTGGGCTGACACGGATATCCTATTTTTCATTCTCTTGCACTCGCTTTCACCTTGTTAGACTGTGGCACTTTGTCTGTAAACATCTGTTTGTGATGGTTTTGTTGACGTTGAGCGGGTCAGACAGTGAACGGGGTTCCCACAGGCATGGAAAACCACAGGAATTATGAAAAATGTGAGATGTTGGAGAGTTAGACAGGGTCTTGGATAACTTTTATTAAATGTTTAAAAATATTTCATTGGCAAGTAATTGGCTTTCTAAGTTTAAAAAGACTGAAGTTATTTTTAAAAATTAATTGTTTAAAAAAAATAATAACTTGTGAATATAAATTCTTTTAATATTTAATTGTTAAGTAATTGGTCTTTCTGAGTGTAAAATATGACTTAAAAAATTATAATTAATAAAGTAATGAAAGTTTCTTTTGTGAAACTTTTTTTTTAAATATTTAATTTCCAACTAATTGGTCTTTTTGAGTGTAAAATCACTGAAATTATTTTTTAATAATGTATTGATTAATGAAAGTTTCCACTGTAATTACAACTTTTTAAAAAAATACTCATTTGGCAAGCAATTGGTTTTGTTTTTTTGAGAGTAAAATGGCAGAAATTATTTTAAAAAATGATTTAAAAAGTAATGAAAGTTTCCATCAAAATTAGAATTTTTTTTTTTAAAATATGAGTTGCCTTAAAAATTGTCTTTTTAAGTATAAAGTTTTTAAAAACTGATCGATTAAAAAAGTAATGAAAGTTTCCATCATAAATATAACTTTTTAAAATATATAATTGGCAGGGAATTGTTCTTTTTGAGTGTAAAATGACTGAAATTATTTTGGGAAAATTGACTGAACACAATAATTATATAAATATCTATTTTTGAATATAGTTTTAAATGTTTAAAAATATTTAATTGGCAAGTAATTGGTCTTTCTGAGAGTAAAATATGACTAAAATTTGTTTTAAAAAATCATTAAATGAATAAAGTAATGAAAGTCTCCATTGTGAATTTAACTTTTTTAAATATTTAATTTGCAACTAATTGGTCTTGTTGATTGTAAAATGACTGAAATTACTTAAAAAATTATTGATTAATGAAAGTTTCCATTGTAATTATAACTTAAAAAAAAATTCATTTGGCAACCAGTTGGTCTTTTTGAGTGTAGAATTATTGAAATTATATTAACAAAAAAATTTGATTGAATAAAAAAGTAAATAAAAGCTTCCATCATAAATAAAACTTTTTTTTAAATATATAATTGACAGGGAATTGCTCTTTGTGAATGTAAAATGACTAAAATTATTTTTAAAAAGTTATATTATAAATGTAAAAGTATATATTATAACTTTTATTATATTATGTTATTATAACTTTTTTCTTACAGGCATTACTTGCCTAAAAATTGGTCTTTTTAAAGTATAAAATGACAATTTAAAAAAAAAAGAAACTGATCGATTAAAAAAGTAATTAAAGTTTTCGTCAAAATTATAACTTTTTTTTAAAAAAAAAAAATTAATTGCTTGAAAATTGGTCTTTTTGAGTATAAAATGACAAATTATTTTTAAAAACTGACTGATTAAAAAAGTGCTGAAAGCTTCCATTATAAATATAACTTATAATAGTGAAAAAGTATATATACTGCTTTTGTTAAAGGCTTTAAATATATATTTAGCAAGTAATTGGTCTTTTTTAGTGTAAAATTAATGTATTTTTAAAATCAGTCAAATGAAAACATATATACACCACTTTAATTAAAGGCTTTAAATGGTTAATAAATTGGTCTTTTTTGTATAAAATAAATAAATATATATGTATTTTTTTAAACACCAAACAACTGAAAAAAATAAAAATAATTATATATATATATATATATATATATATATATATATATGTGTGATTTCCATAGTGAATATACAATGCTTTAAACTAAACTAATTGGCCTCAGTCAACTGAAAAAAAAATCATTAGTCAAAGGGCTTGGGAACCCAAGTGTATTATTACTGTACAGTAAGTTCATGGCAGAAATGATTTGTACTTGGACTTGTGACTTTCTGCGTGTGTGTGTGTGTGTGTGTGTAGAGGTGGGACTTTCTGATGCTTGGACAGTGAATGTGTGTGTCTGTTCAAGAGAGTGTGAGGAGGCGTTATATATGGCAATTTTTGACAGGTCAAGGTTTGTTTGGCGGCCAGCTTGTTAGCGTGGCGAGACTGGAAGGTCACGGGAGCGTTTGATTGGCTGCCAGTCTGCCTGAGCGTCGGGGCTGGCACAAGACACAGAGAAATAACACATAACCCATGATATTACCACACACACAGGCTAATGTGCATGCAAGATCATGGAAACTGTCACTTGCAACTCCGAAGGTGTGTTTGGCAGTGATTTTTAGCATCTTGTATTATACTATATAATATTATATTATATTATATTATATTATGTAACTTTATTAAATATCAATTAATAATTATATATATATATATATATATATATATAAACTAATTTATGTACATATTTTCTTTCTTATATATTTTCTTTTTTGCTTTTAAAGTATTTCAGGGAGGTAGATATTTGTTCAAACGTGGCATTAGCATAATTAGCAGATTTGTGGCTTCCTCACAAGGCTCTTTAACATCTTAAACTGGGTTTTTAAATCACCACTTAGGATAATTGTTTCCCTCAAAACCAGCCACAGGATTTGATGATGAACTCCTTTTCCTTTCCTTCCCGAGTCCTGACATGTTTGGCCGTGTTTCTGGGTCACTGGGTGAGCCCGGCGTATATTCAGCCCTCACGTTTATGCCAAACTCAGGACAGCTGAAGCTAGCAGCCCTGCGGCCTCAGTTTGACATTTATAGGATCGGGACGACACATTAATGCGGCGTTATATGCGAGAAAACCAAACCATCGCATACTTTTTCCTTTCATTTCCCTCATCATTCTCACATCACGCTTTCCGCCTGTCCTCCTGTTTTTGGCATGGGCGCTCGGACCTGCCACTGGAACAGAAGCGCTTGTGTTTGACTTTTTCCCTCAGCGCTGAAAAGTCAAGTGAAGGCCTCAGGTTTGCTTCCCCAGGTGAAGTTTAAGAGTGTTTGTATGTCCGAGTCTGTACACAGCTAGCATTTACGTTTATTTACTCATTTGCATTTGGTTTGTGAAGACGTGTCGTCCTGTTCGGTTGGCGTTAGTAATGCGGTTGCTCGGGTTTATTGAAATTTGGAGTCAATCTGAACACATATTCACATGAAGCAAACAAGTTATTAAACTAAATATGTTTACTCTGTGATTTATTTAGTCCGTTCAGCTCAAGTGTTTTTTTGGTTTGTTTATTTGCTTGCTTATTGGCTTCTCATCTGTTTGCTGATTAACTTTGCTGACTAGTAGAAACCTGTTAAAAAGGTTTAGTCCAAATCAACCAATCATTTCAAACTAATGTAAGCAAAATCATCTGGAAGTGAAAGGATTTTTGTTCAGTCTTGATTTTATACATCTGAACTTTTTTTTACTTCTTAACTAATGGCAGACGTATTTTGTTGTGGATTTAAAGACAATTGATACTTTTTTTAAATGCTTCTGGACTTTAAGAACAGGTAGTTTTTTGATATCCAGTAAGCAGAGAGGTCCATGGTTGAAGTAATATTGTATTTGTATATGATAAAATAATATCTACATATATTTTTGTGGTCAGTAAGATTCTTAAATACTTGTTATACTTTTTAAATACTACTTTTACTCAGCAAGATTCAATTAAATTGTTTAAAAGTGACAGTAAATATATTAGTTATAAAAAAATGTATTCCAAAATATTAAGCAGCAAATCTTTTTTCAGCATTGATAATGAGAAATGTTTTTTGCGCAGCATATCAGCATATTATAATGATTTCTGAAGGATCATGTGACACTGAAGACTGGAATAATGACGCTGAAAATTCAGCTTTGCATCACAGGAATAAATTGCAAATTAAAAATATATTCAAATAGAAAACTGTTGTTTTAGATTGTAATACGATTTAACGATATTACCATGAACACTGAAAATCGTACTGACCCCAAACTTTTTGACGGCACTATAGAGTTGAAATCAAAAGTTTGCATACACCTTGCAGAATCTGCAAAATGTTAATTATTTTACCAAAATAGAGGGATCATACAAAAAGCATGGATATGTTAAAAATGGATCTCAAAATCATAGTCATTGTTGGAAAGGGTTCAATGCTGAAAAACCAAAAAATTCGTGGGACCTGAAGGATTTTTCTGAAGAACAGCAGGCAGTTTAACTGTTCAGGACAAACAAGGGACTCATGAACAACTATCATTAAACAAACAAACAAACAAAAAATGTATGTATGTAAACTTTTGAACGGGGTCATTTTTATAAATTCAGCTATTATTTTCTCATGTGGACTATATGTAAACATCTTTATTCAGGTCAGTACTAAATAAAAAATAACATGCATTTTGTATGATCCCTTTTATTTTGGTAAAATAATTAACATTTAGCAGATTCTGCAAGATGTATGTAAACTTCTGGCTGCAACTGTATGTATTGTTATTACTAGTGTTTTTTTTTTCTTTAGTATCCTTGAAAATTGACAACATCACTGTAAAAACTGTGCAAAATAGTGGCAAAATCCTGACATTGATGCTTTGACACTTTGCTCTTTTCTTTGATATTTGGTGATTTGAATGTGACAGACAGACAGACTGACATGAGTTATCTTGGGATCTGCTGTCGTGGCATCTATTTTCCCACTTACAGCTGCATAGAGACCCTTCCTGGCCCTGTCCCGACCCCTATCCCACTCTTTCCTGCACTCCACTGCTTCAAAGCAAAGCTCGCACCCTGGACCTTTCGGCACTGCAAAAACAGTTCTTACGCAGTGTTTTATCTTGTTTTCCAGTATAATTATATTAACATCCTTAAAACAAGATGCATATATTCGAGTCAAAATAAGAGAAATCTTATTTACATTTAGTGAAGTTTATGCTTAATATATATATATTTTAACAAAGCAATTTGACAGTGGGGTAAAAAAATAAATTTATTTTCCTTTTTAAGTTTATTTTTCTGCCTCATTAGCAAATGCTTTCTTTTTTTGTTAAAGATGTTTTTACTGGAAAATGAGACAAAAATACTGAATAATGATTATTTTTTTGCAGTGTGATTGGCTTCTCTATACTTCACAGCAAAAAAAAAGCCCTAGCAGTGTCTTATCTGTAGATTAAAAGATAATTTCTAGTATTATTATCTGCAAATTTGTAGTATTTTACAAGCTGAGATGGATAAGAATTTTTTTTTTTAGATGAAGATCAAGAAGCACAAACCCTGTTTGATTAAATCCACATCTCTGTTCTGCCATTTTGTTGATCCCATTTTTACCAGGACTCTCGTCGCCTGGTTCTCTTAAGAAGTCGGGGAAATTCGATTTCAGCGCTCTGTCCGGCCATACGAGGTCTGCACGCATGCCGTTCACCCATCACCCGCTGCCCATGCTGGCAGGTGTAAGACCAGGTGAGAGTCCAGAGCCCCCCCCACCCCACCTCCCACATCCTTCCCCTTCCTGTCCTGCTCCCTCACGCCCCCTGGTGGGGTCGGATGTGGTGACGTTCGGGGAGAGGCGAGGTCGTGTTTACGCCACGGTCGGGTCGGGTGAAGGCGTTCGCCGTTCGACCCCCCCACCCCCCACCCTCTTTCTCCTCTGTACCGAGGCTGATTTGTCTTTTTTTTGTCTGTCTGTCTGTCAATGTGATTGGTTGGTGATTGGCCTCTCCATTTCCCAACTTCATTCTCCCTCCGCCAGAGGCGTTGTTTCATTACCTAGATGCACTTGAGCTCGTAAGATGTTGTTTTAAATGTTGTACAGCAGTGATCAAAGTACTCTCCTTTAATGCCAGACTCACAGGATTAGAAAACTGCATTTTCAAAGATGTACTGAAGTATTTTTTCATCTATCATTGATTAAACAAGACGGAAGAGAAGGAAAAATTGTAAATGTGCCAAAATTAGGCACCGCAACAAAATCTCTCATCAAATCAGAGGTACTTGTAGAGTCCTTTTTGTAGATAAATACACAATTGGCCCATTATTCATTATTTCTTGTCTGAGACCTATTAAATACTAGCAAAACTATTGTAACCAGCCTCACCGACAGACAGATGGCTAGATGGACAGATAGATAGATAGATAGATAGATAGATAGATAGATTGACAAATGGCTACAGAGATGGATAATTACATAGACAGAGGGATTGATAGACAGGCAGAGATGGATGGATGGATAGATAGATAGATAGATAGATGGACAGAAAGACAGACATATATAGATAGATACATAGGTAGATGGATAGATAGATAGATGATAGATAGATGGATAGGCAGAGATAGACGGAGATGAATGGATGGATGGATGGACAGACAGACAAAAAGACAGATAGACAGATAGATAGATAGACAGATAGACAGATAGATAGGATGGACAGAAAGACAGACAGATATAGATAGATAGATAGACAAATGGCCGCAGAAATGGATAATCACATAGACAGGGATTGAGAAACAGGCAGAGATGGATGGATGGATAGATAGATGGATAGATAGGATGGATGGATGGATAGATGGATGGATAGATGGACAGAAAGACAGACAGACAGACAGACAGATAGATAGATAGATAGATAGATAGATAGATAGATAGATAGATAGATGGACAAATGGCTGCAGAGATGGATAATTACATAGACAGAGGGATTGATAAACAGGCAGAGATGGATGGATGGATAGACAGATGGACAGATAGATGGACAGAAAGACAGACAGATTTAGATAGATAGATGGATGGATGGATGGATGGATGGATGGATGGATGGATGGATGGTGGATAGATGGACAGAAAGACAGACAGATTTAGATAGATGGATGGATGGATAGATGGATGGATGGATGGATGGATGGATGGATGGATGGATGGATGGATAGATGGACAGAAAGACAGAAAGACAACAGACAGACAGATAGATAGATAGATAGATAGATGGGCAGATAGTTGGATGGGTAGATGGACAGAAAGACAGACAGATAGATAGATAGATAGATAGAGAGAGAGATAGAGAGATAGATAGAGAGATGGATGGATAACAGATGAAAAAATAGACAGAAAGAGACAGACAATATAGATGATAGAGGGATAGATAGATGGACAGGTAGAGGGATGGATAGATTTATAGGTGGACAGATGGGTAGATAGACAGAGGGATAGATAGACATAAAGATGGATAGAAGGACAGATAGATGGATGAATAGAGCGATAGACAAGATATATAGATGGACAGAAGGACAGATAGAAAGACCGATTTTGCGTAGTGTTGTACGTTCAGATGAATTGCTGGTGTTGTTACGTGATGTGCTCTTGTTGTGTGGTCGTGTTGTTGTGTGTAGCGTGGTTGTGTTTCGAGCTGTTGTTGTGAAGTCACTTCTGGTGGGAGGGGGTCTTTGGTGGCGGTAGTTTGCGGTGCCATTTGCCTCCTTCTTGAAGCCTTGGCTCCATCCCATTCCCTAATGGGATTAAAGAGTGGATGATGAAAGCGCGAAAGAAACGGAGGAAGAGGAGGGAATAGCAGTCTGCGCGGCAGAGAGGGTGAAAAGCAGGGCTTTGGCTGGGAGCACCGCGCCCGCGTCTGGGTTACAGGGAGGCTCTGGAAGTTGGCAGACTGTCCCGGGCAGCTGGGGGCCCTGCTTGGCTGGAGGAGACAAGACCCCTCACCCCTCCACTCGCCAATCGCGGGGATGAGCGCAATGTTATTATTCATGCAAATGAGAGCGCGACATGACCTATCAAGAACTACTGGAGTTCATTCATGTTAGGGTTGTGCTGATACAAAAATGTATCGATATTGCATTTTTTTCCCTTATTGCACACACTTTAGATGTAAATATGTTTAATTTGTTTACCTGTGCTTTCATACTGTTTCCTACAGTTCAATAAACGTCTAAGCAGGTCATCTAAGATGCAAAATCTGGAACATATGTTCAAGTTGAAGCGATCTCTTGCACATTTATGGTCAATACCTAGTTGGCATAGTCGTCCATGTTTGTATTAAAAATTATTACATTATCCATGATGAAATATTATGATAAAATAATGGCAATTAAGAGGCTTTTTCACTGAGAGAGCATGTTTGTCTGTCTGCGTAATTTTGAGTTTGTGAGAGAATTAAAGAGAACACAGAAAGCGAGAAATATGTATTTTAAATTTTGTACATAAAAATTATTATTATAAATATTTATGTTTTTTTTTCAAAAGGAGTTTATGTAATACGTCATAAATTGATGCACACATTTACTGTTTTTGTATAATGCTAACAATAACATTATATAATAATACATATATTTATGAATCATTTTTACCTATGAGGATGTTCATTGGGATCCCATCAATGGTGGTTTTGTCAGATTTAGTTCTGTTCTGGGAACAGTTTTGTCTCTAATTTTTTTGTAAACACACACACAGTTTTTCTGAACTGATTTCCATCACTTCCATCTCATGTCATCCATTGAATCCTTGTGTTTCAGATTCGCTCATTACTAATATACTTCTAGCACTTAAACTGGCTCAATATGCATCACTGACCTCTCTCTCTCTCTTTATGTGTCTGTCAGCAGGAAGTCCCCGTGCCTCAGCTTCCTCCCTGCACTTCCCCTCACCCTCCATCATCCAGCAGTCCAGCCCGTACTTCACCCATCCCACCATCCGATACCACCACCACCCGGGACAGGACCCGCTCAAGGAGTTTGTGCAGTTCGTGTGCGCCGACGGATCAGGACAGGCTAGTGGTCAGGTAAGAGGAAGTGACCTCATACGGGAAGTGATGATCTGACACGGTGCGGTCAGTTATTTGCTGCTTGTATGTATTGCAAAATATGTTTAATGCTCTCAGACTGGTAATGGCATACTATCATACTACTCAGACTAGTTTTGTAGTGTATTTTCTTTATGCACAGAATACTGCTGTGTGCAACAGAGAACACTGTATGGAATACTATGTCCCACAATGCAGTGCTCATACTTTAGGAAGCTTTACACTAGTATTTTTTATTTAGAATGTAGACATTATCACAATCTGCTGTAGTAAATACTTATCATTGCTTACTGCATACTGATTTGGAAATACAGGGTATTTACTGTGCAGTATGCCATTGTTTAAAGATAAGAAATTATGAATTTAAAAAAAAGCATCTATCCTTTAAAAACAAATGTTGATGAAACGGAACTAAGCTGTCATATTTAACAAATGTATTTCCCTCAGTCAAGCAAAACTCTTGCCTCAAGTATAAAATTAATTGATATTTGTGAAACTAATGTTATCGAACATTTAAAGAAAAGTTAAACCGAGCTTACCATTGTGAAGAAGCCAAGATTGAAGTTGGAAAGAAATCATCCAAAAATATGTTAAATAATGAACAGATGTTTTCTTTAAGGGCTTGGGTTACTCTGTGGCCATTCTAATTATCTTTATATAAAATCATACATATATTTATATGAGAGGTTTGTCATATATAGCACACATTTACTCACAATTAATTCACATTGATTGTTTTTATATTATTTATCTATAATTACTACAGACCTGAACCCACTAACCTAACCACTGGAAGAAAAAATTAAGCATTTTTTGGTTTTGAAAAATCGATTAATGATTCATAAAAAACTTTTTTGTTTGATGTGAAACAAGCTCCTTGTGTGACTACAGTAATCTTAGACTTTTCAGTCTTTTCTGATACAAACAAATGTGTGCGTTCCTTGTCTTTGAGGCCGACTGATCGGCCACTGTTATGTATCTTGTGCTTGTCTAGACGATCTTGCGTTAATCTCTCCTTCTCTGTCCACTTCCACGATAAAAACCCATCTGCGCAACAGCTGACGACCTCTGCGCATTTCAGCGTAGCGCGCATCCCCTCCTCAGTTCTGCTTGTGCCATTTTTCAGCGTCGTGAACGTGGCTTGGTTTTTTTGCGCCCTGGTTTTGATTTGACATCATTCCATGGACCAAAACTCACCTCACCATTCGTGCGTCCATTTCTTCTTCTTTTACTTCACCTTCTGCCTAAAGTCCTCCATTTTAGTTTTTCCAGCTCCTCCACTGCTCCTGTCTGTGCCTGTGGTGAAGTCAACACACAAACATGCACACAAACAAACACAAACACACCCCTTCATAAACAAAAGCAAACAGACATTTACCATCCTTTTGGTTGTTTCCCTCTCAACACTCTCCACTACCAGCCACCCCCCCATTATTTTTATTTCGGAGCGAGCCTGCGTTGTTTTTCATTTGCGGGGTGTCGGGCGTGTCCGTACTCCTTACCCTGTTTGTGTCGTCTGCAGCCGAACGGGAGTGGCCAGAGCAAAATGCCGGGCTCCTTCTTGCTGCCACCACCCCCCCCTGTGGCGCGTCCAGTGCCCCTCCCAATGCCAGACTCTAAACCCAGCAGCACGCCCCCCGATGGTGGACTCACCTCACCCACATCTCGGGTGACCCGACCCCCATTCCACCAAACCCCACGAAGATCCCCAGTCGTCTAGCCACAGCTGGGCCGCTTTTTGCCATTTTGTGTTCCTCAAGTTAACATCAAATGCCCATTATTCGTTGTTATCGTGGTGACGCTAACTAGTAAGTCAGAATTAGTCCTTACCAACTTTCATTTTATATTTCAGTTTGAATTAAACCAATGCAACATATTTGCATTTTGAGGCAGCAGTTTAGTGGTTTGACAGTTTAACAGCCATCAAAATGTCACTAAAGTACAGAGCCCATAAAGGAGAGGGCATGGTGATGGGGAAAAATGAGATGGAAGGAAAAATAATTTTTCTGACTGGCTAAACATTTTCATTTCTCTGAGGGACTTTGCATTAATTCCCCCAGGAAAGTTTGCATTCTCTTGGAAAAGCAGCACTTTTTCAAAAGTTTTCCAAGTGAATGCTACATTTCTCAAGGGAATGCAATACTAATACAACAGAATGCAAAAATTTTGCAAACGAACACAAAGTTTCATGGGGGAAGAATACTTTGGAAAGTCAACACAAAATTTCTCAGGGGAACACATTACTAATGCAAGAGAACAAAAGTTTCCCAAGGAAACGCAAAGTTTTATGGGGAATAATACTTTTGAGAGCAAACTCAGAATTTCTTAGGGGAACGCAATACTTTTGCAAGAGAATGTCAAAATTTTGCAAGCAAATGCAACGTTTCACCGGTTAATAATACTTTCGAGAGCAAATGCAAAACTTCTTAGGGGAACACAATACTAATGCAGGAGAATGCAAAAATTTCACACCCAAACGCAAAAGTTTCCCAAGCAAATGCAAAGTTTCATGGGGAATAATACTTCTGAGAGCAAATGCTACATTTCTCGGGGGAACACAATACTAATGCAAGAGAACGCAAAAATTTTGCAAGCGAATGCAACATTTCACCGGTTAATAATACTTTCGAGAGCAAATGCAAAACTTCTTAGGGGAACACAATACTAATGCAGGAGAACACGAAAATTTTGCAAGTGAATGCAACATTTCACCGGTGAATAACGCTTTCGAGAGCGAACGCAAAACTTCTCAGGGGAACACAATACTAATGCAAGAGAATGCAAACATTGCGCAAGCAAATGCAACATTTCACCAGTGAATAATACTTCTGAGCAATGTTTCACCGGGAAATAATACTTTCAGGGGGAAAGCAAAATTTCTCAGGGGAATGCAATACTAATGCAAGAGAACACAAAAGTTTCTCAAGCGAATGCAAAGTTTCACAGGGAAAAAAATACTTTTGAGAGCAAACGTAAAATTTCTCAGGGGAACGCAATACTAATGCAAAAGAATGGAAAAAGGTAGCAAGCAAACAAAACGTTTTACCAGGAAACAATACTTTTAAGAGCGAATGCAAAATTTCTCAGAGAAAAGCAATACTAATGCAAGAGAAAACCAAGATTTTGCAGTCGATAGCAGCATTTCACCAGGGAGTAATACTTTTGAGAGCGAATGCAAAATTTCACAGGGAAACACAGTACTAATGCAATACAATGGAAAAATTTCACAAGCGAAAGCAAAAGTTTTCATGGGGGATTAATACTTTTGAGAGCTAATGCTAATGCAATACTAATGCAGGAGAATGCAAAAATTTTGTAAACAAACGCAAAGGTTTCCCACACGAATGCAAAGTTTCATGGGGAATAATACTTTTGAGATCAAATGCAAAATTTCTTAGAAGCATTTTCTTCTTTTGCAAAATATTTTAGCAGAAAAGAAAAAGGTTCTAAGAAATTTTGCAAGCGAACAGTTACTTTTGCAAGCTTATGCTTTACTTTGCTTGAAGAATGTAAAGTTGTTTTGGGGGAATGCAATACTGCAAGTGAACGTAAAGAGTTTTGGGGGAATGGAGTACTTTTGCAAGAGAAAACAATAGTTTTGCAAAGATTCTCGGGGGAGCACTGTACTTTTGCAAGTGAATGCAAAATTTCTCTGGGGAGTGCAATACCTTTGCACGCAAAGGTTTCGCAAACGCAGCATCTTTGAAAAGTAATTTTTTCTCCCATCTCATATTTTATTATGACCATGACCATGTCCTCTTGGGGGCTCTGTATTGAACAGTGCAAATTTAGGGCAGTTAAAGTGGACTCCAAAATACCTTATTAAATGCATTTTAGTTCAAACAGTTTTCGAAATGCAGCTATAATTGTGCAATTCGCTTGACCTCATCACTTTGTGGCAGTTCTGGCGCTAAAATGAAAACAAGATGGAAGAGTGTATATCTACTAAACTTAAAAGACCAGCTTAGACCGTCTTGAACTTGTATTGCTGGTTTGTGCTGGTCAAAGTTCGTTGCATCCTTGACTTGATGTGAAAGGGCCTTTACACTCCCAAATGCAACATCCAGAAACCCATGCTTTGTAACTTTAAGTTGGTTTCATTTGAGTTTGTTTTGGTTACATTCACATTGCTGGTTAGCTTTTGGCCTGTGGAAATGTGATAGTTGAGCTCCAGTGCTGGTCTAAAGGTCAGTTCGTCCAGTACACGAACCAAATTTGGGCCGTTCAGAAAGGAGGTGGCGTGTCGGGGTGGATAATCAGACATGCTTTAAAATGTTCACTCACCACAGACGGGGCACTGGACGGAGCACTTGCATTTCTTTTCCTCTTTTCTCTCATGTTTCTTATTTTTGTTTTTTGTTCCTTTTCATTGTGTTTTCTTACATTGTTTCAGTTGTTTTTATGTTGTTTGTGTGTGTCTTTTTTATGTGTTTATATGTTGCTGATTCTCCAGAGTGCACTTAACACACCTGCTCACAAACAGAGAGGTTTTTTTTTTAACCTAAGTTACAACATTAAGCATGTAGAGGTGATGTATTATGAGTTTACCATGGTTAATGGGGGTCGTTAAGGGTACAAATACAAAAACAAATGGCCTGAATGTCCATTAGCCATTAAAAGGCTCTTGTGGTTGATTGTTTTTTATATAGTGGCCATAACAGCAACATAGAAAAAAAAAGATTTATTCAGATTTATTCTGTCAGATAATATAGTCCATTAATTTAATTATAGGTATTTTATGGTTGCAAACCACAGTCAAAGGTTTATAGAAACAGTATAGAATTAAATTCTGTATTAATGAAGAATTTATTTCAATTAATGTAGAATTCAGTTCTATATTATTATAGAATATAGAAATATTTAATTTTTTTATTAATATAGTTTATTTGCAGTATATATTTATAATATAGCATTCAATGCTATATTCATGTAGAATGTAGATACAGATTTTTAATTTCTGTATTAATACAGTTTATTTGCATTAATGTAGAATTCAGTTCTGCACTTAGAACCATTTATATTAGTATTTATATATTATATATTTATAATATAGCATTCAGTTCTATAGTAATGTAGAATGTAGATAGAGATATTTCAATTCTATATTAATATAGTTTATTTGCATTAATGTAAAATTCAGTTATGCACTTATAACCAATTATATTAGTGTTTATATATTATATATTTATAATATAGCATTCAATTCTATATTAATTTAGAATGTAGCTAGATATATTTCAATTCTATATTAATAGTTTATTTGCATTAATACAGAATTCAGTTCTGCACTTACAGCCATTTATATATCAGTATTTTTATATTATATATTTATAATATAGCATTAAATTCTATTTTAATGTAGAATGTAGATAAAGATATTTAAATTCTATATTAAAATACTTTATATGCATTCATGTAGAATTCAGCACTGCAATTACAGCCATTTATATATTAGTATTTATATATTAATTATTTATAATATGGCATTTAATTCTATATTAACGTAGAATGTAGATATTTAACTTCTATAATAATACAGAGTTTATATGCATTAATGTAGAATTCAGTTTTGCAGTTACAGCCATTTATATATTATTGTTTTAAAATAATGTAAAATTGAATTCATATATTGTTTTTTATTTATTTTTTATTTTATATTATTACATTTTATATTATATATAATTTATTTGCATTATTGTAAAATTCAACTCCGTGATCACGGGCGTTTATATATTTGTAATATAGAATTAAATTCTGTAGTAATATAGAATTTATTTGCATTAATGTCTAATTTAATTCTGCAGTTACAGGTTTATATGTTCATTATGCTTCTATTAATATTTTACATATTCTATATCATATAGAATTCAATTCTATATTAATAAAGAAACTTTAATGAAAGCTTTAACGTAGAGTTGAAAGAACAAAGCAGCTTCTCGTATCTTTGTTGCCCTTTTGAATGTTTGCTGATGAAAGCGCTAACAGCAAACTGTAGAACAAATACGGCTCTTTGTTTTTGATTTTTCCATATTTTTACACACATGCTGATTTATGTTAGATCTCCATATTTGATGAACAGTTACACCATGGAGTCCATCAAATAAATGTGAAACCAAACAAAAACTGCCCTAAATTTGATAATGACTTCAAACCTGCAGATTCAAACACCTTTCTGATCTATTGATCTTCAACCGTGTGAACCAAGAACAATCCAGTGTATCTTGGATGATAAATTCTTACATTATTTTTGTTTGTTGTTTGCCAACAGTTCATCTAGTGCAAGAAAGTTTTAGCTTTTACCAGATATTTCATGAAATTCACACGAATTATCTGTCGAGTCAACCATTTTAACCTTTTTGCTTAATGATCTTGAATTTAGTTGATGTAAAATAATTGTTTTAATTGTTTGTTTTTATTTATATGTTCTGTCTGTTTTCTTCTGTCTCTGTCTTTCTCTCAGCATACTCCACGCCAGGCTCCACAGCTCCCAACAGGTTTGTCAGCATCGGATCACGGGACAACAACTTTCTGAACATACCCCAGCAGACGCAGGTGATTCTCACTCTGTCCTATTCAGTACAAACATTCGAGTGTTTAAAGTCATGCATCTTAGCATGTTAGCCCGCTCCTCCCCTCCTGTGTTTCACCGTTTCCCATGATGCTCTCTGCTATGCGGTGTCGGCCCATCTGGAGCGGGTCTGCGATAACTCGAGCTGATCGGTGCGGTGTAGTTGATTTGAGCGTTGCGAATGTGCGGCCGCCACACTGCGCCTCCTCCATCACCCAGTACACTTTAGTCATTAATGTGTAAAGCACACCCGCCCCGGGCCGGCTCCCTGCTCCTCAACACATGGTGACCATCTGAAGCCGCTAACTCACCCGCTCTCACCTCCTCCCTCTGCTGGTCGGCCTCTCTTTATTTGACCATTCATTTTCCTCTCTTTCTTAACGCTTAACCTTTACGCATTTCTACCTTCTTTAACTTGTTTCTCGACTTGCTATCACCCTCTGCTGGTGACTTCTGCTTCTCTGTTTCTTTTCTCCTGCCGTGACTCCTTGGCAGTGACTTCGCTTTGTCTGATTTTGCACATTTTCCAGTGTGTTCACCTTAAATTTTAGAAGGCACAGGAAGCACTTTTTTTTTGCTCCTCTCAGAGATGAATGACTTGAGTGTGCGTAACAGCAGTGGGTGTCATGAGTAAACGTTTTGATACATTATTTACAGTTGAGCTTTTTTATTTTTTTTTTGTTTCTTTTATTTTTAAAATGTGCATTGAGAAATGCATTAGTGTTCATTTATTATAATTGATAAAAGATAATTGCAATTGATAACTGTGACATTACACGGCAACAGTAAACTTTTTTTTATTTGTATTGCTGAGGAAAATGCATTGAGAAAGCATTAATGAATGTAATTTAATGTACAACAAACATTAATAAAAGATAAATGCAAAAAGCAGTAGTGAAAGTAAATTGTTGCTGTTATAATTATTACATGAAAAATGAAAAATGTATTTTATTAGTATTTTTTATTTGTTATTGTTAGGAAAATGTGCATTGAGAAAATGCGTTAATAATTGTAAATCAATAAAATACAAATACTGAAAAAAGATAAAAGCAAGAGGCAGTGAAAATAGTAAAAGAAAAAAAATATAATTTTATTTATTTATTATTTTACTGTATGTTTGTTACAGTGATAAAAGCAAGAGGCAGTCAGAATAGAAAAATATTTGTTTATTTATTGTTTGTTTGTTAATTAGGAAAATGTGAATTTAATAAGTGTTTTATTAATTTTTATTAATTAATTAATTAATTTATTTATTAATTATTAAATAAATTTATTACATTTATTTTATTTATTTATTAATTATTATAGTGTGATTTAATTCAAAGATATGTTGCTTTTGAGCTTTCATGTGTTCCCAAAAGGTATTTGTTAGTGGATTATTTTATTTTATTTTATTTTATCTTATTTTAAGAAAATTTGCAATGAGTGGGTGCATTAATAATTGTGAAAATTGTCAAAACATCAGTTTTGTCAGGTAACATTAAGCAAAAATGACATTAGTAAAAAGTAAATACTAAATGACATAAGTAAAAATCCTGTGAATACTTTATTGTATTTTATAGGAAAATGTGCTTTGAGAAAGTACATTAATATTTGTAATAATTATTAATTGTAATAATATGGTGTAAAATTACCAAATACCAGTTTATTATTTTAATTTAAAAATAATTTTATTTTATTTTATTTTGAGAAAGTGCACTAATAATTGTAAAAATCACCAAAACACCAGTTTTGTCAAAAGGCACTAGACAAAAAATGATGTTCGTAGAGAGAAAAAGTTTTATTTATTTATTTAAGAAAACGTTCAAAGGAAAAATACATGAATAATTATTAATAAAATCACCAAAACACTAGTTTTGTCAAGACTCTAAGCAAAAATAAATACATAAATAAATAAATAAATAAATAAATGTGAAGGGAAAAGGTTTAATTTAATTAATTAATTTATTTTTAAAGAAAATTTGCTATGGTAAAATGCATTAATTGTTATTATAAATTAATATAAAAAAAAAAGTTTTGTCAAAAGATATTAAGCAAAAAATGATGTTTGTGAGAGAAAAGGTTTTATTTATTTATTTATTTATTTTATTATTTTTATTTTTTAAGAAAATGTGCAATGGGAAAATGCATTAATAATTATGAAAAAACACCAGTTTTGTAAAAAGACACAGAGACACTGAAGAGAAAATGTTTATTTTATTTTATTTTATTTTATTTTATTACACTAGTAAACTAATAACTGTAAAAACCACCAAAACAATAAAACTAAATGACATTAATGAAGAGAAAAGATCCTGCAGAGTTTGAGACAGACTCAGCATCTGATGTAGTGACATTCAAACTTTTTTTTTTTTTTTAACTATGCCTTAAAAGTGTTTGAATACTTTTGTCCCACTGCATGTCCGTACGGGGACGTTCTCTTAGTGCCATGTCATTCCAAGTCGGAGGAACAAGTAAAGAACTGCGGAAACGTGAGACAGGAACGGAGAGAAGAGAGGCAAAGTTGAAGCACGGCCCCTACGCTGAAAAGTCACGTCCCAACTGTCTGGTTGCCCACAGCAACGAGACATGATGTCACAGGCAGTTGAAGTTGAACTTGAGGGTGGGGGGCAGAGCTGGTCACTGCCAAGGATTACGGGGGGAAGATGGGATTGCGAGAGGGAGGAGTACAGCTTACAGGGGAAGAGTTACTTGGCCCGAGTGGCTGTTGGGCTCGAGCCCGGGGCGAGCGGCGGGGGGAGAATAGATGGGACGTGCCGGGGGTGTTTGCGTGACCTGCAAGAGTCAACCAGAACAAAAGTTACCCACCGCCCCTCCTAAGAGAGCTTCTCAGCCAAAGTGTTTCCAGGATTTGACTTCGAGAGAGTTTTGTAAAACCAATCAGGAGTAACAATCCCGTGCTCATTTGAATGCGGAGCCCCGCTCTCGCTATCGTCCCGACCGCCGCATCACATCCGTATACAAACATTCACGTACTTTCTGACTTTCTGACTTCTACTAGTCAGTACAAGGGTGTTTCAGTTAATATCTTAACCAAGTATTTGTGCAAGTGCATTTGTCTCACAAGGCCAGATATGTGAGCGGATTGGAGAATATATATTTATTATATTAGGGATTTATGTTAAACTGAATATTTTTTTAAATAAATTTGGAATAAATTATTTAAAATAAATTTTAATCTTTTGGACATTTAGGTATTCTATTTTAACCTTTATATTGTGAAAATAATTTATATCAAAGCATCAAATTATATATGATATTAGAGATATTGTTATATATAATTCATATTATTTTATAATTAATATAATTACGTTTATATAAGGATATATGTTACTTATATAAGTAATTATAATTCTGATACATATAATGCACATTTGAATAATATATATTTTACATAATTTTATTTTTTTATATTTTGAATGTTTGGAAACAAATGTATATAAAAATAAAAAATTTAAAAAGTGTTATAGGTATTATTTAACATGAACAATTACCATTTAATACAATTATAATTAAAATTATATAATATATTATACATAATTATTAAATTCAGTTCTTTATACTTTTAATGTTTGGGCACAATTTAAATTTAAATACAATTTAAATATATATTATATAAATTTATATATATATATATATATATATATATATATATATATATATATATAATTTTATTTATATTATTTATATTATTTATTTATAAAATTATAAAATTATATATATATTCTAATACATATGACATATATGTATGATATTAGATATATTATGTAAAATAATATTAATTATATAAGTAATTATAATTCTGATCATTGTGAATGTAATATATATAACATAATTATTTTTTAAATATACACAGTTTTTGAATATTTAATATATATTATTTTTATGTAATTATTCATATAGAATTTATTTTTATATTAAAATACAATTTAAATATATATTACATAAAGGTATCATATGTATTATTTTATATATAAAATTATAATTTAATATTAAATTTGTTATATATATATATATAACATTGTTAATGTAAAACATTTTGGCACAATTTATATAAAAATATAAGTTGTTGTAAATCATGTAATACATTATATGATAATATTAATACATTATTTCTGTTTATAATACACATATTTAGAGAAATAAATTCCAATGCAAATATAAAGCACAGTAGTGCGGACCATCCTTCCTCTAAAAGGTGTAGTCTGTGATATGTGAACTAAGGTCTGTGCTGCGCTGCTGCTCTTACTGTGTGGTTTATAGCATTTTTATAGCTATTTAGCAGAGTTGGGCTGCTGTTCTGACAACCAGAATGTGTTTATAATAAACAATCAAATGTGTAGAAATGAATATCTGACTCATTTCAATCTGCTGCCCTTTCGGTTGTTTTTATGTGACGTCACAACGGTTAAATGACTTTCCTATTTAAAACTACCAGTTGGACAAAGAAGTTAAGTGTATTTATTGGGAAACACGGTGTAATTCCAGCATGACGTGAACACGCTATAAACTTTGTGTAAATATTTCTCCTTCCATTGGCGTTATCAGTGCGATATCTGAACTTTACGAGCCGAACTCCTGAGATGCATTACCAGAGCGTCTGCTGATGTTGATAAAGTCAGTGTGATGGTATGTAGAGCTGCGTCAGAGATTCACTGACATGACATTCCCAGAAGGGAGGTTTGCTGGTTTAGTTCAGGTCAAACTGTGTTGTAAAGGCACATATGGTAAGCAGGTCAGACTGAATGCTTCAGCTTCTGAAACTGATCATGAAAAACAGGAAGATGTGTGAGGGTCAGGCCTGACCTCTAGTGGTCACTTCAGTAACGGCAGCATCTCTTCACGTTCACAGTCCACATCTGGATCGATCTTAAAGTTTCCATGCTGTTGAACTCAAGCATCAAGAATATTGATTTTAACAAAAATATTAAGAAAAACTATTTTGTAATTTTAGCACATACTGTATGGACTTGTATGGAAGTTTACAGTTATGAAAGTTAACACCAACTTTAAAATTACGAAGTTAAAATCTAAATAACAATATACAATTATATATTTAATTTATTATTAATTTATAAATAAATTCAATTAAATTGAATTGTATTTATTTTATTAAATGAGAATTACAAGAAATGTAATTATAATAGCTTTATATAAAAACAAATAGATTTAATTTAGTTATAATAAATTAGTAAAACTGATAAAAAATGTAATATATTTAAACATATTTAATTCTATTTTTAAAAAATAAAAAACAAATGATTAAATTATAGGTTTGTGTGACAATTTAGTTATAATAAAGTAATATATATATATATATATATATATATAATTACAAAAAATACAAACAAATTAATAAATTGCTGATTTATGGTAAAAAAAAAACATTTCACTCAGTGAATTCAAATTTAATTTATTAAATGTATAAATTATACACATTTTTAAATATAGGTTTATGTGGCAATATAATACACAAATTACAAACAAATTATTACATTATAGATTTATGTAAAAATACATTTCACTCAATGAATCAAAATATAAAATTTATATATATACAAATTATAAACAAATTATTAAATTATAGGTTTATGTGACAATAAAATACACTTGGCTTTTAATTTTAATAACATTAAATGTTATTAAATGTATAACAATTAATAATAAAAACATAATTAATAATAAATAATTTTAGATATTTTTAAGTTTATTAAATGTATAATAAATTATAAACAAATGTTCAAATTATACGTTGAAGTGACATTAATTTGAACATATGTTCTGCAATTATTGTCAGTGAGTGATATTTGATAATTAGTAGTTTAGTCCTGTTTTATTTTTCATGGTTTATTTGAATTATAGCTTTCAAATATATTTTATGAAATGATGTAAGAATGATTATTAGATGTAAAATGCCTATAATTGTCAGGTTTTTTTTATCCTCACAAAAAAAAAAAAATAAATAAATAAATAAATAATAATAATAATAATAATAAAACAATATTGGTCTTTAATGTATTTGGTATTGAAAATAAGTCTAATTCTTCCTGCACAGGTTTTTTAGATTTATATAATGTTTTGAACATAAAAATGACAAGTTCATGTTTTGTAATTATTGATAATGGATGATATTTGATTGTAGTCCTATTTTATGTTTTTTTTCAATGTTTATTTGAAATAAGGCTTTCAAATATTTTATGAAATTATATAGGGATGACTAGCAGACGGTGATTAGCAGCTATGATGTAAAATGCCTAAAATTGTTCAGGATTTTTTTATCCTCAGAAAAAAAAAAAAATTTACTGTAGGCCTTTACTGTATTTGGAGTGGAAATAAGTCAGATTCTTTCTGCATAGATTATTTTATAATTTTATACTGTCTTCACTGAGCTGATGCATTTTCACATTGAACACTAACAGTCCTTTATTGTGTTGTGTTTTTACAGTCATGGTTCCTTTGACGAGGTCCTGCCTGCAACCTGTCGACACAATTTGGAAGTTTTATGACAAAAAAAAGAAATCCTGTTTGAAAATCCCCTCCGACCCGAAACGCACCCTAAGAAACGTGAGCAGCATATGATTGGGAAACGTTCGACCCTGTATTTGCCAACCGTCAGACGCCCTTCAAGCCCGCTCCTCCACCTCCGACACAGACTTTCAGATCACAGCAGGAGGTGAGGGACCGACACGCACCTACAGCATCTCGCAAGAACCGTCGTCACAACCAACGGCAACGTAGAGGAGGAAGAACCCGATGAACACAGACAGAAAATGTTACTAGGAAGAAGGATGTAGTGTACAATGGCTGGGATTATCAACAGTTTCAGTGGTGAGGATTCAGACACAACAAAAATGCAAGATTTTGATCCGTTTTTTTGTTTTCGAAACACTTAAACATGCTGACGTTCAGCATACAGGCGACACTAAAAGTCACATCATAAGAGCCCCCGGACGTTTTGCATTTCTAGCTAATTAGCATGCAGTAGAAACGTCTTTATTTCCCTTTTGCGGTCAATTACTAAACTAACTACGAACAGCAGAAGTATTGCACTACAGTAACGCGAAGAACACTAGTTTGACGTGCACTATTGAAAATGGGATCGACGGCGGACATTATTTGCACATTTTATCGCGGAGAAAAACTAACCTGGCACACTAAAGCTACCCAGAGACCCGTTCTCGTTTTCAGGCCTCAGACTGAATTTTTTAATAAAACAAAAGTCCATTTCAAGCACTTAGTGCCAACTAGACAGCACCAGATTTCACTTACAACTCCTATAGAACAAATACAGCCAATTAGCGCACACTTAAGGTGCGGTCACATTCACTACATTTTGTGGGTTTTTCTTAAACCTGATGCGATTTTTCATTCTTAAATGAAATTTCTCATAGTAGTAGTAGTAGTATTTTTTCCATACTGTGCAAGTCAAAGGCAACCGTCAGCTCATTTTCATTTTTGAATGATTTATCTCTTTAAAATGACTAGATTTCACCTGTTTATTACTATGTAGCTATGATTTACAAAAATTACGTAATAAATCTGTACAACGCAGTCACGATTTGTGAAAATTAGTGAGCGAATTAGCACAAAATGTCTGATTTATGATAACAAGGTAGCGAATTAGTACAAAGCATCCAAAATTTACGAAAACAAAGAAAACTATTTGGCACAACGTAGCCACAATTTACCATAATGAAGAAACAAATTTGTACAACATAGCCATGATGTACAAAAATGAGGGAACGAATTAGTACAACATGACCGTGATTTATGAAAACAAGGTAGCGAATTAGTACAACGTGGCCAAAATTTATGAAAGCAAAGAAAACGATTTTGTACAACGTAGCCAGGATTTACAAAAATGAGAAAACGAATTTGTACAACTCACGATTTACAAAAACAAGTGAGCTAAATAGCACATCATGGCCACAATTTATAAAAACAAGGGAACGAATTAGTACAACGTGGCCAAAATGTACAAAAACAAGGAAAGTATTTTGTACAATGTAGCCACAATTTACAAAAAAACGGAGAAAAGAATTTGTACAACGTGGCCACGATTTACGAAAACAAGGTAGCAAATTAGTACAATGTGGCTAAAATTTATGAAAGCAAAGAAAACGATTTTGTACAACGTAGCCAGGATTTACAAAAACTAGAAAACGAATTTGTATAACACACAATAAATGAAAATGAGTGAATGAATTAGCACAGTATGACCACAATTTGTGAAAACAAGGGAACGAATTTGTACAACATAGCCATGATTTACAAAAACAAGGTAGCGAATTAGTACAGCGTAGACAAAATTTGCTGCCGTCAACTCGCTTTCATTTTTGGGTGAATTATCTCCTTAAAATGACTAGATTTCACCTCCGTAGTTTTTTCAGATCAACGGTAAATATGACT